>CM019069.1:167436897-167807903 GCA_009667805.1 Leptobrachium leishanense | reverse complement strand
AGCAGAGGGCCATCAACGAGTACCTGTGTGAGTATGGCACAAGGACAGGTTCAGGTCAACTTGTTTTTTTTTACCCCCGCAGTGGCTGATGATCAAGGATGCATGCACTGTACTGTCACCATTTTGAGGAGGCAACGAGGATGGTGAGCAGGGACAGTGCATGCATCAGTGACACAATTCCTTTAGTGTTCCTGCTGGAGCACACTCTGCAGGGAATTGTAGATGTGGCTCTAGAGGCAGAGCAGCAGGAGGAAGAGGAGCGCCTCCCTAGCTCTCAAGGCCCAGTCTTTCCGCAGACAGCATTCCAGCGGGTCCTACTCAGATCAGACAGGAGTAGGATGAGGAGGAGGATGAATGTTTAAGTAGTGGGGGCATTGAAGGTGGGGATTCCTCAAGGGAGGGTATCGTGTGCCCAGAAACACAAGGGCTAGTGTGTGGCTGGGAGGAGGAAGTGCACGATGGGGTCATCCTCATTGACCAGGAAGACTCAGAAGCCAATGCCAGCTCCAACCTACGCTGCATGGGCTCCCTTATAATGCAAAGCCTGCTAAAGGACCCCAGGATTCGTGCTATCAAGGAGAGGGATCATTACTGGTTGGCAACCCTTCTTGATCCACGATACAAGGGTAAAGTTGCAGAGCTGATCCTGCCCGCACAGAGGGAGCACAGGATGAAAAAACTTGAGGACGCTCTAAAGCAACACTTGTGTAACACCTTTCCAGGCACTGGTAGGTTACCAAGTGATGACACACGTGCTTCTGAGGCTACGGATGATCAGAGGAATAGTGGTGAAGGCCAGGGCCACTTGACTGATGCATTTTTAAAAAAATTTAGTCCACGACGCCCAGGGACGTCAAATGTAGGCACCCATTGCCAGCGTCTTCACCATATGGTGAAGGACTACCTAGGTGCAAGGGCAGACCTGGATACATTTCCAGCAGATGATCCACTGGCTTACTGGGTGTTGAGATTGGATCACTGGCCAGAACTCAGCCAATATGCTATGCAGCTACTAGGTTGCCCTTCATCCAGCGTGCTTTCTGAAAGGACGTTCAGTGCCGCTGGAGGTTTTGTCACAGACAAAAGAGTGCGTCTGTCCACCGACTCTGTAGACCGGCTGACATTTATAAATATGAATCAGTCCTGGATCAGCAGCTATCAATCCCCTGATGCTGACGTAACGGAATAGATCGGGGATGTCTTCTGCATTCACAAAACCTCCAGCACTGAACTCTTCCACAATACCACAAAAGGGTTACAGTGTGAATGCACTTGCTGCCATGAAAGGCACAATATTTGGCTGCACTGACGCCTGTGCCAGATTTATATCGTTTTAATTTTTTGAAACCAAGGGTCCAACTCTGCACTCTTCCACAATACCACAGAGGGGTTACTGTATGATGTTTACTTGCTGGCCTGGAGTCTGGCACCAGAGCACAATATCTGGGTGCACTGACGCCTTGACAAGATTCATATCTTTTCAATATAGGACCACATGGTCCACCCCTGCATTCTTCCACAATACCACAGAGGGGTTACTGTATGAATGCACTTGCTGGCCTGGCAGTCTGGCACCAAAGGCACAATATCTGGGTGCACTGACGCCCATTACCAGATAAAAAACTTTTCAATATAGGACCACATGGTCCACCCCTGCATTCTTCCACAATACCACAGAGGGGTTACTGTATGATAGTACTTGCTGGACTGGCAGTCTGGCACCAAAAGCACAATATCTGGGTGCACTGACGCCCATTACCAGATGCATATCTTTTTAATATAGGACCGCAAGGTCCACCCCTGCATTCTTCCACAATACCACAGAGGGGTTACTGTATGATAGTACTTGCAGGCCTGGCACCAAAAGCACAATATTTTGGGTGCACTGCCACTGACGCCTGTATCAGATTCATATCCTCAGAGGGGTTACGGTGTGACGGCACTGTTCCTGACGCTAAAGGACCAATTTTAAAGCACCTATTGTTACTTTCATCCAAAGCCTGCATAAGTGTCACAATAATTTAGCCAAAAAAATCACTAAACTTTTTCTGCATGTCCGAAAATGTCTCCTCTTTTCATACAGACTGCCGACCCAAGCAGTTGTTTATGGATAGATTAAGGAAAAGCATTTACCATCATTTGAAACGTAATTTTTTTTGTTTTTAAGTGTTTCTATACATCCTAGAAATCTGCCACTTCACGGGCAGGTTATGGGGACCTCCTAGGCACGATATTTGAAGGAATTTTTCGTTTTTTATTTTAACCCTTATTTCATGGAAAACTCACTGTCCCTTTAAAACTTTTTTTTTTTACTTTTTTGTCCTTGTTTCCATCCCCCAGGGCACTACCCGGACCCCCATACACCTTTTATTGCAAATATCTAGCATATATGACCTCTTGGAGGGCACTCTAAAAATCGAACTTTCAGCCCCATTGACTTGTATTGAGTTCGAGGTCGAACATTTGGAAAGTTCGAGTTCGAATTTGAACCGAACTCGGGGGTGTTCGGCTCATCCCTACTGGTGAGACCTCACTTGGAGTACTGTGTGCAGTACTGGAGACCGTATCTCCAGAAGGATATAGACATCTTAGAGAGAGTTCAGAGAAGGGCTACTAAAATGGTGTACGGCTTGAAGGAGAAAAGTTACCAGGAAAGGCTTAATGATCTTAACATGTACAGCTTGGAAAAAAGACGAGACAGAGGAGATATGATAGAAACATTTAAATACGTAAAGGGAATCCAGAAGGTAGAGGAAGGGAGTATATTTAAAAGGAAACAAAGTAGCAAAACAAGAGGACATAGTCTTAGATTAGAGGGGCAAAGGTTTAAAAGTAACATCAGGAAGCATTATTTTACTGAGAGGGTGGTGGATACATGGAACAGCCTTGCAGTTGAAGTGGTAGAGGCCAAAACAGTAATTGAATTTAAGCAGGCATGGGATAGGCATAAGGCTATCCTGAACAAAAGATAAATCCAGGTAAAGTATCCATGTAATTGGGCGACTAGATGGGCCGAAAGGTTCTTATCTGCCGACATTTTTCTATGTTCTATGCTTACTTGAACCATCTTGCTGGCCCCCGGGAAACCCCTGAATTCCCCCAGTATGTACTGGGCTTTTCACGGCGCCGGAATGTCTAGCAACCTCCATTGTTCTTGTTAATCCTGTTATGTTTATCTGATCGTTTATGTGTATAGAGCTGCATCTCTGTACCAAAATAGACCCTGTTTTGCTGTTTTGCTGATCCTGAAACCTGTGTTGCCTGGTTCTTGGGAATGGCCCCGCTATAAACAGTATACAGGTTACTCACAGAGATCCGTAATCACCCCGAAATTGCACCGAACGGTGAATTTCCCCGTACGGTGCAATTCGGGGCCATTCAGCTGTTCGGAGAGCAGTCAGTTCCCCAAATTTGGTGAATTGCCAGCGAAATACGGTGCTTGTTCGGCAGCAGTGAAATCCCCCATAGAGAAGCAATGGTTAATCTATTCACATTGAACAGCAGAGAAATGTCAGTGAATTGCCCTGATGTTCAGTGGTTTCATTCGGCAGGTTTATTCAGGATAATCCCCTAGGTTTCAATGTTAAAAATTTTCCTGTTTTATTCAATATCTAATAAAGCATTTATTATTTTATTTTGCAGCAAAAAGTCTCTTTATTAATTACATTGTTTGGATATTTTATACATTTTTGGGGATTTTTTCGTCAATATTTATCTTTAACATTATATGGTCATGTTTGGAATCATCAGAAAGGCCAGACTCTATCCTTTCCAGTGACACTTTACCTGACCTTGTGGGGAGTACATTATGGTGATGCAGCGGTTCAATGTACCCTTTGCGCTCTACCCCCACATACACACACAGTCTTCCGGGGGTAAGTGCCCCTCCCTCGCTATGCCACTGCCTCAGTGGTATTTGTTTGGGGGGGTAGAGCTGTTTTTATGAAAATCAAGATCTACATCTATATTAAATGTGAGTAGATTAACGCTCCAACATTCACTTTTATGTTTTCAGGTTTTAGCGGAATGCACAGGAATGTCCGCAGATGATTGTTACAGGGACACCTCTTTCTCTAAATCTGTGGTTCCCAACCCTGGTCCTCAGGCCCCTCTAAAAGGACAGGTTTTAAGGATCACCCTGGGGAAATGCAGACTGAATCCTGAGCAGCAAATCATATCACCTGTACTGTGCTTCACGTATCCTGCAAACCTGGCTTGTTAGGGGGACCTGGACAGGGCTGGGAAGCTCTAAATGATAATAAATGTATGAATAGTCTCACATACCAGTTGTAACGGTTTGGTTCTTCTCTCTATCTGTGGCTCCAGGTTGGGATGCTGCACTCTGCAGATAAATACTGCTCCATGATCCAGGTCATATGATGGAATGAAAACCAGACGCGCCGTACAGTTGTATGTGTGATCCTGCTTCTTATAGGTGAGATCTGGGATATAGTATTTCTCTTTACTTTGCGAGTCAATGGTTTCCTCCTCCTTCCCTTTCTGTATTTTACTCCATGTCACAGTGAGATCGTCCAGGGGAAACGCTGAGATCTCACATTGCAATATGGCCAACTGGTTACACTGTAACTGTCCGGGTACGATGATATCACCGACACGTGGAGCGCAAACTGGATTAATAAAAATAAATAGTGCAACATAAATTGAGTATATAAATATGTACATAAAATTTTGTACAATTAAATTAAATATATAAACCTATATAAAATACACCAGACGCTACAGATATATTGGTGCTGTGACAGGCTTAACCCTTTCACTGCTGAGGCATTTCACCGCTGTGTGCTGAGCTAAATTTTACCGCTTTCGCACATCATGTTTAAACGCGATTTGAAGCCACATTTTATTATACGACCGAGACATATTATATATCATTCTTTCCGACAGACTCGGCAGATTCATAATATATCATTATTATATGTATATGCCATGTTCTGCCTGTATATTATAACAAAAAATGCAATAAATTAGAATTTTTAATCATCTGCAGCGTGTAAAGTGGTTTTTTTCACATTTTATCACATGAGCGTTTGAGACTATCAGGGTTATCCAAAGTTTATCGCATTTACAACACTCACAGGGTTATTCAAAGAGATCCGAATTGCTTGAGAAAGGTAACCGAATGCTGAAAATCAGCGTTCGGTTACCTTTCTTGGCCATTCAGCTATCCAGAGAGCAGGCAATTCGCCAAATCCTGGCGAATTGCCTGAACATACGGTGCCTGTTCGGTGCCTGTTCGAGGGCAGTGAAAACCCCATGAAAAAGCACTGCTTCGGCTATTCAGAGAACACAAACCAGCAGTGAAAGGTTCCCCTAATGCCCTGCCATTCGGTGGTTTAATTCGGCAGGTTTATTCAGGAGAATCTCATAGGCTTCAATGTTAAAAATATTCCCGTTTTAATTCAATATCTAATAAACCGTTCATTATAAAATTCTGCAGCAAAAAGTCTCTTTATTTATAGATTTTTTAGGATACTTTAAGCATTTTTCCTTTTTTTTTTTTTTTAAAAAGTCCGATTTTTTTTTTTTTTTTCAGTTTACTTATTTTTTCTGTAACAGCCCTCTTTATTAGCATTCCCTGGACCTCCTGTGAAAATTTCAGACATTTTCGCTCAGTAGTTTCTTTGCAAACAGCATTTCTTTTTCCCAGATTCATACAAATGGTTTTTCTAATTTATTCACTGCCTCCTCTACGTCACAGCTGCTTCGGCTCTGTGTGATTCGGCTCCTGTTCGGTTCCTGTTCGGCTTTTTCGAAGCTTAATCCAGATGTTTTTGCTTGTTTTCAGCATGCATTCGGTTAGTTTTCGTCAGGTTTTCGGCAGCTTTTCCCTGCAATTCGGGGACCCTGTGCTCTTTGCTGAATACACCGCAGGGTCACCGAAATGCAATCGGCAAAAGGAACCGAATTGAAGAGAACGAAAAGTCACTGAACGTGCGGTGACTTTTCGAATCTCTTTGGATAACCCTGTATATTTTCTATGGCGTGCGCTTGTATAAAAATTATAAATGGGGACTTGTTAAATTTTTTGGGGGAAATTACGTGATTTTTAGCAAACGCACCCCATAGAAAAAAAATCATTGGTGCAGCATCATTGTTCACATTATAATTGAAATGGGAACAATATTGCTGCATTAATAAAGTTGGTGTGTTCTCCTCCTGGTTTGTTATATATATATATATATATATACTATATTGCCAAAAGTATTCGCTCACCCATCCAAATAATCAGAATCAGGTGTTCCAATCACTTCCATGGCCACAGGTATATAAAATCAAGCACCTAGGCATGCAGACTGTTTTTACAAACATTTGTGAAAGAATGGGTCGCTCTCAGGAGCTCAGTGAATTCCAGCGTGAAACTGTGATAGGATGCCACCTGTGCAACAAATCCAGTTGTGACATTTCCTCGCTCCTAAATATTCCACAGTCAACTGTCAGCTGTATTATAAGAACGTGGAAGTGTTTGGGAACGACAGCAACTCAGGGTGACGTTCTGGGCCCCTGGCGCCCCTCTGATATATTTGTGAACCTGGCCCTTTAAGTTCTGTACTTTCATTTTTGGACTTCAAGCCCTGGAGTCACACATGGACTCTCATGATTAATGAACTCTTGAGCTTAAAAGCAGGCAGCACCCTTAGAAGGGCGCTGCCTCATTTTGATTTGATCCTCACTTTGTTCCAAGCCTCATGTTCATTCTGATCCTGATTCTTTACCTTGCAGTTCTGGTTAGGTGCTGTTTGCTCTGGACCTCCTGTCTGTATTCAGGTTTATGTTCTTGATTCATGTTTATTTCTGCTTTAGGTTCCTGTCAGATATTGTCTTTGGTTCATGCTCATGTCTGATATTCATGTTTTCATCTCATGTTTTCTCTATTTTATGTTCTTGCTTATTTTCCTCCAGTGTTTAGTCCTCTCATGTTGTGTTAGTTTAGCAATCTGTTTCTTGCATTCATTCTGTATTGGTTCTATTTTTGCTCTTGCTCTAGTTGTGTGTGTTTATTTGGTTTACAAATAAACCTAGTTGTTTTTCTGTTTTATATCTGTTTCATGTCTGTATTCTTGTCAGATCACTGCGTATTTAACTCACACCCTTTCTACACCATGTCAAGCCACGTCCTATGTAACACTCAGCCAAGAAGTGATAGGCCAAGTAAACTGACAGAGCGGGGTCAGCGGATGTTGAGGCGCATAGTGCAAAGAGGTCGCCAACTTTCTGCTGAGTCAATCTCTACAGACCTCCAAACTTCATGTGGCCTTCAGATTAGATCAAGAACAGTGCGCAGAGAGCTTCATGGAATGGGTTTCCATGGCCGAGCAGCTGTATCCAAGCCATACATCACCAAATGCAATGCAAAGCGTCAGATGCAGTGGTGTAAAGCACGCCACCGCTGGACTCTAGAGCAGTGGAGACGCGTTCTCTGGAGTGACGAATCGCGCTTCTTCATCTGGCAATCTGATGGACGAGTCTGGGTTTGGCAATTGCCAGGAGAACGGTACTTGTCTGACTGCATTGTGCCAAGTGTAAAGTTTGGTGGAGGGGGATTATGGTGTGGGGTTGTTTTTCAGGAGCTGGGCTTGGCCCCTTAATTCCAGTGAAAGCAACTCTGAATGCTTCAGCATACCAAGACATTTTGGACAATTCCATGCTCCCAACTTTGTGAGAACAGTTTGGAGCTGGCCCCTTCCTCTTCCAACATGACTGTCATACCCCTGCCCCTAGTGCGCCGGGACCCTCCAGAGTTCGCCAATCAAGACGGCTACATACAGCCATTAATGCGCAGCCCATTGCCGGAGTCAGCCTGCTTGCGGAGCCCTTCGCGCATGCGCGATCAGAACCTACACGAACTCCAGCCGCGGGTTCTACTGCGCATGCGAGCTTGCCTCCGGGAACCCCTCCCTGGAGTCTGACGTCACAGACTCGCACCTAAGAGCGCCAAACTATAAAACCCCAATCACTATATGCGACAGTGTTCTAGTATCGTTAGGATTTCTCAAAAGCCATATACCAGAGACTTTCACCTTACCAAAGACCCAGAATACCACTTGACTATCCACCTGCGAATCCCCTTTAATCTGTGCTGCGAATATTGTACCATTGGCTTTGACCCGGCTTGCCTCCTGACTTATGCAACCTTGATTATCCTTTCAACTGTACCGCGAATGCTGGACTATTAATGCTGACCTGGCTTGTCTCCTGACTTATGCATCCTTGATTATCCCTACAACTGTACTGCGAATCCCGGACTATTACTGACCTGGCTTGCCTCCTGACTTCTGCATCCTTGATTATCCCTTTAACTGTACCACGAATCCTGGACTATTAACAACGCCGAATCAGCTGAATCCTGCTTTCTAGTTGCCATGTATAGGGATGAGCCGAACACTCCCCGAGTTAGGTTCGAGCCCGAGCCGAACTTCCCATTTGTTCAGGACCGAACCCGAACCCCCATGCAAGTCAATGGGGCTGAAAATTCGCTTTTTAGAGTGCCCTCCAAGAGGGCATATATGCTACATATTTGCCATAAAAGGTGTATGGGGGTCCGGGTAGTGCCCTGGGGGACAGGAAACAAGGACAAAAAGTTTTTAAAAAAACGTTTTTAAAGGGACAGTGAGTTTTCCATGAAATAAGGGTTAAAAATAAAAACGAAAAATTCCTTCAAATATTGTGCCTAGGAGGTCCCCATAACCTGCCTGTGAAGTGGCGGATTTCTAGGATGTATAGAAACATATAAAAACAAAAAATGACATTTCATATGACGGTAAATGCTTTTCCTTTAATCTATCCATAAACAACTGCTTGGGGCGGCAACCTGTATGAAAAGACATTTTAGGACGTGCAGGAAGAGTTTAGTGTTTTTTTTGACTAAATTATTGTGAAACTTATGCAGGCTTTGGATGAAAGTAACAATAGGTGCTTTAAAATTGGGCTTCTAGCGTCGGCAACAGTGCCGTCACACCGTAACCCCTCTGAGGATGTGAATCTGATACAGGCGTCAATGGCAGTGCACCCAGATATTGTGCCTTTAGTGCCAGGCATGCAAGTACTATCATACAGTAACCCCTCTGTGGTATTGTGGAAGAGTGCAGGGGTGGACCATGTGGTCCTATATTGAAAAGTGTTTTTTTTATCTGTTAATGGGAATCAGTGCACCCAGATATTGTGCCTTTAATGCCAGGCCATCAAGTATCATCATACAGTAACCCCTCTGTGGTATTGTGGAAGAATGCAGGGGTGTACCATGTGGTCCTATATTGAAAAGATATGATTCTGGTCAAGGTGTCAGTGCACCCAGATATTGTGCTTTTGGTGCCAGGCCTGCAAGTGCCATCATAATACAGTAACCCCTCTGTGGTATTGTGGTAGAGTGCAGGGGTGGACCATGTGGTCCTATATTGAAAAGTGTTTTTTTTTATCTCTTAATGGGCGTCAGTGCACCCAGATATTGTGCCTTTAATGCCAGGCCATCAAGTATCATCTTACAGTAACCCCTCTGTGGTATTGTGGAAGAATGCAGGGGTGGACCATGTGGTCCTATATTGAAAAGATATGATTCTGGTCAAGGCGTCAGTGCACCCAGATATTGTGCCTTTAATGCCAGGCCATCAAGTATCATCATACAGTAACCCCTCTGTGGTATTGTGGATGAATGCAGGGGTGGACCATGTGGTCCTATATTGAAAAGTTTTTGATCTGGTAATGGGCGTCAGTGCACCCAGATATTGTGCCTTTAATGCCAGGCCATCAAGTATCATCATACAGTAACCCCTCTGTGGTATTGTGGAAGAGTGGAGGGGTGGACCATGTGGTCCTATATTGAAAATTTTTTGATCTGGTAATGGGGGTCAGTGCACCCAGATATTGTGCCTTTGGTGCAAGACAACTAGGCCAGCAAGTATAATCATACAGTAACCCCTCTGTGGTATTGTGGAAGAGTGCAGGGTTTGGACCCTGCGGTTCAAAAAAATAAAATGATATAAATCTGGCACAGGCGTCAATGCAGCCAAATATTGTGCCTTTCATGGCAGCAAGTGCCTTCACACCGTAACCCTTTTGTGGTATTGTGGAAGAGTTCAGTGCTGCAGGTTTTGTGAATGCAGAAGAGGACATCCCCTATCTATTCCATTACTTCAGCATCAGGGGATTGATAGCTGCTGATCCAGGACTGATTCATTTTTATAAATGTCAGCCAGTCGACAGAGTCGGTGGACAGACGCACTCTTTTGTCTGTGACAAAACCTCCAGCGGCACTGAACGTACTTTCGGAAAGGACGCTAGATGAAGGGCAACCTAGTAGCTGCATAGCATATTGGCTAAGTTCTGGCCAGTGATTCAATCTCAACACCCAGTAAACCAGTGGATCATCTGCTGGAAACGTATCCAGGTCTGCCCTTGCCCCTAGGTAGTCCTGCACCATATGGTGAAGATGCTGGAAATGGGTGCCTACATTTGACGTCCCTGTGCGTCGAGGACTACAAGAAAATAAAAATGCATCAGTCAAGCGGCCCTGGCCTTCACCGCTATTCCTCTGATCACCTGCAGCCTCAGAAGCACGTGTGTCAGCACTTGGTAATCTAACAGTGCCTGGAAAGGTGTTATACAAGTTTCGCTTTAGAGCGTCCTCAAGTTTTGTCATCCTGTGCTCCCTCTGTGCGGGCAGGATGAGCTCTGCAACTTTCCCCTTGTATCGTGGATCAAGAAGGGTTGCCAACCAGTAATGATCCCTCTCCTTTATAGCATGAATCCTGGGGTTCTTTAGCAGGCTTTGCATCATTAGGGAGCCCATGCAGCGTAGGTTAGAGGTGGCATTAGCTGCCGAGTCTTCCTGGTCAAGGAGGATGACCGTATCGTGCACTTCCTCCTCCCTGCCACGCACAAGCCCTTCTGTTTCTGGGCACACAAAACCCTGCCTTGAGGAATCCCCACCTTCAATGCCCCCACTACTTAAACATTCCTCCTCCTCCTCATCCTCCTCCTGTCTGATCTGAGTAGGACCCGCTGAAATGCTGTCTGCGGAAAGACTGGGGCCTTGAGAGCTAGGGAAGGCCTCCTCTTCCTCCCGCTGCTCTGCCTCTAGAGCCACATATATAATTCACCGCAGAGTGTGCTCCAGCAGGAACACTAAAGGAATTGTATCACTGATGCATGCACTGTACCCGCTCGCCATCAACGTTGCCTCCTCAAATGGTGACAGTACAGTGCATGCATCCTTGATCATCAGCCACTGTGGGGGGTAAAAAAAAACAAGTTGACCCGAACCTGTCCTTGTGCCATACTCACACAGGTACTCGTTGATGACCCTCTGCTGCTTGTGCAGACGCTGCAGAATTTCTAATGTCGAGTTCCACCTGGTGGGCATGTCACAGATCAGACGGTTTGTGGTAAGGTGGAATTCTCTTTGAATTTCTGCCAGGCGAACACTTGCTGGGAATGACCGTCTGAAGTGGCTGCAGACTTTTCTGGCCTGGATGAGAAGCTCTGGCAGCCCTGGGTACTTGGTTAGGAAACACTGTACCACCAGATTTAGGACGTGTGCTAGGCATGGTACATGCGTCAATTTACCCTTGCGTAGGACAGAGAGAAGGTTGCTGCCATTATCGCAGACGATCATTCCCAGCTCAAGCGGGCGTGTTGTTAACCATCTCTGCACCTGCCCCTGCAGAGCTGACAAAATTTCTGACCCGGTGTGGCTCCTGTCCCCTAAACAAACCAGCTCAAGCACAGTATGGCATCTTTTTGCTTGAGCCATTGCGTAGACCCTGTCAGGCGTCGGTTTAACTGCCACTTTGCCAGAGACAGAGAAGGAGGAGGAGGAGGAGGAAGAGGTGGTGTTGGTGTTGGTGGAGCAGACAGACCTCATACAAGCAGCTTTCTGGAGGCGTGGTAGATGAACAAGCTCCAGCACAGAGCCCTGTCTTGGATCCCTCCCAGCTGCAATCAGAGTTACCCAGTGTGCCGTGAAGGAAATGTAACGACCCTGTCCATGCTTGCTGGACCACGTGTCTAAAGTCACATGCACCTTGCTGCTGACTGCCTTTCCCAATGACTCGATAACATTGTCTTCCACGTGCTGGTATAGTGCTGGAATGGCCTTGCGTGAAAAGTAATGGTGTTTTGGAACCTGCCACTGTGGTACAGCGCATTCAGCAAATTCATGGAAGGGAGCAGAGTCCACCAGGTGGAAAGGCAGCAGCTGCAATGCGAGTAATTTTGCTAAGCTGGCATTTAGACGCTGTGCTTGGGGATGGTTGGGACTATATTTTTTCTTTCACTGCAGCAGCTGCGGCAACGTAATCTGACTGCGTAAATCTTCAGCTACTGGGATGATGTCACATTGTGAGAAAGGACCTGCTGGTACATTCATTACTGTAGCATCATCCCTGTCGGTGGAGGTTGTAGGCAATTGCATGGCAGGACATACAGTGTGGGTAGAGACAGATGATGAGGAGGAGGACAGACAGCAGAGTTCCTGCATGTGTTCTTTGAGACAACAGCGCTCTGCACTGGAGCAGCTCTGACATGTGATGCCTTGGACTGGCTAGTGCTACGGTTGGTCACAGAAGATGTTGTGCCTCGTGTTTGCTGTGCCTCCTCCTCCTCCTCCCCTTCCTCCTCACTTGATTCCTCAGTTCGATCTGGCACCCAGGTGGTCAGTGACCTAATCATCAATGTCATCTTCACCCCCTATCTCCTCGTCACTGGAGCCAACTCGGCAGTATGATGCAGCTGCTGGGGCAACATGAGTGCCAGTTATTTGTGTGTCATCACTGGCACCCCCTTCCTCTAGGTTGATTATACTCCCTTACTCAACCTCAGAGATTGAATCAGAGCACTGTACTTGCTGCGCATCCTCAAGCAGCATGTCACTCTCATTGTAGTCAAACAATTCAGCTGACTCCTCCGTGTGTGTTAGCGAGGCTACGGCAGGAGTAGCTGTGGACATGGAGGCTGCATTATTATTATTATTATTATTATTCTTTATTTATAAAGCGCCAGCATATTCCGCAGCGCTGTACAATAAGCACAGTATAGACAGGGTTACAATACATTGAACAACATTTGACAAACAGTACAGGAGGAGATGAGGGCCCTATTCCCATAGGAACTCACAATCTGGGAGGGTTGGGGTTGGAAACAGGAGGAGAGAACTGTAAGGTGAGAGTGATTGATGGTTGCGTCAGTGAGTTGGGTGGTAGGCTTCCCTAAATAGGAACGTTTTAAGGGAGCGTTTGAAGGAAGAGAAGTTAGGGGAAAGTCTGACAGTACGAGGAGAGCGTTCCAGAGAGTGGGGTGCGCGTGAGAAATCCTGCAGTCTATCATGGGAAGAGGTGATGCGGGGAGAAGCTAGTCGCAGGTCACTGTTTGACCTTAGGGAGCGGGCTGGGGTGTATTTGGTGATTAGTGAGGACAGGTAGTGGGGAGCTGAGTTAGTGAGGGTTTTGTAGGTAAGGATAAGGATTTTGAACTTAATTCTGCAGTGGATGGGGAGCCAGTGAAGGGACTCGCAGAGGGGAGCGGCAGAGACAGAGCGGCGGGTGAGGTGAATTAGCCTGGCGGAGGCGTTCAGGATGGATTGTAGGGGGAGAGGCGGGACAGAGGGAGGCCAGATAAGAGATTATTGCAATAGTCGAGTCGGGAGATTACCAGGGCGTCTATGAGTTGTTTTGTGGTGACAGCGGTAAGAAATGGCCGAATTCTGGAAATATTACGCAGTTGGTATCGGCAGGAGGAGGAAAGAGACTTGATGTGGGGGATGAAGGAAAGAGCAGAGTCAAGTGTAACTCCAAGGCAGCGAACTTGGTTTGATGGGGAGATGGTGATACCCTCCACCGTGATAGAGAAGTCAGGAGGTGGGGAGGCATTGGAGGGAGGAATAAGTAGGAGTTCAGTCTTTGACATGTTGATCTTTAGGTGGTGGGAGGCCATCCAGGAGGAGATGCCAGATAAACAGTCACTGACTTTTGAAAGGACAGGGGGAGAGAGATCAGGGGTAGAGAGGTAGATCTGAGTGTCATCAGCGTAGAGGTGGTAATTGAAGCCAAAGCTGTTGATGATTTTGCCCAAGGAGGGGGTGTAGATGGAAAAGAGCAGAGGACCAAGGACAAAGCCTTGAGGTACACCAACAGATAGAGGCAATGAGGAGGAGGAGTTTCCAGCAAAGGACACACAGAAGGACCTGTTGTATAAATAGGATTCGACCCAAGCGAGTGCAGTGTCACCGAGACCTAGAGCATTAGATGCTTTGGCAGCTGAGGTGGACTGTAAAGCACTAGAAGTCTGGCTGGCAGAGGACTCGGAGGATGAGGATGGCCTGGTTAGCCAATCCAGCAAGTCCTCTGTATGTTGCTGCTGCTTAAGACGGCCAGCACCAGTTAGAAATGACAAGCGTGCCCCTGCAGAGGATGCACCACGTCCACCACGACCAGAGACACAGCCTCCCGACACAGGGGCTGCTTGCCCTCTTATCTGTGGCTGGGAGCGTCTGCCTGTCCTTTTTGTTCTTTCAGACATGGTGAGTGATATATAGATTAATATATACAGAACTCTGATTCAACTCTGGTATAAAGATTTAAATAACTCTGGTATAACTCAGTGAGACACACTGATAGCTGGCAGCCAGTGACAAGAGACAGATCACCTTAATTCACAAATGTTTTAAAGAAATTAGTGAGCCCATAATACAGCGTGGTACTGTATGTATGACGAGACACAGATCACCTTAATTCCCAAGTGTTTTAAAGAAATTAGTGAGCCCCAAAATACAGCGTGGTACTGTTTGTATGATGAGACACAGATCACCTTAATTCCCAAGTGTTTTAAAGAAATTAGTGAGCCCCAAAATACAGCGTGCTACTGTATGTATGATGAGTCACAGATCACCTTAATTCCCAAGTGTTTTAAAGGAATTAGTGAGCCCCAAAATACAGCGTGGAATGTTAGTATGACGAGACACAGATCACCTTAATTCACAAGTATTTTAAAGAAATTAGTGAGCCCCAAAATACAGCGTGGTACTGTTTGTATGACGAGACACAGATCACCTTAATTCCCAAGTGTTTTAAAGAAATTAGTGAGCCCCAAAAAAACTTGCTGGCTGTGTGACGAGACACAGAAGATCACCTTGATTCACAAGTGTTTTAAAGAAATTAGTGAGCCCCAAAATACAGCGTGGTACTGTTTGTATGACGAGACACAGATCACCTTAATTCACAAGTGTTTTAAAGAAATTAGTGAGCCCCAAAATACAGCGTGGTACTGTTTGTATGATGAGACACAGATCACCTTAATTCCCAATTGTTTTAAAGAAATTAGTGAGCCCCAAAATACAGCGTGGTACTGTTTGTATGACGAGACACAGATCACCTGTCACGAACCTACCACACTGCCTCCACTTCCAACACTATTCAGAAACACATCCTTACCTTAAACTGGCCATCTGCATGTCTCGTTTGTGTGTAAAAGATCAGCATCTTGATGATGTCATCAGAGGAGTGCCGGAGCTACAGAGATATACTCAGAGAGCACCTGAGATCAATCCCACACCAATCAGAGGCCCATAAAAGAGAGGCTTGCTGGGTAAGTCATTGCTCAATTATTGTCCTCCCTACCTCGAGCTAACCATTCTATCCTAGCCTTTTGATCCTGATACCCAAGCTGCTGAACCTCTGCCTGTGACCCCAACAACGCTATCTTCTGCTGCCCAAGTTGCTGAATCTTTGCCTGTGACCAACAACGCTATCTTCTGCTGCCCAAGTTGCTGAACCTTTGCCTGTGACCTCAACAACGCTATCTTCTGCTGCCCAAGTTGCTGAACCTGTGCCTGTGACCTCGACAACGTTATCTTCTGTTGCCTAAGTTGCTGAACTTTTGCCTGTGACCTCGACCACGCTAATATTCCTAAATAAAAATGTCCAAGACCAGTTCTTGTGGCGTCTAACCTTATCTTCTACAGCCATATTGTACAGACCAAGTCTCCATTACATCTGGTTCCTTATCAGAATATATATAACACCGTGACAGAATAATTGAGCCTACAAAATGGAACCATCGGGGATAAGCGAAGCTGTGTCAGCCATCTCCAATCAAGTCACTGCTCTCGCTATGACAGTACAAGATATGCAACAGAATCTAGCTACAGTCCAGACCATACAAGAACGCCTCGAGACTCATATTGCTGTTTTCACTCCTTTACCTGGGGATTCTAGAATACCTGAACTGCCTACATATCATACTGTGACCAACGTGACTGAACCTTATGTCTCCCCGCCGGAAAAAATTGATGGAAACGGTAAGAAATTTAGATGTTTCATCACCTCATGTCAAATTATGTTTTCTCTTCAACCCCGTACTTATGCCTCTGATTACTCCAGAATACATTCAATGATCTCTCTTCTCTCCGGAAGGCCACAATGTTGGGCTCATCATATACACACTAATGATCCTGCACTCAGCGATTGGAATTCATTCCTAAAGGCTATATCTGAATTATATGATGACCCTCACAGACTAAACAATGCCGCTTCTGCCCTCTCTAACCTAAAGCAAGGAAGAAATGATATGGAAGATTATGTGACTGAATTCCGTCACCATGCACTAGAATCTGAATGGAACGAACCCGCCTTACTAGCCCAATTTAAATCTGGCTTATCAGAATACATAAAGGACGAACTGGCTAGAATAAATGCCCCAACTTCATTGGAATCAGTCATGTCTCTCTGTATCCAAATCGATAGACGGTACCGAGAGAGACGGGCAGAAAGAGCTATCGTCTTTCGTCCTCCCATAAGACGGGTTGCCAACACTCCGGCATCTCCTTCTCTATTACCTGTTCTACCGGCTCCTGGACACGAACCCATGCAAATCAACAGTACTAGAGGACCCCTTACTGATAATGAGAGGACGAGACGTAGATCTCTTGGTCTATGTATGTACTGTGGTCGTGCGGGCCATCAACTGAGAGAATGCCGTGAGAAACCCAACTACCGAGGAGGTAAGATGATATCTGCCGCTAACAATACTATGTACGATATAAATGCTACTTGTGCTTCCACTCATCTAACCGTTCCTATGTCCTTCCAGTGGAACGATCAGCTCAAGACCGTACCGGCAATGATTGATTCCGGAGCTAGCGGTTGTTTTATTGATATCGCCCTAGCCTCCACACTGAAGATTCCTCTTGTATCCAAAAAACAACCGATTGTTGTACAATTATTGGACGGAAGTCCACTAAAAACTGGGCCCGTATCACAAGAAACCATTCCACTAGAAGTCTCCATAGGAACCACTCATAGAGAAATGCTATCATTTGACGTAGTCGGGTCACCCATATTTCCTGTTATCCTCGGACTACCTTGGCTTCGCAAACACAATCCCGTTATAGATTGGCAACACGGCACACTTTCCTTTTCTACGGAAAATAAAAATGATGCTGATACACAAAATAATAATCCTTCTCCTATATTTATTGCAGCTGCTATACCTAGTATATATGCAGAGTTCTCTGATGTTTTCCAGAAAAAGGAGCTGATATATTACCCCCTCATAGGCAATATGATTGCCCAATCGATCTATACCCAGGGGCCTCTATCCCTTTCGGACGGATCTACCCACTTTCTGGTCCTGAGTTAAATGTCTTAAAGGATTATATCAATGAGAACCTCCATAAAGGTTTTATACGCCTTCTACCTCACCTGCTGAAGCCCCCATATTTTTTGTCGGGAAAAAGGATGGAGGATTAAGACCATGTATTGACTATCGAGCGTTAAACAATATCACCATTAAGAACAAATACCCGTTACCTCTCATAACGGAACTTATGGATCGACTAAAAGGGGCCCAATACTTCACTAAACTCGATTTAAGAGGTGCCTATAATCTCGTAAGAATAAGAGGGGGTGACGAATGGAAGACTGCGTTCCGCTCCCGCTACGGGCACTTTGAGTATTTGGTGATGCCATACGGGCTTTGCAATGCCCCAGCAACCTTTCAGCGTTTCCTAAATGATATTTTTAGAGATGTATTAGATATCTCTGTCATCATATATCTAGATGATATATTGATCTTCTCTGATACCATCGAACGACATCATGACCAAGTAAAGAAAGTATTACAAAGATTTAGAAAATATAATTTGTATGCAAAACTTGAAAAATGTACCTTTTGATAGCCAAGAAATTGATTTTTTTAGGATTCGTCCTGACACCAGACAGCATCAGAATGGACCGGGAGAAAATAAAAGCAGTAGAAGACTGGCCAGTACCGGCAAATCGAAAGGGTATCCAATGTTTCCTGGGATTCTGCAATTTCTATCGCAAATTTATCAAAGATTTCTCAAGGTTGGTAAAACCCTTAACAGAATTAACCAGTATCCATTCTCGTTTTATATGGACCACCAGAGCACAACATGCTTTTGACGAATTGAAGAAAAGATTTACGACAGCCCTATACTAGCCTTACCAAACCCCAATATATCCTACTACATGGAAGTCGACGCTTCAGAATATGCTATTGGAGCTATATTATCTCAAAGAACCGATTACAATGATATGCTTCATTCAGTAGCCTACTACTCGAAAACCTTATCTCCAGCACAAAGAAATTACGACATAGGAGAAAGAGAACTATTAGCGATCAAGCTTTCCCTAGAAGAATGGCGTCATTTACTAGAAGGTTCATTATATCCAATTACAATCTTTACTGATCATAAAAACCTTGAATACTTGCAAAAAGCAAAAGATTAAAACCAAGACAAGCAAGATGGGCCCTCTTTTTTAGTCGATTTGACTTACATATAACATACCGACCAGGAGATAAAAATGGTAAGGCAGATGCCCTTTCTCGTCTACACTTTACAGAAATACCTGCTAGAGAAGAGAATATACTTCCGAACACCTGCTTCCTAACTACTGATGTACCCTTATGAGATGATTTAAAAAGATATACACAGAATGATAACCCAAACATTACTAGTGTTCCTTTACAGAGAAAAGATGGATTCTTCATGAGAAATAATCAATTCTACGCTCCTCAAGAAACCCGCCTACGAATCCTTCAATTCCATCATGATTCAACATTAGGGGGTCATGGAGGTGTACACAAAACAATTGAACTAATAAGAAGATACTTCTGGTGGCCAGGTATAAACAAAGATATTCTCAATTTTGTCCGTAGTTGTCCCACCTATAATCGTATGAAGGATACCAGGTCACCAGTACAAGGGTTATTACGTCCGTTGCCCATACCCTCTTCACCATGGAAGGACATTACCATGGATTTTATTACAGATCTCCCCGATTCTTCTGGTCATACCACTATCATGGTCGTGGTTGATAGATTCTCAAAGATGATACATCTTATCCCTACCAAGCGTGTGCCTACTTCTCTTGAAACCGCCCAACTATTCATGGCAAATATATTCAAGCTTCACGGAATACCTGAGTCCATCGTTACTGACAGGGGTCCACAATTCACCTCCCGTTTCTGGTCCGCTTTTTGTAAAGGTTTACATATACAACGTAACCTCTCAACCGCCTTTCATCCACAAACAGATGGACAAACAGAAAGAATCAATGGCATTATAGAACAATATCTACGCTGCTTCATCACACATCTTCAGGACGATTGGGTCCAATATATACCATTAGCGGAGTTTAACTACAACAATCAAAGACAAACATCCACTGGTATTTCTCCCTTCTTCGCAGTCTATGGAACACATCCTACCCTAATACCCAGTTCTCCTATGATAAGCAATACTCCCTCTGCTGATCAGAGAATAAAGGATATAATCACTAACTATAAAATAATACGTTCAAATCTATTTCGTGCTCAATTCAGGTATAAGACATATGCGGACAGACACAGAATACCGTCCCCTACATATCACATTGGAGATAAGGTATGGCTTTCTATAAGATATCTAAAATTACATTGCCCTTCTAAAAAATTAGGACCTAGATTCCTTGGTCCATTTTCCATATCTAAGATCATATCTCCAGTAGCTGTAAAATTGAAATTACCTGCTTCCTATTCTATACATCCAGTATTTCATGTATCTCTTCTAAAGCTTGTTGGAAAAGATTTGTGTCAAGGAAGAATAACTCCTTGCCCAGGCCCTGTCTCTACAGAAGATGAGGACATCTATGAAGTTCAAGAAATACTTGATTCCCGCAAAAAAGAGGCTCTCTTGAATATCTCATCAGGTGGAAAGATTACGGTCCTGAAGAAGACTCTTGGATTCCTGCTAAAGAGGTTAGTGCTCCTGATCTTGTCCGTGATTTCCATCTGCAACATCCTAATCGCCCTCGGAGAGGTCGCCTTCTCGAGGGGTACTGTCACGAACCTACCACACTGCCTCCACTTCCAACACTATTCAGAAACACCTCCTTACCTTAAACTGGCCATCTGCATGTCTCGTTTGTGTGTAAAGATCAGCATCTTGATGATGTCATCAGAGGAGTGCCGGAGTTACAGAGATATACTCAGAGAGCACCTGAGATCAATCCCACACCAATCAGATGCCCATAAAAGAGAGGCTTGCTGGGTAAGTCATTGCTCAATTATTGTCCTCCCTACCTCGAGCTAACCATTCTATCTTAGCCTTTTGATCCTGATACCCAAGTTGCTGAACCTCTGCCTGTGACCCCAACAAATGCTATCTTCTGCCGCCAGAGTCGCTGAACCATTGCATGTGACCAACAACGCTATCTTCTGCTACCGAGTTGCTGAACCTTGCTGAACCTTTGCCTGCGACCAACAACGCTATCTTCTGCTGCCCAAGTTGCTGAACCTTTTCCTGTGACCACGACAACGCTATCTTCTGCCGCCCAAGTTGCTGAACCTTTGCCTGTGACCAACAACGCCATCTTCTGCTGCCCAAGTTGTTGAACCTTTGCCTATGACCACGACAACGCTATCTTCTGCCGCCCAAGTTGCTGAACCCTTACCTGTGACCTACAACGCTATCTTCTGCTGCCCAAGTTGTTGAACCTTTGCCTGTGACCACGACAACTCTATCTTCTGCCTCCCAAGTTGCTGAACCTTTTGCCTGTGACCACAACACGTTATCTTCTGTTGCCCAAGTTGCTGAACTTTTGCCTGTAACCTCAACAACGCTATCTTCTGCTGCCCAAGTTGCTGAAACTCTGCCTGTGACCTCGACCATGGTAAACTTCTATTGCCCAAATTGCTGAACTCTGCTTGTGACCTCGACCACGCTAATATTCCTAAATAAAAAATATCCAAGACCAGTTTTTGCGGCGTCTAACCTTATCTTCTAAAGCCATATTGTACAGACCAAGTCTCCATTACATCTGGTTCCTTATCAGAATATATATAACACCGTGACAATGTGATTAGTAAATATTCTGTGTATTTATCTGTTATTCCCGGCTCTGTGATTAGTGAATATTCTGCGTGTTTATGTGTTATTCCCAGCTCTGTGATTAGTGAATATTCTGTGTGTTTATCTGTTATTCCCGGCTCTGTGATTAGTGAATATTCTGTGTGTTTACCTGTTATTCCCTGCTCTGTGATTAGTGAATATTCTGTGTGTTTACCTGTTATTCCCTGCTCTGTGATTAGTGAATATTCTGTGTGTTTACCTGTTATTCCCGGCTCTGTGATTAGTGAATATTCTGTGTGTTTATCTGTTATTCCCAGCTCTGTGATTAGTGAATATTCTGTGTGTTTATCTGTTATTCCCGGCTCTGTGATTAGTGAATATTCTGTGTGTTTATCTGTTATTCCCGGCTCTGTGATTAGTGAATATTCTGTGTGTTTATCTGTTATTCCTGGCTCTGTGATTAGTGAATATTCTGCATGTTTTTCTGTTATTCCCTGCTCTGTAATTAGTGAATATTCTGTGTTTTTATCTGTTATTCCCAGCTCTGTGATTAGTGAATATTCTGCGTGTTTATCTGTTATTCCCGGCTCTGTGATTAGTGAATATTCTGTGTGTTTACCTGTTATTCCCAGCTCTGTGATTAGTGAATATTCTGTGTGTTTACATGTTATTCCCGGCTCTGTGATTAGTGAATATTCTGTGTGTTTACCTGTTATTCCCGTCTCTGTGATTAGTGAATATTCCGTGTGTTTACCTGTTATTCCCCGCTCTGTGATTAGTGAATATTCTGTGTGTTTACATGTTATTCCGGGCTCTGTGATTAGTGGATATTCTGCGTGTTTATCTGTTATTCCCGGCTCTGTGATTAGTGAATATTCTGTGTGATTACATGTTATTCCCGGCTCTGTGATTAGTGAATATTCTGTGTGTTTATCTGTTATTCCCGGCTCTGTGATTAGTGAATATTCTGTGTGTTTACCTGTTATTCCCGGCTCTGTGATTAGTGAATATTCTGTGTGATTACATGTTATTCCCGGCTCTGTGATTAGTGAATATTCTGGGTGTTTATCTGTTATTCCCGGCTCTGTGATTAGTGAATATTCTGTGTGTTTACCTGTTATTCCCGGCTCTGTGATTAGTGAATATTCTGTGTGATTACATGTTATTCCCGGCTCTGTGATTAGTGAATATTCTGGGTGTTTATCTGTTATTCCCGGCTCTGTGATTAGTGAATATTCTGTGTGTTTACCTGTTATTCCCGGCTCTGTGATTAGTGAATATTCTGTGTGATTACATGTTATTCCCGGCTCTGTGATTAGTGAATATTCTGTGTGTTTATCTGTTATTCCCGGCTCTGTGATTAGTGAATATTCTGTGTGTTTATCTGTTATTCCCGGCTCTGTGATTAGTGAATATTCTGTGTGATTACATGTTATTCCGGCTCTGTGATTAGTGAATATTCTGTGTGTTTATCTGTTATTCCCGGCTCTGTGATTAGTGAATATTCTGTGTGATTACATGTTATTCCCGGCTCTGTGATTAGTGAATATTCTGTGTGTTTATCTGTTATTCCCGGCTCTGTGATTAGTGAATATTCTGTGTGTTTACCTGTTATTCCCGGCTCTGTGATTAGTGAATATTCTGTGTGTTTATCTGTTATTCCCGGCTCTGTGATTAGTGAATATTCTGCGTGTTTATCTGTTATTCCCGGCTCTGTGATTAGTGAATATTATGTGTGTTTATCTGTTATTCCCGGCTCTGTGATTAGTGAATATTCTGTGTGTTTACCTGTTATTCCGGCTCTGTGATTAGTGAATATTCTGTGTGTTTATCTGTTATTTCCAGCTCTGTGATTAGTGAATATTCTGTGTGTTTATCTGTTATTTCCAGCTCTGTGATTAATGAATATTCTGTGTGTTTATCTGTTATTCCCGGCTCTGTGATTAGTGAATATTCTGTGTGTTTATCTGTTATTCCCAGCTCTGTGATTAGTGAATATTCTGTGTGTTTATCTGTTATTCCAGGCTCTGTGATTAGTGAATATTCTGTGTGTTTATCTGTTATTTCCAGCTCTGTGATTAATGAATATTCTGTGTTTACCGGTTATTCCCGGCTCTGTGATTAGTGAATATTCTGTGTGTTTACCTGTTATTCCCAGCTCTGTGATTAGTGAATATTCTGTGTTTTTATCTGTTATTCCCGGCTCTGTGATTAGTGAATATTCTGTGTGTTTACCTGTTATTTCCGGCTCTGTGATTAGTGAATATTCTGTGTGTTTACCTGTTATTCTGGCTCTGTGATTAGTGAATATTTTGTGTGTTTATCTGTTATTCCCGGCTCTGTGATTAGTGAATAATCTGAGTGTTTACCGATTATTGCCTGCGACCAACAACGCTATCTTCTGCTGCCCAAGTTGCTGAACCTTTTGCCTGTGACCTCAACAACGCTATCTTCTGCTGCCCAAGTTGCTGAAACTCTGCTTGTGACCTCGACCACGCTAATATTCCTAAATAAAAAATATCCAAGACCAGTTTTTGCAGCGTCTAACCTTATCTTCTACAGCCATATTGTACAGACCAAGTCTCCATTACATCTGGTTCCTTATCAGAATATATATAACACCGTGACAATGTGATTAGTGAATATTCTGTGTGATTACCTGTTATTTCCGGCTCTGTGATTAGTGAATATTCTGTGTGTTTATCTGTTATTCCCAGCTCTGTGATTAGTGAATATTCTGTGTGTTTACATGTTATTTCCGGCTCTGTGATTAGTGAATATTCTGTGTGTTTACATGTTATTTCCGGCTCTGTGATTAGTGAATATTCTGTGTGTTTATCTGTTATTCCCGGCTCTGTGATTAGTGAATATTCTGCGTGTTTATCTGTTATTCCCAGCTCTGTGATTAGTGAATATTCTGTGTGTTTACATGTTATTCCCGGCTCTGTGATTAGTGAATATTCTGGTGTTTTACATGTTATTCCGGCTCTGTGATTAGTGAATATTCTGTGTGTTTATCTGTTATTCCCAGCTCTGTGATTAGTGAATATTCTGTGTGTTTACATGTTATTCCCGGCTCTGTGATTAGTGAATATTCTGTGTGTTTATCTGTTATTCCCGGCTCTGTGATTAGTGAATATTCTGTGTGTTTATCTGCTATTCCCAGCTCTGTGATTAGTGGATATTTTGTGTGTTTATCTGTTATTCCCGGCTCTGTGATTAGTGAATATTCTGCGTGTTTATCTGTTATTCCCGGCTCTGTGATTAGTGAATATTATGTGTGTTTATCTGTTATTTCCAGCTCTGTGATTAATGAATATTCTGTGTTTACCTGTTATTCCCGGCTCTGTGATTAGTGAATATTCTGTGTGTTTACCTGTTATTCCCAGCTCTGTGATTAGTGAATATTCTGTCTGTTTATCTGTTATTCCCAGCTCTGTGATTAGTGAATATTCTGTGTGTTTATCTGTTATTCCCGGCTCTGTGATTAGTGAATATTCTGTCTGTTTATCTGTTATTCCCGGCTCTGTGATTAGTGAATATTCTGTGTTTACCTGTTATTCCCGGCTCTGTGATTAGTGAATATTCTGTGTGTTTACCTGTTATTCCCAGCTCTGTGATTAGTGAATATTCTGTGTGTTTATCTGTTATTCCCTGATCTGTGATTAGTGAATATTCTGTGTGTTTATCTTTTATTCCCGGCTCTGTGATTAGTGAATATTCTGTGTGTTTATCTGTTATTCCTGGCTCTGTGATTAGTGAATATTCTGTGTGTTTACCTGTTATTCCCGGCTCTGTGATTAGTGAATATTCTGTGTGTTTATCTGTTATTCCCGGCTCTGTGATTAGTGATTATTCTGTTAGTTTATCTGTTATTCCCGGCTCTGTGATTAGTGAATATTCTGTGTGTTTACCTGTTATTTCCGGCTCTGTGATTAGTGAATATTCTGTGTGTTTATCTGTTATTCCCGGCTCTGTGATTAATGAATATTCTCCGTGTTTATCTGTTATTCCCGGCTCTGTGATTAGTGAATATTCTGTGTGTTTATCTGTTTTTCCTGGCTCTGTGATTAGTGAATATTCTGCGTGTTTATCTGTTATTCCCGGCTCTGTGATTAGTGAACATTCTGTGTGTTTACCTGTTATTCCTGGCTCTGTGATTAGTGAATATTCTGTGTGTTTATCTGTTATTCCTGGCTCTGTGATTAGTGAATATTCTTTGTGTTTATCTGTTATTCCAGGCTCTGTGATTAGTGAACATTCTGTGTGTTTACCTGTTATTCCCGGCTCTGTGATTAGTGAATATTCTGTGTGTTTACCTGTTATTCCCGGCTCTGTGATTAGTGAATATTCTGAGTGTTTATCGGTTATTCCCGGCTCTGTGATTAGTGAATATTCTGTGTGTTTATCTGTTATTCCCGGCTCTGTGATTAGTGAATATTCTGTGTGTTTATCTGTTATTCCCGGCTCTGTGATTAGTGAATATTCTGTGTGTTTATCTGTTATTCCCGGCTCTGTGATTAGTGAATATTCTGTGTGTTTATCTGTTATTCCGGCTCTGTGATTAGTGAATATTCTGTGTGTTTATCTGTTATTCCCGGCTCTGTGATTAGTGAATATTCTGTGTGTTTATCTGTTATTCCCGGCTCTGTGATTAGTGAATATTCTGTGTGTTTATCTGTTATTCACGGCTCTGTGATTAGTGAATATTCTGCGTGTTTATCTGTTATTCCCGGCTCTGTGAATAGTGAATATTCTGTGTTTATCTGTTATTCCCTGATCTGTGATTAGTGAATATTCTGCGTGTTTATCTGTTATTCCCGGCTCTGTGAATAGTGAATATTCTGTGTGTTTATCTGTTATTCCCGGCTCTGTGATTAGTGTATATTCTGTGTTTACCTATTATTTCCAGCTCTTTATATTCAGGTTCCTCCATGGATTCATGTTTCCAGGTCACTCGCAGGGGAAACAGGGATTGATCCCATTTAATCCTACATTCACTTATGGCATCGTATGTCTTTTCATCATCAATCTGACTGATTTTCCTAGTTGACTTTATCTTGTTTATCAGATCTTTCCCAGAGGTCCATGTAATGTTAATATTTTTTGGGTAGAACTTGCTGACATACAGAGAGCACAGCACGTCTCCTGATCCACAGAGGGAAAACTTTATTGGTTCTCTTACTGTGGGCGACACTGAAATGGAAAAAATAAATGACTCAAAATTAGAAAAATAACAAAAACTTCAGACTAATCCAAAAACCAAATACCTTGGAGAGGGAAAGTAATGTTTTCTATTACTGACATTATGATGTAATTGACACCTATTTCTATAGCATATGTGTGTCTGGTTGCTCGTCTTGGATCGCTCTGGTTTTGCGCAATAGAGTCAGTGACATTACACTCGTAACCTGGCTCCGGATCTAAGAAAGAGAATTTGCCTCCTGACATCATATCTGCAGTCTATTAGGAATTCTAGTAGTGATGTCAGAGGCAGCTCATATTGTGTTTTTTCATATTGTGTTGATTGTGTGAAATGTAACTTGTTCTCCTATGTGTAAATTTGTGTTAGGACCCTCTCTGGGGTAGTTTGATGCATTGGTGGGTTTCAGTTGAAATGGCTATATGGTGCAGATATTTAATTAACTTTTAAATCGTTTATTTTGTTCACACACTTGAGTTCACTAATGATTGTCTACTCTTTAGAGGTGATTCAGAGAGCACCGAAATTTCAGCGTAATTTTGCCTGTCTTCCATTCGGCGCACCTTGGTGCACTTCGGCGATTTCAGTTTACCGACCCTGCTGTGTATTTATTATTCACCACAGGATCCCCGAAATGCAAGAACAGAATCTGTTGAAGACCACTGAACGCAACCGAACTGACCGCGGCACCCTGGGGAAAAAAGTCAATCAGCCACCGAACGCTGGTGTACTGGTAAAAAAAAAAACAACTGAATTCTGCTATTTAAAAAAAGGTTTTCAAAACAGTAAAAATGCAAGACACTGCGTGGAAATTATAAAAAAAAAAGGACCTATAACAGATAATAAAACAGTCTGTTACAGAATAAAAAAAAAAGCCATAAAAAAAATAGGAATCAAAATATTTGGCCCAAGAAATCCAGTTAAAACTAAATAACTAAATAATAGATTAACCATTGTTCCTCTATGGGCGATTTCACTGCCGCCAAACGTCGCCGAATTTTTTTTTTTAAAAAAGGATTTTACCAGGAAGGATACATTGAGATTTCTCTCGTTTTCAAGTATGCCCTGGGTGGCGAGTATGTACCGTTGGGTGTCTTGCCCAAGGACACTTACTGGAGAGGTGCTTGTTGGGATCGAACCCATGACTCCACAGGCTCTCTCCACGCAGAGCAGTGATGTTACCTCTACTCCACCCAGTCGGTGGTGAATTGCACTATCAGGGTAATTCAAAGAGAATCGAAAAGTCACTGCATGTTTGGTGACTTTTCGTTCTCTTCAATTCAGTTTGTTTTGCCGATCCCAATTCGGCGACTCTGCGGTGTATTCAGCAAGCACCACGGGGTCCCCGAATTGCAGGGAAAGGTCACTGCAAAACCGATGAAAACTAACCACAAAACCCGGCGAATGCACGCTGAAAACCAACAAAACATCTGGATTAACCCGTCGAAAACACCGGAAAAACCCGAGCAAGAGCCGATCACACGCAGCGAAGCCACCGGAAAAAGCCGACACCGCAGACGAATGGAGTGAATAAATTAGCAAAACAGTTTGCTTGAATGTTTGAAAAGTGAAAAGCTGTTTGCAAAGAAACTACTGAGCAGAAATGTCTGAAATTTACATATGATCCAATGAATGATAATAAAAAGGGCTGTTACAGAAAAAATAAGTAAAGTTAAAAAAAAAAAATCCAGAAAAATGCTTAAAATATCCTAAAAAATCTATAAATAAAGAGACTCTTTACTGCAGAATTTTATAATGAACGGTTTATTAGATATTGAATTAAAACAGGAATATTTTTAACATTGAAGCCTATGGGATTCACCTGAATAAACCTGCTGAATTAAACCACCGAATGGCAGGGCATTAGGGGAACCTGGTTTGTGTTCTCTGAATAGCCGAAGCAGTGCTTTTTCATGGGGATTTCACTGCCCTCGAACAGGCACCGAACAGGCACCGCATGTGCAGGCAATTCGCCAGGATTTGCCGAATTGCCTGCTCTCTGGATAGCCGAATGGCCAAGAAAGGTAACGAACGCTGATTTTCAGCGTTCGGTTACCTTTCTCCAGCCATTCGCATCTCTTTGAATTACCCTGTATATTTCGCTGTCGATTCACCAGTATTTGAAGTGACAGCTCTCTGAATGGAAGAACTGCCACAAAATTGCACTGTATGGTGAAATTCACAGTTTGGTGCAATTCGGTGACAGCTTAACCACTTATTGAAAAACTCCTTTTATGTCAGTGTCATGTAAAACTATATTTTGACAGAAATACTAAAGTGTTTTGTAACAGCAACTGGGGTATACTGGTCTCCAGCTTGTGGACCAGACCCAAACCTGCTACATTGTCCGTCCTTTCTCTTCAGCCAAGCTGATCCGCAGCAGCTTCTCTTCTCACAATCCTCATCCAGAACTTGAGGGAGTGTAATATATATATATATATATCTGCCCCCTAAACACCAGACACACCGCTTAGTGCAGGGGAATGAATATCTTTAATGAAAATGAGAGCAGTTTTATGGACAACAGAGAGAGGGGGGTAACATGACACAATCAACCAAATGCATTATCTACATGAGGGGGAGTTGAATTCCTGGAGAAAACACTGAAGCCTAATTAGATTAATCGGATGCTCTGTGTTTGTTAATCCCATCTATTGTGTAACTAAGAATTTACAGATAGAGAACAATACGTCTACATTGTATCTCTAACACAAACTAACTCCTAAAATACAGTTTCAAGATAAATGTATTTGTAACTCATTAACCGTTAGGTGACCCTTATGCCCATTGTCCTTGATAACTGTTTTTTCCAAATTGGTCCACGATCTCTTGGCAGGAGGCCAACATCCACACCTCTCCAACAGGTGCCAAGGAGGGTGAGGGCACAAAGGTAGAGGGAGCTTTGGTTATATGTCTGAATAATGAATAAGTAATGAAGTAATGAATAAGATGAACAATCAAGAAAAAAGAGGAATCTTTGTACATGTCCCGGCAAAAACACATTAGAAATCAATGTTAATCGAGTTACATTGAAACAAATTAATGGATTGTTTTCCTTTTATTTTTTGCTGTTTTTATTTATACTTTTTCTCTTTTTTCTCTTTTATTTTTTTCGTTATCAAAAGTGCAGCAACTATTTTTTTCTCTGGAATAATTAATTTTAAATCACATTATTTTATATTCCAGCAATTCCTTATTCTGACTTTCTGATTTCAGATATTTTCCTTTGCCAATAAAAAAATGTATTTATAAAATATAGATTTTTTTAACTTACACACGCATACGTGTGAGGATAGTTTTTTGTGTGAGCCCTTTGGAACATGCACTGGCTGATGGGAAAGGGGGCGTGGTTTGTTTAAGAATCTCCCAAGAGGCCAGTAGTGAATAAGCTGTCAATGTAGCTCCTCCCACTTTGGAGCAGTTTATGTGCACCAATGCCATGCAGTTAATATTCGTATGGGTTTATATAAAATTATTTCATTATTAATATATTTTATCATTTTATAGAACATATTCTATGCGATTCTTAATGCAGATTAAGGGATATTTTTATATAGTTTTAATACAAATACACAATTTGGACAATCATTCTTGAACCCGGGCAGACGAGGAACCAGAGCCATGGCCAAAGCTGATTACTAATGATAGCAACCCCCCCCTCCCCATAATGTCTGCTTATAGAGGCCTGTGTAAAAGGCCACTAGTGTCGTTCAGATTACCAAGGGTGTCAGGCAAAATCCCACTTTATATTGTTTTGCCAGCGAGGAATAAAAAATCTCTCTCACCTTTGGTTCTCGCCGGGCCGGTGCTCCGCTCTATCGGCTCCTCTAGGCTGGGATGGGAGATTCGGCAGATAAACTCCTGCTCCTCTGAGTTTGATGTCGGAGTAAAACATAGCGTAGAGGTGCATGTATATGTGTTATCAGACATTTTCTCCTGACTTATTTCTGCTATTTCATACTTAGAGCCGTTAGACACTGGTATCGTCTCCTGTCGCGCGTTCTTCATAAACCACATCACGGTCAGGACATCTGGGAAATAGCCGGACACCGTACATTTCACCGTCGTCTGCTGGTTCAGCGCAATGATCAGTGGGGACATGTCTGTGATATTGGGGCGCCAAGGGAAACCTAAAGAGGAATAATAAAAATTAAATGTTATCAAAAAGGCATTAATTAAACTTAAAGGATCATAAAATCCAACAAACAGACAATATTGCATTATGGGACATTTTCTGTCTCTCTTGTTGATTCGCAGCAGAACATCAGTTGCAGAGGAAGGAGGAGGATCCCCTATAATAGTTAAAAAACAAATGGAATTTTCAGTAAATACTGAGCGATATTGGCCATTATTATTTTCCTGCTCATTTTGTCTCTTGAAAATCACTAAAATAAGTAAATGGAAGATTTCTTTAACATTAGAGCTAAAAAATCCTCTGTTTTTACTTGTAATGTAAAACACTATATGAGGTTTTGGTTATATTAAGTTCTCCTTACCCGGATCTCGGACACACAGCTCTCTGGATTCCCAGTCTTCCATGGTTTCGTGTTTCCAGCGGACAATCCCCTTAAACTCGGGATCTTTCAGGGAATCTCCAGGGATTTTACACGCACTTTCTGCATTATACGATTGGTCTGTATTCTCCTGATACTTTTCCTGTGAAGAGATGTCCTTCTGGGATTGGCCGGTGTCACAGCTCCAGGAGATGTCAATGTGTTTGGGGTAAAACCTCTCCAGGTTCAGAGAGCAGAGCACCTCTCCGGGGTCACACAGGGACAGCTGTAACGACCGGGTTACTATAGGCCTCACTGGAAGAAATAATAAACACAATTACTCGTCACTCAGTCCGGGTTATTAATAATCGATGCAATGGCCGGGATTAAAGGGAATCATAACCTGAATTCCCTGAAATAAAAGCCGGAAATTCCTCACTATATTTATCCTCCCAGCTCAGCGTTTCTTCTCTAATAATCTGATTAAAGGGACCTTTCTGGTGAATAATCCCAAAGGTCTTTATTTATCCACATTCCTCAAATAAAGATTTGTTCCTCTCGGCTTTTTCCTAACCTTCCCATTATCTTATGAAGAATCTCTATCACCACGGACCCTCCATCAACATAATGAGGGAGTTTATTCCTTTTTTGTGTGTTTTATGTCTACTTTTTCCCAAACACACAGGATTTCTAAAAAAATCACTGAGAGGTATCTGATTTCTAAACATTAGTGTTTTTCCTCCTGGAGGAGCTGACGATGAATCTCAATCTATAAATGTAACAATATCAATCCATAATGTCCTCATTAGACACTTACGTTTATATCCATCCTGTGGATCAGTCTTCCATTCCTTACACACTGGCTGTTTAAGTCTGGGGTGCGTTACCGCGGCTTGTATAGTGTACGGCTGGGTCACTTTCACTTTCCCGCGCAGGTTGTCACACGTGCTGGTGGCATTGAACGTCCCATCCTGGTTCTCGCTCATGATAAGTGTAGATTCCAGCTGCTGTTTATCTGTACTGGATGGCGGCTGGATGAGATGCCAGGAAAAGGAGATGCCTTTAGGGGCAAAGCGATCTACATCCAAACTGAACGTACCGTCACCACAGCGAGTGACATCCCGCACCCTCGGAATGTCTGTGTATTAAGAAAAAGGATCAATTTGTTTTATCTCCAATATAAATACCATTACACACGTATTCAGACAAAGGAGTGCCCCGCCCCATTTCCTGCAGCCCCGATCAGGTGAAATCACAGAGTGAAGTGGAAGAGTTTCCTCCACCTCACCCAGTGTCCCTAGCAGCCGGGATTTTGAATTTCCTGTTTGCCAGTCACTAAATCAGTCACTAGTGACATCAGCATGCGAGACAATACCAAGGTCATCTTCTTTGAGACCACCCACAACAGCAAGCGGTATCAGAGAGGGAGACGGCGCCTCCGTCTTCTTTGTTCAGACGTTTTTTGAGTCATTTGTAAATGCTCTCCGCAGTATTACATTCTGTCCGCTACAACAGGGACACTAAGGTGGATAATGTGCACCTGCAGGTTTCTCCTTAGCATCTCTGTTTTGGCTCCATATATTACGGGGCAGACGCTGATTCAGCAGCCTGCCCCGTAATGCAGCGCTAACTCACCACCACGAGCATCCCCACCTGGAGTCCATAGGACTCCATTGTGGCTACTGCTGCTGGGTCAGCTGACCTGCAGGATCTCGCCTCTCGCGAGAAGATGCTGCAGGTCTGCAGAGTGATTGCGGAGGGAGACTGGGGACTTTTTTCCTTAGTCTCACTCTGCTCCCGGCAGCCAGAAGAGGCAGGATGGGAGGTAAGTATCTGATTTATGGGCTGGTGCTGACTGATTCCGCAGAAGCTAACTAACGTTAGCTTTAAGATTGTAATAGTGCCCTCTTAGTCTGTGGGAACTTTTAGATCAGCGGCAGCTCTGGGGGAGTGTCTGTGTGCAGCCATAAATCTCTCTATAGGGAAACACATCATACGGCATGCCGCAGCTCTGGGGGAGCGTCTCCTGCTGTGCAACCATAAATCCCTCCCCAGGGAAACACATCCAGTGACACATATAGAGGAAAATATCACACAATGGATGCGCCCAGTGACACATATAGAGGAAAATATCACACAATGGATGCACCCAGTGACACAAATAGAGGAAAATATCACACAATGGATGCGCCCAGTGACACATAGAGGAAAATATCACACAATGGATGCACCCAGTGACACATATAGAGATAAATATCACACAATGGATGCGCCCAGTGACACATATAGAGGAAAATATCACACAATGGATGCACCCAGTGACACATAGAGGAAAATATCACACAATGGATGCGCCCAGTGACACATATAGAGGAAAATATCACACAATGGATGCACCGAGTGACACATAGAGGAAATATCACACAATGGATGCACCGAGTGACACATAGAGGAAAATATCACACAATGGATGCGCCCAGTGACACATATAGAGGAAAATATCACACACTGGATGCACCGAGTGACACATATAGAGGAAAATATCACACAATGGATGCACCCAGTGACACATAGAGGAAAATATCACACAATGGATGCGCCCAGTGACACATATAGAGGAAAATATCACACAATGGATGCACCGAGTGACACATATAGAGGAAAATATCACACAATGGATGCACCCAGTGACACATAGAGGAAAATATCACACAATGGATGCGCCCAGTGACACATATAGAGGAAAATATCACACAATGGATGCACCGAGTGACACATATAGAGGAAAATATCACACAATGGATGCACCGAGTGACACATAGAGGAAATATCACACAATGGATGCACCCAGTGACACATAGAGGAAAATATCACACAATGGATGCACCAGTGACACATATAGAGAAAAATATCACACAATGGATGCACCGAGTGACACATAGAGGAAATATCACACAATGGATGCACCCAGTGACACATAGAGGAAAATATCACACAATGGATGCATCCAGTGACACATATAGAGGAAAATATCACACAATGGATGCGCCCAGTGACACATATAGAGGAAAATATCACACAATGGATGCACCGAGTGACACATATAGAGAAAAATATCACACAATGGATGCACCCAGTGACACATAGAGGAAAATATCACACAATGGATGCGCCCAGTGACACATATAGAGGAAATATCACACAATGGATGCACCGAGTGACACATATAGAGGAAAAATCACACAATGGATGCACCGAGTGACACATAGAGGAAATATCACACAATGGATGCACCCAGTGACACATAGAGGAAAATATCACACAATGGATGCACCAGTGGCACATATAGAGGAAAATATCACACAATGGATGCACCGAGTGACACATAGAGAAAATATCACACAATGGATGCACCCAGTGACACATAGAGAAAAATATCACACAATGGATGCACCCAGTGACACATATAGAGGAAAATATCACACAATGGATGCACCGAGTGACACATAGAGGAAATATCACACAATGGATGCACCCAGTGACACATAGAGGAAAATATCACACAATGGATGCACCCAGTGACACAATAGAGGAAAATATCACAAATGGATGCACCGAGTGACACATAGAGGAAATATCACACAATGGATGCACCGAGTGACACATAGAGGAAAATATCACACAATGGATGCGCCCAGTGACACATATAGAGGAAAATATCACACAATGGATGCACCGAGTGACACATATAGAGGAAAATATCACACAATGGATGCACCCAGTGACACATAGAGGAAAATATCACACAATGGATGCGCCCAGTGACACATATAGAGGAAAATATCACACAATGGATGCACCGAGTGACACATATAGAGGAAAATATCACACAATGGATGCACCGAGTGACACATAGAGGAAATATCACACAATGGATGCACCCAGTGACACATAGAGGAAAATATCACACAATGGATGCACCGAGTGACACATATAGAGGAAAATATCACACAATGGATGCACCGAGTGACACATAGAGGAAATATCACACAATGGATGCACCCAGTGACACATAGAGGAAAATATCACACAATGGATGCACCCAGTGACACATATAGAGGAAAATATCACACAATGGATGCACCGAGTGACACATAGAGGAAATATCACACAATGGATGCACCCAGTGACACATAGAGGAAAATATCACACAATGGATGCATCCAGTGACACATATAGAGGAAAATATCACACAATGGATGCGCCCAGTGACACATATAGAGGAAAATATCACACAATGGATGCACCGAGTGACACATATAGAGAAAAATATCACACAATGGATGCACCCAGTGACACATAGAGGAAAATATCACACAATGGATGCGCCCAGTGACACATATAGAGGAAAATATCACACAATGGATGCACCGAGTGACACATATAGAGGAAAATATCACACAATGGATGCACCGAGTGACACATAGAGGAAATATCACACAATGGATGCACCCAGTGACACATAGAGGAAAATATCACACAATGGATGCACCCAGTGGCACATATAGAGGAAAATATCACACAATGGATGCACCGAGTGACACATAGAGGAAATATCACACAATGGATGCACCCAGTGACACATAGAGGAAAATATCACACAATGGATGCACCCAGTGACACATATAGAGGAAAATATCACACAATGGATGCACCGAGTGACACATAGAGGAAATATCACACAATGGATGCACCCAGTGACACATAGAGGAAAATATCACACAATGGATGCACCCAGTGACACATATAGAGGAAAATATCACACAATGGATGCACCGAGTGACACATAGAGGAAATATCACACAATGGATGCACCCAGTGACACATAGAGGAAAATATCACACAATGGATGCACCCAGTGACACATATAGAGGAAAATATCACACAATGGATGCACCGAGTGACACATAGAGGAAATATCACACAATGGATGCACCCAGTGACACATAGAGGAAAATATCACACAATGGATGCATCCAGTGACACATATAGAGGAAAATATCACACAATGGATGCGCCCAGTGACACATATAGAGGAAAATATCACACAATGGATGCACCCAGTGACACATATAGAGGGAAATATTTTCTTAACTAAACAGACAGAAAGAGAAAGAGAAGAACAAACACATGTAAGATATCAGCAACATCAAATGAACACAATAAGGACAAATCATTTTATGCTACTGGCCCTTTAAAGATATGGCATCTCTGCTTTTCTCCAGGGATAATCTCCAGTCTTGAAAAAATGGGTAGAACAAAAAGCATTTAAAATCTCCCAGACTAGGAGTGACCTTCTATTGATTATTGTGGATTTGAAGCCTCGTTAGTGATCGATCAACAGGAAAAACAGATATTTTAACCATCTTACTTCTCTTCTTGTGTCTACAGAAATAGACAATAAAAATGGCAGCTGCCGCCAGCAGCACGGTCACAAATGAGGCTCCTCCAACTGCCACCCTGTGTTTGACTGACAGATCTGGAAGGAAACGAGAATAAATAGAAAACACAAACGGCACTTTACGTTTTGTGAGCAGCAAAATGGCTTTTTGTATAACAAGAAATCATTCTGACGAACGAATATAAAAGTGGATGAAACAGTTTCCAAGTCTCAGAAATGCTCGTGATACACATTCTCTGTGAGCGTCGGATGGACCAATGAGCCTCAGTAAAACTGTATTTATCATGTGAGATCCTAAGAGTCATTACCTAAAACCTATGGGATATTGTGGCCTTTCAGTAAGAAAATCTATGCAAACTGCGCCTGCTAAATGTATATTATGGTTATCAATTCATCTCATATCAGCGTATGGATTAACCCCTTCGAGTTAACTGTTGTTTGCATTGAAATACACAGAAAAGCACTCATTACCGTATCAAACCCAAGTGCATATCTTTTAAGGTAGGATTAGTGCGCCCCCGTGGAGAAATTTAATTTACTGTGAGTATCTACACCTGTCCCTCTGTAATGCTGTAAAACAACCTGCAAACAGCAGCCCCAAACCTCACTGTAACAAAAAGCTCAACAAACTTTACTGCTGCATTTCAGCAGGCAGGGATTTGTCAGAATACAGGGAGAGCTCAGGGGTCACTCACTGCTGTTCAGGTATAAACTCAGTTGGTAAGTGAAGCGCGTGCCTTTAGGTCAGAAGAATAGGAATAAGTCACTAAAGGTGGGATATAGATAATGAATGGAAACGAGGAAAATGTGAAATATGGAAAAAATACTGGAATGTCACCTTAAGATACTTTTCTTTAGAGGTCAAAGAAAATTAACAGGGTCCAGCACGTGAGGAGAGAGATTGGGAGCAGAAAGGTAGATGTGGGTGTCGTCGGCATAGAGATGATATTGAAGTCCATAGGAAGAGATAAAGTGGCCAAGAGAGGCAGTATAGATAGAGAAGAGTAGGAGACCCAGATAGAGCCTTGAGGTACCCCAACTGAATGAGGAGTTGGGGGGGGAGGCACCACCAATGGAGACACTGAAGGAGGGAAGAGAACCAGGAGAGAGCAAAGTCACAGAGGTCAAGTTGATGCAGCGTGAGGAGCAGGAGAGGGGGGTCAACAGTGTCAAATGCAGCAGAAAGATCGAGAACAATAAGGAGGGAGAAGAGACCTTTGGTTTTGGCAGCAGCAAAATCATTAGTCATCTTGGTCGGAGCAGTTTAAGTGGACGCTGAGAGCGAAAGCCGGTCTGGTGCACATCGGGTAGAGAGTTAGCATTCATTTTATTATTATTATTAATAGCTATTGCATACCAGAAGGTCTGGAGTCCATCTAGCACCTACACTGGGGACAGGGAAAGGCACTAGGGGACATCATCATGCCACTCTAGATCATGTGACCCATTTGTTTCATTTCAGGCAAGTAACGTGGTGAGATCTTTAATGACAATTCCAGATTTTGAGAAAATTTGAATCAAAAACCCTTTCTACAATTTATTACAGTGAACAAACAGGTTAAATTGGAGCTAAGGTTCTTATCTACAGTGTCCATGTCTGACCTTTTCCTTCCACCAGCAGTTTCCTAACCAGAGGACGGGAGAGAGTGTCATGTTCCACCTCACAGGAGAGCTCCTGGCCCTGATTCTTCTCTGTCGGGGTGAACTTGTAGACGGCCTCCACAGCCGAGCTATTGATCCTTTGTGTCTTTGTGGATTCTACTAAGGAACCATTCAGGAACCAACTCACAGAGATGGGTTCTGGGTAAAACCCCCACACCTGGCAAATCACCTCCTGTTCCTTATTCAGATAAAAGGTACCGGAAGTGATCTCAGAGCTGGGAACAGCTGGAATAAAAGTCACAAGACATAGTTATGAATTATTTTATCGTTTTGCAGAAAACCTCCCTTTGCCCACACTACATGAAACACTACATGAAACACTACATGAAACACTACATGAAACTACATGAAACACTACATTAAACACTACATGAAACTACATGAAACACTACATGAAACACTACATGAAACACTACATGAAACACTACATGAAACACTACATTAAACACTTTACATTTTATATCTCCCCTAATTTTCCAAACAGCCTCTGTTACCTCCAGAAATCAAGAGGAAGTCTTCATGGAGAGGTCCAGAGAGAGACTCATGTTGGACCCTGCAGGAGAAGCTCCGGTTTCTGTCCTCCTCGGTGGGCATTATGGTCACCGTGCTGGTCACGCTGTAGGTGCCGTCTGGGTTCCTCTGAGGAGTGGATACTGTGTAATTATTTAGGATTTCTCCATCTCGGAGCCATTTAACATTAATATCCACAGGGTAGAATCCGGTGATGGCGGCTCTCAGGGTACTCTGCCGGTTTATAACCATGAGTCTCTTAGTGATCCTGATTTCTGGAGGAGCTGGAATACAATCATACCATAAACTTATTATATCTTCACATTATGTGACAAGATTCTCTAGTGGCAGATTGTACTAGTTCCACCAACGCTATCCCAGCCAGTAACTGACACCACCGAGGCCTAATGTCAATCCAGGACTTTTTGATGGAAAAAAAAAGGATTTTGGTCAAATCAAAACCTTCCAAAGCCTGTAGTGTAAAGTAAATAATCGAGATTGTAAAATACACATATAATAAATACTGTAACAAGTCATATCATGTAAGCTTGATAAAACACCATTTCTGGAGAGCAAGCAATACGTGGGAGACCCAAAGTATGGGAGCTTCAACCACTAATGGAGTCCCCCCTTCCCACCAGTGAGATCTATATCCCAGCAGTGTTAATTTTGCCAACTAATAATTTTTGTCAAAGGCTTACAGGTCTATTCACTGAAAGGTGAAACTCTGGAAAACTTTTGGATAAGTGAAAACTCTAGGTGAAAATAGCCGATTTGGAAAGTGAGATAAATGGGAGAATATTTCTGGTTTGGCTATTTTGACCTAGAATTTTCACTTCTCCAAAGGTTCTCCAGAGTTTCACCTTTCTCTGAATAACCCTGTATGTTGACTAATTTTTTTGTGCCAAAAACCCGACTAAAATTAAATTAAAATTAAGTTATGATGACTAAAACTATGACGAAAATCCATGGACATGTTAGCAATATAAACTAGACTTTGATGTTAGGGCGGGGCTACTTGGGAAGATCCAATCAGAACTAATCTTAAGTAAGAGCAATGATGAATTTTCTATATTCATATAAAGTGTTACTCCAGGAGGATATAATGAGTGCGGAAACTCTAGAGAAATGCTTAAATATCACAGAATACACTTACATATATGATCTTAACATGTACAGCTTGGAAAAAAGACGAGACAGAGGAGATATGATAGAAACATTTAAATACGTAAAGGGAATCCACAAGGTAGAGGAAGGGAGTATATTTAAAAGGAAACAAAGTAGCAAAACAAGAGGACATAGTCTTAGATTAGAGGGGCAAAGGTTTAAAAGTAGCATCAGGAAGCATTATTTTACTGAGAGGGTGGTGGATACATGGAACAGTCTTCCAGTAGAAGTGGTAGAGGCCAAAACAGTAATTGAATTTAAGCAAGCATGGGATAGGCATAAGGCTATCCTAAACATAAGATAAATCCAGGTAAAGTATCCATTAATTGGGCGACTAGATGGGCCGAAAGGTTCTTATCTGACGACATTTTCTATGTTTCTATGTTTCTATGTTTCTATATACAATATATATAGAAAAGGTAGATTTGGGTGTCGTCAGCATAGAGTCCATGGGAAGAAATGAGGTTGCAGTGTGTAAGTAAGTGGTACTGTCCCTTTAACCATAAATCATTGCAGCAAAGTATGGGGATTAAGATTAAAAAGATAATATTTTGAGCCAATCTCTTACAGGGTTATTCAGACAGAGGTGAAAAGCAGGAGAATGACTGGAGAATGGAAAATTCTAGGTCAAAATAGCCGATTTGGAAAGTGAGATAAATGGGAGAAATTTGACCTAGAATTTTCCATTCTCCAGTCATTCTCCTGCTTTTCACCGCTCTCTGAATAACCCTGTTAATCTATTTTGTATTTGCTACCTTTTTTTTTTTTAGACAAATTACTCATATAAAGCATTAAAATAATATCCGTTCCTCGTGAAATCTTTACCTTCGATGTCTAACCGGATTTCTTTGTCCTGCCGTTCGGTGCTGTAGATGACCAGACATTTGTATATTCCACCGTCAGATATTGTCGCGTTTGAAATATACAAAGAGACGTCTCCCTGTATTATCCGCGCTGTGTTTATGGACGCTCTCGGATTGTTTGTACTGATATTATTGTCAAATCCCAAAACTTTGCTTTCTTGAAAGCGCCAAGACAGTCCAAACTGCACGATGTCCACGGGGGGTTTATCTATGGTGAAGGTGCAGGGAATCAGGACGTCAGATCCCATTCTGGCTCGATGAAAGGTGGGGGCCTCCAGCTTCAGGAAACCACCTGCAGGAACTGCAAGAACAGAACTTCATATCATATTTATTAAAGAAAATGTTATAGAGTTATGAGATGAAAACATTCTTGACAAGCTCGCCTGGATGTTGACACTATCACACATGTGCTCGGCCAGATGTCACTATACTCTTCATGTTGTTGTTCTCAGGACTTTGCACTGAGCTTTATTACACAGCAATCTACAACAAATATTAACCCAGCAGATACTGGATTTATTTGTGTGTGTTCTATATAGAAACACAATGATTTACTGTAAAAAAGCTCAGAATTCTAATCATTTAACAAGAAGAAAACACATCGTTTCTGTTTGTTCTTGGAGATTTTTGGAAAATTGAGAATTTCTAAACAATTAATAAATAATGTGCATAAAGTATCTGTTTGTTTGAGGAGGCGTCTGGTTACACAGAGGAGGTTTCTGCAGAGATGGTCACGGGGTCGCATTGCTATCGCTCTGGTGGTTTGGGTGTTCGGTGGTGGTTTGGGTTTTTACACCCGGACTCTGTATACATTATATACTGTATGCTGGAGGTAGGAGGAGTGGTGTTGCCGCGTGTCCTCTATCTCTATGACCTTTCTGTCATTTCAGCAGGTGTTATATGCTGCCCCATTGATCTCCTCGCTCCGTCTCCTCTACCTGCCCCCTCAGGTGTCTCCATCCAGAGGAAGAAATAACGATTCAGTAAAACTTACCTGTTTGATGCAGAAATAAAAGCAGCAGCAAAATGCGAGTCTCCATGTCCGTCCAGGTAACCTTTTCTATGAATGCTTTCCAATCTCCCTTTCACTTTCATTTGGATCAGGGCCAAGAGGCGAACCAGCTACCCCTGTCACACCGGCTACACCTGCCACACCCGCTACACCTGTCACACCTATTACAGGATCCACCTGTAGTGAATGATTTCCAGGAATGAACGTTTACTGTAAACGAGAGCAAACATTTAGTGTAATACATAAAGTATAAACAATGTGACTCAATCAGTATAAAATGTAACAAAACATAAAGAATTACTATGAAGCTGTGACGGAGAATGATTTTAACTCTTTGCTCTCTGTTTTGCTTCTTTCCTTGACATTCTTGTTTGTATTTTTCAATACAGTATCCCTTTAAACGTTGCCTCTCTGTGTCCCTCATGTTCAGAGCTGGATATATAACTAGGCAGAGTAGGCATGTGATAACAGGTGCTTGCCACAAGGGGGCGCCTTGCTCTGTAAAAAAAAATATGTATTTTTTTATTTCCCATTCACAATCATTTACACCACTGTATCTCTGGAGCCCTAGAAGCTCTTGAAAAAGTCGCTGGATGAAACGCGTCGAGCTGGGGCTCCGCTTTATTCTCTTTTGGGGCTGATCTACCTACAGGAGTTACTGGTCCGGTGATGCCCAGGTCTGAAGTTTGGATCCACCACAAGACGGAGGCTCTCTAGGATACTCTGGCGTGTGGTGAATGAATACTGGATGCATTTGTTCATGCTGTTTCTCCACACATATTTGTTTATCGCCACTTTGATCGTGAGAGGTTCCAATCAATTTTCATCTGCCAATTAAAATATGGTTTTACGCTATTGTGGCGCCTGTATGTCTTTTACTTTAATGGTACACACCAGGAGACTGCAGTAGCTAATATGGAAAAGAAGCCAATAATTGTTCCAGATGCGTGGCTACCAAAGCCGCGTTCGCCCGGTTCGGAAAAAAACGGCGACCGCAGATATACTTAGAGCTGTATGCCGTGCGTCTGAGTGTAGAGGGAGACGACAAACAGCCCTAAAAATCTCCCTTTTAACTGTTAGGCCGTAGTCTGTAGGCAGGTGCAAGCCCACAGCCCCCTCACGGTGCGTAATGTCACACAATCACATAGTAGAACCAAGATGGCTGACTCACTGGGAACAAGACTGGGCACATGAAAATGCATTCTGCCCCTATGGGAGAAAAGTTACCAGGAAAGGCTTAATGATCTTAACATGTACAGCTTGGAAAAAAGACGAGACAGAGGAGATATGATAGAAACATTTAAATACGTAAAGGGAATCCACAAGGTAGAGGAAGGGAGTATATTTAAAAGGAAACAAAGTAGCAAAACAAGAGGACATAGTCTTAGATTAGAGGGGCAAAGGTTTAAAAGTAACATCAGGAAGCATTATTTTACTGAGAGGGTGGTTGATACATGGAACAGTCTTCCAGTTGAAGTGGTAGAGGCCAAAACAGTAATTGAATTTAAGCAGGCATGGGATAGGCATAAGGCTATCCTAAACAAAAGATAAATCCAGGTAAAGTATCCATGTAATTGGGCGACTAGATGGGCCGAAAGGTTCTTATCTGCCGACATTTTTCTATGTTTCTATGGCTTGATCCTGGACCGTGTTGTTGAAATGTACAGGACAAGGTTGTGGTCTTTTGTGTAGCACATTAACTGAGATTATTCTCCTTGTTTAATGACTGGGCTGGTAACAAAACTAAATTTGACTCTCAAGTGGTGACATAGAGCTTCCACCCATGATGCTGCTTTTGATTGGGCCAGACTAACTCGCAGCAAGGAATGGACCCTTTAATAATGCATTAAACATAACACCTCCACCAAGCTAAACAGACACTTTTTTGTAGTTAATTTCAGGAAATGCTTTTTCCAGCCATTTTCTTAATTTTACGCGTCATGTAAAGCTCACCATCCTGGGACTGGCTCTATTCCCCAGCCTTTGGCCACTGGTGTCAATGAAAATAATGCAAATATCAAGCTGAAAAAGGAGTGGTAACAAAAGAAATGTAAGCTATGGCTTCTAATGTGCACTCACAAGCACAGGGCTGGATTTATAATTAGGCAAAGTAGGCATGTGCCTGTGAATAAAAAAAAAATTTTCACACAGGAAAGTGCTTCATGTTCTGGACATCTTTCTCTCTAAAGTAAAAAATAAATATATCTAAAATTTGAAAAAAAATTGTAAAATAATTTTTTTTATAAAAAAATAAAATTTTCTCTTTCTCTGTTTTTTCCACACAGGTTTTTAGAAAGCCCCTTTGGTGGGTAACATTTTCCATAAATCTAAAATCAATAGTAGAAAAGAAACAAAATTATTTTAAATTTAATCTTTTTTTGTATTTTTCAGAGAAAGACATTCCCCCAGTGGTGGGCAACGAACGTTCTGTATAATTTTTTTTTTAAAAAAACTTTACAATTTACTTTTTTTATTATTATTATTATTCATAATTTTTTTAAAAGTTTTGATACCCTATGTTAAATTTGCCCAAAAAGATCAGCATCAGAAAATGAATTTGTAAAAAGGACCTGTCTTCAAATAGACGGAATTTTGTTGTCCAGGATTATGGATGTATCGGGCTGAAATAGAGAATTTTATATCAAGGCAGGAGGCTTCATATTTTGCATTCTCTTTTCTTTACTAAATCATCAGCAGCAAGGAGAGTTTACATAGCAACAGCAGTAACCAATAAACAATAAGAGTGTAGTAAGTCCTTAGCCACGCCCTCTTTTCTTGCTGCTGGCCTCCAGGTGAGTCATTTTCAAAACAGCTCCTGGACGCCAGGATATATTTCTGCTATTTTATCACTAAGTTATTTAGAACTAATTAGGTTTTACTCCGCTTGTTTTTTCTACTTATTCTGTATTTAACAGTCTTTTTTCCTTTAGGTCCTACCTGCTGTGTGGGCACTTTCCCGCCTGCAGGCTTGCGCTTGCTTCCCCATCTCCCGGCAGATAAGAGGGAATTTTCCCTGGTGCCGGGTGCTAGTTATACCGCGTTATTATTATTTTATTTTATTTTAATTTTGCGTCTGCGCGCGCAGTCCCGCGTGAGGTACTTGCCTCAGGGTGCGCGATTCATCTGCGCATGCGTGGGCGGACATCTTCTCTTCGTCGGCTCTGCCGCCATTCCGCTCGTGCCGAGTTAGAGGTTGGCAGGCGCGACCATTCCTCCCACACAAACAGCCTGCTGCACGGACCGTCTCCTACCTCGGGTGAGCCCCGAAACACTGTTCCGATCCGACGGACGCACGAAAAAAGCCCGCGAAAATCGCGTGTAAGCCGCTGAGCGGCGCCTAGATCCGCACACTCGGATCAAATTCACTAATTAATAAATATAATTTTTTATATTTCCCTGCGGGTGAGCCCCGTTTTCTTTGGTCTCCATTGTTATGGATCCCCCACAACTTCCCTCCAACCAGGAGGAGCTGAAAGCTTGGCTACTGACAGCCATTTCGGAAACCCTCCCCATAGCGCTCGCAAGCCTCCCTCCAGCCCCCCCACCGGAACCCCCGGTTCTTTCAAGGGCCCAGTTTCTGGCCCACTCCGGCGGTTCACACTCGGACCAATCCGAGTCTGCAGAACCTTCACGGAAAAGACCCTGGAAAGGCCAGCCAGAATCCGCTGGCAAGGGTAAAGGTCCAGTTAAAAAATCCAGATGTGTTTCAGAACCCAAGGGTGTTGACACTTATGACATGGATGACTACCAGGCTGATTATCCTGAAGAGGAGGATATGGAATCTACCGGTAACCCACCAGCCACTCCTGTTTCAACGGGTGAGCCCCGTTCCGATGCTATGGCAATCATGCCCCTTACTACCATGCCTGCGCCGCCACGCTCCCTTGCGTCCGCGGACACCCATTTACAGCTCCTCGACTCCCGAGGTTTGCCCTTCTTTGACCCGCGCACAACCACCCACCCTAGGTCCACCGCTTGGTTACCACTGGACCATATAGCGGAATTTTTGCGCTTCTGGTTGCGCTGCCCCCTGGACAAGGCTGATAGGGCGCGCTTGCAGGCCGAATGTCCTCGCCCGACTCTACCTGATAAGGTGTCCCTTACCCCTGAATTTGACGAAGACTTCGTCACCTTCATGGGTAAGGCTGGCAGGGACCCAAGAAAGGGTTTGGAACAGGGTCTCCGTGTCGCCCAGGACAAGCTTCTGGACGTCTCTGGTCCCCTTTCACTTATCTTCGTAATGGCGGACGAAGCACTAGCCACCAACAGCCCGCTTGATCCTGCTCTAGTCCGCGAATGGGCACAGCGTGCCCTCTGTTTGTTGGGTAATGCCAACGTCAGCATTTCGTCTGAACGTCGTAAGGCGGCGCTATTTCGGCTGGATGCAAAGCTCACTAGCATGGCTACCAAGGAATTGGGTCCGTCAGCAAAAGGCTTACTGTTTGGGGATCTGTTCATGAGAGACCTTAACCGAAAGGTTAACGTTTATATGAACCTTCAAAAGGTTCAATCAAATATGAAATGGGTTTTCCACCCCCAACAACGTTTTTCCTCCAGGGCTGGCGCACCAAGAGGTCGGGTCGCCAGCCGTTCCAACGCTGCCTATAGACCTCGCTTCACGTCAAACCAGGACGTGCAATACAGACCCAGCCCAATCCTGGCACGCGGAGTCCCTGTTGGTCGCGGCTTCAACAGACCCAGACGCCGCTACTCCGCTGGTAAGTGTCTCAGCGCTCCCACTCCCACACATTCCGGTCGCGGGTCGCTTACGCTATTTCCTTCCCAAATGGCGCAAACTCACATCAGACTCGTGGATTTTGCGAACGGTAGCAGGTTATTTAATAGACTTCTCCCAGGTTCCCGTCCAGTCTGCCACCCCGTCCCCGGCCCGTTATTCCTCAGAAGAGGCAAACTTGATAGACCGGGAACTTCGCTCCTTGCAGTTAAAAGGCGCCATCACTCCCGTCAGGGTTCCCCGTGCTTCATCAGCACTATATTCCTGGTTCACAAAAAATCTGGGGACCTTCGACCGGTTATAAACCTAAAAGCTCTCAACACCTTCGTGGCCTACCGCCACTTCAAAATGGAGGGTATACACCTCCTCAGGGACCTCCTCCGAGACGGCGACTGGTTCACGAGATTGGACCTCACAGACGCTTACCTCACGGTCCCGGTCCATCCCACTCACCGCCCGTACCTGCAGTTCCACTGGCATCACGACCTCTGGCAGTTCACTTGCCTGCCGTTCGGCCTCAGCTCCGCGCCATGGTGCTTTACGAAGCTGCTCAAACCGGTAATGGCCTTTATATGATCCCAAGGCGTCAGGACGATCATATATCTGGACGACATCCTTATATTGGCACAGGACCCCGCGCAATCCTCTCACCATACAACCCTGGTGGTTACGCTCCTACAAGACCTGGGCTTCATTATAAACAGGGACAAATCGGCACTGCGTTCCGCCCAAACCATCACCTTCCTCGGATTCGATATAGACTCAATGTCTTGCCAGCTGCGGCTTCCCCCGCAAAAGCTTCGAGCCATCAAAAAATCCCTACGCGGAGTCCTCAGCTTGGACACCATCTGCCTCCGAGATTTGGCAAGAGTTGTAGGTCTACTCTCTTCCTCCATCCAAGCCATTTTCCCTGGCCCACTACATTATCGGGCGATGCAACGTCTGAAGACGATACACCTTCGTCTCAGCCCCTCCTATGATCAGCTGGTCTCCATCACCCCGGAGGTTCGAGTGGAGCTCCTATGGTGGTTACGCCATATGGAGGCCTGGAACGGCCGGGCCATCTTCGGCTCACTACCACATTTCATTCTGGAATCCGATGCCAGCCAATCGGGCTGGGGAGCAACTTGCGGCACTATATCCACGGGCGGAGCATGGGCTCCGGAGGAGCGGCAACTTCACATCAATTGCCTGGAGCTCATCGCCGGCTCGTTTGCCGTTCGCAGTTTTACCCAGGACCTCAGGGACTGCACTCTTCTTCTCCGGATGGACAACATCTCCGCCTAGGGGGTTCCTGCTCCAAGCTCCTGTCGGACCTCACGCTTTCCCTCTTCAATTACTGTTTGGACCGGAACATCTCCCTCAGGGCGGAATACCTTCCCGGTTCTTCCAATTTTGTGGCAGATTGGTTTTCGAGATATTGGAGGGACTCCAGCGATTGGAAACTGGACGTTGCTACGTTCCGCCGCCTGTCGGAACTGAGGGGACCGTTTCATCTCGATCTGTTCGCTTCCCGCTTGAATCATCAAACAGAGGCTTACTTCAGCTGGCTTCCGGACCCACAGGCGACTGCGGTGGATGCTTTCCTCCAACCATGGCCACCGTCGGGGGCCTACGCTTTTCCGCCGTTCCCGATGATCACGCGAACGATACAAGAAGTCCGCCGACGGGGGATCCGGATGCTTCTTCTCACGCCCTTGTGGCATGCTCAACCCTGGTTTCCACTGACGCTGGAACTCTCCTGCCTCCATCCACTTCTGCTCCCGTCCTTCCGATCCATTCTGTTGGATCCCCAAGGCAGACCACACCCAATGGTCTTGGAGAACAATCTTCCCCTGGTGGCGTGGACGATTTCCGGGGACCCTGTATGCTGCCGGGACTATCAGACGCAGCTCGCTCGTTACTATGGGACTCCTGGGCTCCCGGCACGAGAAAGAGTTATCGTTACGCTTGGAGAACTTGGTGTGGCTGGTGTTTGCAACAACAGGCTGATCCTGCTACTGCCCCTCTACAGTTGATCCTCAATTTTTTGGCGAACCTTTCCACGTTGGGAAAGTCCTATTGTACCATTAACCTGTTCCGCTCGGCTATCTCGGCGGCTCACGTCCCCCTGGGTGGCGTTCCTGTGGGTAGGGACCCTTCTGTCTGTCGTCTCCTCCGTGGCATTAGACTCGCTCGCCCACGGCTCCTAAATATGTGGTGTTCTGGGATGTGGTGCTGATGCTCGACTTCCTGCGTAACTGGCCGGATAACGACTCACTAACCCTCCGTCAGCTCTCGGCAAAATTAACGGTTCTTTTATGTTTGCTTTCCTTTCGTCGTGTCTCTGATGTTAGGGCATTCGATGCGCACGCCGTGGCTTTCTCCCCTGAGGGTGTCGTCTTCACGCTGACCAGGCGTACTAAAACTCTGTCCCGCAAGGTTTTCTACCCTTACTTTCTCTCTGACCCTCTACTGTGTGTGACTCGTTGTGTTACTACTTACCTCTCTCGTTTGCGTCCTTTGCGCTCTTCTCTCACTGGCCAACTTTTGGTCTCTTATGTCTCTCCTTACAAACCTGTCTCCTCTCCTACCCTCTCTAGATGGGTTCGCTGGCTGCTCTCCCTAGCGGGCGTTGCTCCCCATTTTGGTGCTCACTCCGTGCGGGGCGCGGCGGCTTCCTCTGTTGCGGACGCTGGGGGCTCTCTGGCTGATATTCTACAGGCGGCTGATTGGTCTAGGGTGGCTACTTTTCGTACCTTCTATTTCCGTCCTCGTTCTCATGCATCTGGGGCTTTAGTGCAGCTTTAAAAACTGCAAAATATGAAGCCTCCTGCCTTGATATAAAATTGTGGATTATTCCAGCCTTGGTGTCAGAATAATCTTAATTTTAATAAAGACAGGAGGCGAATATTTTTCCCGCCCGCCCAGGCCCTTACATTGTACTATATATTTTCTGCTACATTTAAAAAAAAAAAAAAACAACTAATTAAATAAATTTTCTCAAGTGGAATAAATGTATAATCGTTTGTCTGGGTGTTCTTCTGTATGATTTATGCGTCTCCACTTCGCCTTGTACATTTGTCTAATCTATTTTTCTCCCCTTAGTAGGGTTTGCATGTTTTGTTAGCCTGACCTCGAACTACTGTCTCGATGTTGGCTTACCATTTGCTAGTTCTTCATTTTAATGATTTGTTAGTTGGCTGTTGATTGTTTGGCCTCCTTTGCATGGTGCTTTCACGTATCCTCTGCTTTCTCGTCAGTTTGACTTGCTCCTGTGGTCTCCCTTCATCTCGGATGGCCGTTGGCTTCCAGTTTTGTTTCTACAAGTCTCCTGGACGTCTGCCTAGTTGGATCTTCTCCGCTTCGTTTTCCATTTTCCTTCCACTGGATACATGAGTGAAGGTACAGAGGAGGCACATGCATCTTGAACCAGGTTTTGTAAAGATACTTGGTTTCTTTGGAGTTCTTTCACCATTCGTGTAACTGTAGAGAGTTGGTCAACAAAGATGGACATGGTCGACATAATGAGTGCATAATTTGTGGGGGTCTCCGCAGTCTCTGTTTGTGTTGACTTGGTAGCTGTATCCATGGCATGAGGCATTTTGGTAGCTGACGCCTCAACATGGTTTAGGGGGTCAGCAGTAGGTACCTTAACAGCAACCTCGTCAGGAGTAGGAACAGGGATCTCAGTCGCAGGCACCTTGGCAACAGCAGAATCTGGAGAACCTGCGGCGGGCATCTCAGCGGTGGGTAACTTGAAGCAATTGAGAGCCAGAGTATCTGCAACGGGCACCTCAGCAACGGGCACCGTGGAGCAAGCGAGAGCTGGAGAATCCGCAGTGGGCATCTCTGCGATGGGTACCTTGGCACAGGTAGGAACTGGAACCCCAGCAGTGTGCACCTCAAGGCCTCTAGGCTTCGCCTCATGGGTACTTCTGGAGGGAGCTGGACCAGGGTTATCAATGTCCTTACTGCTGGGACGTAGATAGTCAGGAGGGATCGGGGTGACCAGAGCTCCAAATAGGGTGCCATAGGTATATGGGGTCTCAGGAGCTCGAATTCGGTCTTCACCACTCTCCCCTTCTGTAAATTCATCAGAGGAGGAGAGATCAAATGGAATGAAGTCCTTCCCTGCAGTTCGGTAGGGGATGACTTAAGTGGAGCCAATGAACCCTGTACACCGACTTGTGCCACCATGGTGATGCCGTGCAACTTTAAATGGCATAGGTGGTGGCAAATCCCGCTGGCTGTGAATGATGGGAATGGTGTTCTCTTTAGACCGCTGTGCTGCTTTTCTGGTTGCTAAAGCCTCCTCATATACTTTTAAATCATTCTTCTGGATTATAGCACCATTGGAAGTATATGTGCAGTCTGGTGGTAGGGATTCCATAGGTTGTTTGCTGAGAGTGATGGGAGTTGCAATCCTGGTAGCTACAGCAGCTCCAATCTGCATAGGCTCAGAGCAATTGTAATCCATAGTCACTGAGGGCTCATGTTCCATAGGCACTAGTGGATCCATTACATCAGGCAAGACAGATTCAGGATGTATTGCATCTGTGAGTTCTGCCCATGAGGTTGCAGGATATGCATAATCATAATACTCATCATTGTCCATAAACAGTTTTTTCTTAGATTTGGTACGAGTGGACTTACTGGTTGCTGGTTTAATTGCTGGAGACTTCCTGGCTGCAGGCCTGGGTGGGGGTACAGACTTTTTCACAGAGGTGGTCTTGGGTCCTGGAGACGGTCTGGTCACTGGAGCAAGAGGTTTGCGGGGTCTTGCGGGACAGTCATTTAAATAATGGTCCCCTCCACAGTAGTAACACAGATTGTTAGCTTGTCTTCGGTCACGCTCTTCAGAGTTTAAAGGACCAAAGCGTGTTTGACCTCTTGGAGTGCACACCTTAGAGGATGAGTCCCAGGCACTCTGCAGTAGCTCCTTGAAGCATTGCATCAGGTGAGCCATTAGCTCCTGGAAGGCAGCTTTCAGAAAGTCCAACAGAATTTTATTTACTGCGCGTTCATTTGCAGCAGGCTCTGTCATTTTGTCAGGGACCGGGTTCTGGGAACACCGGTGTTGTGGATATGAACCCAGGATGCAGTAAATAATGACAACAACAAAAAGGGTTTGGTGAAAACAGAAGAAACGTATATTGAATAAGCTGGATGCAAACAAAAAGGCAGGAATCTGTATAAATAATAATAGTCCTTGAAAAGCAAATGCAGATGATGGGGAAAACACAGTAGCTTGAAAAAGGGAATCCGGATGATGAAAGTCTTGTGAGTTGGAACAAGGGATTGTGGATGGAGGTCTTGAGATGGGAGATGCAGAAGGGGGTCTTGACACAGTACCGGCTAGGATGAAGCAAGAGAAGTCCAGGGAAATAGCCGGGGTCCGGTACACAGGAATCAATAGTAGAGTCTCAGCAAGGCTGGTCACTGGGCTCAGGAACTTCCTTCCTTCACAAGGATCAGACGTTAATGACAGAGCACTGGCTGGATGTAGGAGTGGTTCTTTTAAGGAACCCAGCCAGTGCTCATTACATACACCTGATGCAGTACACCAAAAGCTGGGTTAAGGCATACTGCTATACATGAGCTTGCCACCAGGGTTGGTCTCAGGACTTGGTCTTTTTGCCACGGCGTTGCCGTGGGACCTGACACAGTGTTCTGGACAGCATCATGTATTTTTCAACATGCTTATAGCATTTCTCACCACATTTTCATCATGACAATCTCTTGTCACATGGCCCGGCTTCCTGCAGTTGTAACAACACTGCATTCCTTTACAACATGCCCCCATTGGCCACAGTTATAACATGCAGCTCTCAATCCTTATCATATAACACAGTGACTATATTTCTTACATATTTTTCTGTGTTAATCTGTATATTGCATTTTTTTTAGATCTTGCATTTTATTACTTTGTATTTCTATAACAACTGTAACAATTCAATGTTGTTGAACCCAGGACATACTTGAAAACTAGAGAAATCTAAAGAGAGAAATCTCAATGTATCCTTCCTGGTAAAAAACTTTATAAGTAAATGAGTTAGGAAGATATTCTCTCCTCTGATAAGAGATGTCGGATAGAGATGGGAAAATGATCTGGAATTGCTTTGACTAATTAAATCCACCTTTTCCATGTCCTCTTTCGATCGTCTCATGGAGCAATCACACACCCAGTAGAATCTCCGAAATGTTCTCTGAAGTTAGTTTTTTTTTTGTCCTTTGTTTTTTTATAGTGTGGGCTGTGTTTTATTAAGTGCTCTGAAATTCAGTGCAGATATATAATTTATGATAATAATAAACTAGTAATAATAACTTTTAACATGTTATGGGTTCTACAAGGCACTTAAGCCACACTATAGATGAGCAATATTTCCTTCTTTAACTTGACCTATTGCAACTTTGGACATTAAATTACAAAAATCAAATTCCTTTTTTAAGAGATGATGCAGAAACCACAGACGAGTAAATGTTGTTGTTATGATTATTTTTATTGTCACATAATTCAGCATGAAAAATCACAAACTTCAGAATAGTGGATAAAAAAGGTGTAACAGGCTCTGCTCAGGTGAGTTTACAATCCAGAATGGAGGAACACAAGAAAAATAACAACTTATTTGTGGTGAAATCACCAGTTGTAGTGTTTTTATCAAAAATTAAAATTTTAATGAAATGAGTGGAAAGAAGGGTGAAGAATGCAAAGGTTATGGGGAAAATGGTGGTGAAGCCTCTAGTCATGTGGTTGAGGAGGTGAAAAGAAAGCTGTTGCTCATGAATGTGATACTCACATCTGAAAAGATGGATTTTGAGGCATCTTTTGAATGGCTGAAGAGTGTGAGCAAGGTGGGGCATTCCTTAGGAAATGTGATGACCTAGAGAAGTCTTGTATATGTGAGGTATCACTGCTGTTGGAAAGAGAGGACAGGTAGGGTCCAACAGTAGACCAGAGCAATCTAGAACAGGGGTGTCAAACTCAAGCCCCCCAGATATTGCCGAACTACAACTCCCCTGATTCCATGATCATCTAAGGCGTTCAAAGAATTCTTGGAATTGTCGGCCATAGACACCTGGGGTTTCCAGAGTTTGACACCCTTGAACGAGAAGTAGAGGGCTTATGAAGCAGGGAAGAGTAGTAATGATGAGGTAGAAGACTTTTAAAGGGAATGGCAGTATTTTTCATGAGATCCTGCAAGATTTAAAAGGCAAAGCATGGACTGGCAGAGAGTAGAGGCATGTGAAGAGCAGAGGGAGCCAATACATTTAATTGGGGGCCATGTACAGATGAGTGATAGAGAGGCCAATAATAACCATTAAATCAAATAAGTGGTGAAATAATAAGCATGTATGTCAGAAAGTGATGGTCGTGTTTTTTCGAGTCACAGTCCAGAAGCAGGGAGTCAAAGTGCAATCAGAGTTTAGCCAGGGTAAGCAGCTTGATAGACTAGAATGGATGTGAAGTATATCACTGGCGCCACCTGGTGGTCTAGTGTTTATTCTGTAACTTAAAATGCAATATTGTGAATTTTGTAAATTCTCAATAAACGAATTTCAACAATAATGTGCAAAATAATCAATGTGCAAAAGTGCTTAAATAGTAGCAGCAAAGTGATCTCTATAGATAGACCTTAATGTTATTGTTTATAAATACACAAAATACAGCAACTGATTTAATTATCTGTGAGATTTTGTGATAGGTCAACAGTACATCAATTATGCTTTTAATAAATAAATGCATCAATAGTTAAATAAGAGCGACAGCGACATAATAGGAGGGAAAAAATAAAAGTTCTTGTTGAATATGATGATGATCCTGGTGTGCAGCTGCTTGTATTCACAATAGGTGATAAATCCCCAAACGTTCACCAATAGAAAGTTATGTAGGATGTAGTGGATATCAGCGCTCACACTGGTGATCAAGTCATTCAATATTAAGTATTTACACTGGAAAATTAGGTCTTTGCTCCATAGGGTGTTCCTCGGTAATAAAAAAATAAAACGCAATGTGCAGACCATTTAAATAAATGCTTATAGTAGAATATAAAATGTCTTTACACCCACTGATGAAGCTGACCACAGCGAAACGCGTCTGCGGTGTTTTATTTATTGTATTGAAAACTTTTAATATAGTAGTTTTAATTAAACCTAGCCAGCGATTGCCTGTCCTGTTTTAGTGGATGAATCACCACCACTATCACCACTGAGGACCATATCAACCAAGAAGGGGGTCCGGTGCCCCTTGGAATCATCGGCTGCTTGAGATTTGGCGCCTATTGAATAATAGGCACCATTAAATGTGAGTAGACTTTTTATATTCTACTATAACCATTTCTTTTAAATGGTCTGCACATTGCATTTTATTTTTTATTACCGAGGAACACCCCATGGAGTAAAGACCTCATTTTCCAGTGTAAATACTGAAAATCGGATGAATTGACCACCAGTGCGAGCACTAATATCCACTACATCCTACAAGCAGGAGAACTGTCAGGAGAACTACTAACTAGTAATGACTAGCCGAGAGGATGATCATGAAAGCAGGACACCTATTCTACCTCCTGTGTGGTCACCGGGATTGGGTGCCGCCATATGAAAGAGATGCCAATACACATGATGAGAGTCGTATTTCAGTAGAAGTCAGGACATGTATTGATAAACACGTCATAAATAAATATGAAAACATAAACAAATATATAAAAATTAAATAACATTATGTTCTCCTACAAACATCCTTCATGAGTAGGAAGTAAAGCCTTCTGTCCGGTCCCTGGAAGGACGTTACGTTAAAACGGTATGCTTTAGCGGTTAAAACGGTTCTGCGTGCATTTCATGTCAATGTTTTGCGACACGCAAAGGAAACTGAAGAATTACAGATGACAAATCTGAGTGATACTTCTGGGATCCGACAAGAGGATCCCCCGATGGATTATTTTGGTTATCCTCCATGAACGTCTTCATTCATTGGAATATTTAACTGGATTACCGTCACATTACCGTCACTGTTTGTTTTTTTCACGGCTCCATCGACTTCTTATACCTGTAGGATCGAGCTGGAGAAAGGATAGTATGTTACATTAGATACCACAAAGTGCGTGAATATGTATTGTGACAGAGGCAAGGTGTTAGAATACTGTACTCGTGTATCATAATGCAACCGCTATTGTTAATGTGATATATATTGATTAGACTATAGATGGCGCTGTTTATAGTTTTTACTGTTCAGCACTCTATGGTATGTTCTGAACTCTATTGTTTTTGTGTTGTTGTTGTTGTTACAGAAGATTAAAACTAAGCTGCAGGGTGAACTGCAGCCATGCCGTAAAGAAGATAAGACTGTGTACACTTTATTTCCATTCAGCCTTAAAGAATTTTCCAATACAGGGTGATGGAGAAATTACTTTTCCCCCTTAGTATACGGCTAATCCCCAGCTGCCTGCTGATTGGAGCTGCCTGGCCTTTATAGTGGGCTGTGACTCTCCCTAGGAAGTCAATATTTGTCTGGTACCAGCAGAGGAGGAGTGTGACCCTGAGTGCCAAGGGAAGTAAAACTCAGTATTTCTCTGTTAAATTCATTGACTGGTCAGCGGCTTAGCTGCCCAATGTTGGTAGTAAGTGAACCTATTGCTTATTTTGACTCAAGTTGGAGTAGGACTTTTTTATTATTTAGACACATTTGTATTGATTTAAACATTTATTAGGAGAATAAGAAACTTCCTATTTTTTTTTACAGGTCAGTGGAATTCGATGATGCCAATTAGACGCAATACGGCGGTTATCGGTGTAATTAGGTGATTTTCGCCGATGTCCAATAACTGCTTTGGCGACTCCAATGTCATCAAAAAAAGGTGACCATTCGCTAAATAGTGAATTTATCATATTTTCAATTAAATGGAATCCCTGAAGTGCGACGAAATGTGGCAAAATGCAAAGCACCGACATTGCACACAATTTCGGTGCTTTGTGAATAGACCCTATGGGCTCTATCACCTCTTTAACGCTAGCGCTAGCAATTACATAAATGAGCATTAGCGCTAGCTTAAAATAGGTGATAGCGCTCTGCTTCAGGCTGCCGGGACCAGAGTGAGACTGGGGGAAAAAGTCCCCAGTCTCCCTCCGCGATCACTCTGCAGACCTGCAAGATCTCGCAAGAGGCGAGATCCTGCCAGTCGTGTGACCCGGCAGCAGAAACCTCCATGGAGTCCTATGGTCTCCGTGAAGGGGATGCTCGGAGTGGCTGTTATGGGGCAGACTGCTGGACTCAGCGCTTGCCCCGTAAACTAATGGGAAAAATGGGGAGGGGACGGTAAGGGGAAATTAGCAAACACAAATTTTTCCCCTTAGCGTCCACCGTTTTAGCGTGGACCAGGTGATTATTTGATACAGATAGATTATTATTGATACAGATAGATTATTTGATACAGTCCTAACCTCAACATCAGAGGAAAGGGATTTAGGGGTCATTATTTCAGAGGATCTAAGGGTAAGTAGTCAATGTAATAGAGCAGCAGGAAATGCTGGCAGAATGCTTGGTTGTGTAGGGAGAGGTATTAGTAGTAGGAAAAGGGAAGTGCTCATGCCCCTGTACAGAGCACTGGTGAGACCTCACTTGGAGTACTGTGTGCAGTACTGGAGACCGTATCTCCAGAAGGATATAGACATCTTAGAGAGAGTTCAGAGAAGGGCTACTAAAATGGTGTACGGCTTGAAGGAGAAAAGTTACCAGGAAAGGTTTAATGATCTTAACATGTACAGCTTGGAAAAATGACGAGACAGAGGAGATATGATAGAAACATTTAAATACGTAAAGGGAATCCACTAGGTAGAGGAAGGGAGTATATTTAAAAGGAAACAAAGTAGCAAAACAAGAGGACATAGTCTTAGATTAGAGGGGCAAAGGTTTAAAAGTAACATCAGGAAGCATTATTTTACTGAGAGGGTGGTGGATACATGGAACAGTCTTCCAGTAGAAGTGGTAGAGGCCAAAACAGTAATTTAATTTAAGCAGGCATGGGATAGGCATAAGGCTATCCTAAACAAAAGATAAATCCAGGTAAAGTATCCATGTAATTGGGCGACTAGATGGGCCGAAAGGTTCTTATCTGCCGACATTTTTCTATGTTTCTATGGTGCCCAATGTGTATAGACTGGGTCATTCTCTTGGTCCACGGATTTTTTTCTTCTAAATAGGAATAAGTCACTATAGGTAGGAAAGAAATAATTGATGGAAATCAGGATAAAGTTTTGTGTAATGCGCTGAGCCGATGGAGGGAAAGTTCAGATATGACGAGAATATCCCCCTATGGATCACTTAGAGAACCAGCAACACAAACACTGGTCCTCGTCAGCAGAGGAAAGCTTGAGACTCTGTAGACCAGCGATGTCAAATTCCGACCACCCAGAGATGTTGATGGCCTACATTTCCCAGAAATCCTTGAAAGCAGCAGATAGCCTGAGAGCCATGGGAGTGACAGTTCTGCAACATGGGGGGTGGGGCTGAGTGTGATATCACTGCTGTAGACGTAAATCAGCATCACTACAATGAAACAGCGGCACACGTAGACAGAACAGCCGGATCAAGGAAAGGCGGAGAGATCACTGCAAAAATCACTAATGCACAAACACATTAATGCTGCACCGGTGACCACAGCCCACACCAAAAAAGCACGAAACTCAGCAGGACAATGGGTTTCACGTTTCTACCACTGAGAATTTGCGATGGTCTCACCTCCTCTTCTGTCGTTTTAGGTATTAATGTTTGTTGTTCCCCGCTGATTGGCTCTTTGGAAGTTTCAGATCTGCAATAAACAACAGAAATAAAATGACATTAAGCGGCAGCGAGAAAATGACCGCTTTCACTGACTTAAAGTGGTCAGGATATGAGGAGTGCCCCCCCTTCTCCCCCCCGGCAGCCCTAATCTGGCAGAATCACTCACATCATTGTATTGTGTGGGATGTATTCAAAGGACATCACCAGGGGGTAGATTAGAAGATTTTTAAGATCCTTGTTTTTATCACATTCAAATGCCATCTCTTATCTCAGGTAGCCTGGAGAACACAAAACACCCCCTGCTGCCTTATCTAAACATTGGCTCCTCCGCCTCATTAACTGTTAAACACTGTAGAAGATAAACCACAGCAGTAAAGTATAACCTTTGCAGAGATTTTGGTAAATGTTGCATCATGGGAAAATTCCACAAAATGAAAACAGGAGATAATTTTTTTTTTAATTATTCCGTTTTACAAACAATTACTTCAAACAAAGAAAAAAACAGCAGCATGTGTTTTATAATGTGTTCTATAAAGTGTTTTATAATGTGTTTTTATAATGTGTTTTATAATGTGTTTTATAATGTGTTTGATTGTAATGCACAAGTAATCTAGTTACAGCTTATGTTAGTGGTCGTGTCCCTTTAAATAATGCATCCTTATATTGGCTTTTTCAGTGTAACACGATCATAAAAAATAATATACAACTGGATAAATATACTCACTCACCCTTTATTTTAAAAGGTTTGATTTTTCTCTCTATCGGTTGCTTCAGGCCGGGGTGCTGCACTCTGCAGATAAAAACTGCTCCTTCATCCAATGCTAGAAATGGAGCGAAATGCAGATGTGCCGTACAGCTGTATGTGTTATCCTGCTGTTGCTCATAGGTGAGTTCTGGGATCTGGTAACGCTCACCCTGTACAGGATGGCAATCCTTGCTTACTCTCTGCTTTTTAAGCCACGTCACGTTGAGATTATCCGGGTAGAACTGTGAGATCTGACACTGCAACGTGACCGACTGGTTACACTGTATCTCTCCGTGTATCTTTATATCATCAACGTGCGGAGGGAAAGCTGCAAGATTAAAAAGAAATGGACATTATGTGAAATGAATGAGAACTAATAATGTCACCACGTGGTATCAAAGCAAATGAATAAATAAACAAAGAGGTATTGATAAACACAAGCGCGAATGTGCAAGGATCTCACGGAGACGTCTAATGGCACCTTCACGACGTAACTTAAGAGCATAGGAGGGCAGGTAAAGGGGGCAGGGGCAAGCACTTCCTTGCATCAAATATTGGGAGGCGCATTCTTCCACCCCTATAATGTGTTTAGCAGGGTACACACAAAGCACTGCGGAGTAGATTCTTCTGTAAGGTTAAAGGGACGCTCTGCTCATCCTGACCGCTGTATTGTTTTAAAGTGGTCAGAATGTGAGGAGTGTCTCCCCCCTGCTGTTCTGACCTTGTGAAATTGCGGAGTGAAGTGGAGGAGTTTTCTCCACCCCACCCAGCATCAGCAGCAGCCTGGATTTTTGAATTTCCTGGCTGTCGGTCACTAGTGAAGTCACACACAGAGAGTGGTTGACGTCACCCTCTGAGACCAATCACTGTAGCGAGCGTTTTCAGAGAGGCAGCGATGGATCAGACCTGTGCATGCACGTGCAGCTCCGATCCATCACTTTGCACTACGGAACTTGCGTACGTAAAGTGTGTGAGTGCCGTAGCGCTGAGCAATTTCATGTTCCTACTTGAAACACAAGTTGTATAGGAGCACAAACTGCACAGAAAAGCTTCAGGGACTTCCAGGTTCGGGAGTTCCTGACTCGGAGAGGAAGTGCAGCGAGGGGGGGAAAGGTGAGTAAATTAATCTAAGAATAAAAAATAATAATAATTGGTTGGAGGCTGTCAGGAGGATCTACCCTAATATTTAAGGGCAAAAAAAGGACACTGTATTTTCAGTACACCATCCCTTTAATTTGCTGACGTAATGAATGAATTAATTCTTATAAATTATTATCACTGAAATACTCTTATGTTACATTGTAATATAAATCATGCTATAGGCTAGTCTTGTCCTGCTTGTTGACACAGCATTGCTTCTGAATATTTATTAATTAAAAAATATTTATTAATTAAAGTAAAAAAGGATCAGGATGGGGTTTAATGATTTTATTCTCTCGCAAAAGGGCGATTGAGGTAACTGATACAATTCCGTTTTATGGTAATTGTTGGTATCGGTGATCAATAATCTTCTTTTGACCTGGATTTTTTAGAGTAAAATAGTCATTTTATAATCTCCTGATTGCTACAGAGAAAGAAAAAGTCTGGGCCAGCCCTCAGAATGCTGTGAAAGTCAGTCACAGCTTTCTTAGGGCAGAGTGACAAGTACAGTATTAGTAAAGGCCCATCCAGAGAGCCGAGCTCTCCAGCATAACATTCCCACTCACCTAAGGAGGTTTGGTTGTTATGCTATGCTGTCTATTATCTAGCATTGTATAGACTCCATCTGCTGGCCATTTGTTAGAATAGCAGTCCACCTTGCTCTGAAGTAAACAGGAAGTGTTAGTTTGTTCACTTGTTAATAAAGTTCAAACCAGTCCTAGCAGGATGCAGACAACAAGGTGGATGCAAATAGAACAGGAGTTCTTACACTATCTCACCCCAGATGTACATATGCCTGTAAGTTTAGCTACTTTACAAGTTTATTATATAACTTAATCACACCACTGTTTGTATCATATGATTTATGTGTCTAGATACCAGCTTTCTGTAAAGAAAAACGTTTATACTGCATTTATTTTTAAAGTCTTATACACTCGTTGTAATGCTAGCTTATCCTTCAGTTTTACAGAATTACCAGAAGTAAACTCTGTTTGAATTAAACACAAACCTATTTCTGTGTATTTTGTTACCTGGCTGTCAGCCACTCTCGCAGCAGCACAGTACACACGCTGAACCCTAAATTTAACACATGGGATGGACTGTGTTACAAAAGGTAAGTGCATCTCTAAGTGAGCCTTATTCAAGTACTATTTTTCAATTTAATTCTTGGGTCAATATTAAGCACAGATGCGCAATTACATCTTGATTTTTATGCAGAAATTGCTAAAACGCCAAGACACCATTAAGGAAAATCGTGTCATTTTTGTCCCACTTGGATCATTTATAGGACGTTTTTAAAGTTGATTGGTGCATATACCGCCGTGTTGTTTTTTCCTTATACTATACTCACCTATTACTTGTAGCCGTTTGGTTCTTTTTTCTATCGGTTCCTCCAGGATGGGATGCTCCACTCTGCACATAAATTCTGCTCCTTCTTCTGACTCATACGATGGAGTGAAAGCCAGACTTGCCTTACAGCTGTATGTGTGATCCTGCTGCTCCTCAGGCCGGAGATCTAGGATCTGGTAATGCTCGTTGGCTTCCACTCTTATGGCTTCCTTGTCGTCTTTTTGTTTTTTAAGCCACGTCACAATGAGATTATCTGGGTAGAACTTTGAGATCTTACACAGCAACATGACCGGCTGGTTGCACTTTAATTGTTTAGGAACTGTTATGTCACCAACAAGCGGACAGGACAGCCGACCTTTTGAGAAGGAATAGACATTATGTGATATAAATGATCAGGTAGTAATTAAAAAAAGGAATAAATGATATACTAGTAGGATAGAATTGGAAAGGAAAAAGTGGAGTACCCGGCAATGGGAACTTTTATTATACATCCAATAAAAAGATAAGTAGGTAAAACAATTTGCATCGACTCGTGTATGAACAGTTAAATGCTCAGTGAGAGTGTGTTAAAAAAAACCTCATAAATAATGTGCTTCATAAATGATGACCTACGATCACACTCATAATCACATTCACGATACGGAAAGGGTTAAACTGCCTACCCCCTTATCTATGATTTGGATGCAATCCTGACGCTAACACTAATCCCAACCCCAACCATAAAACAAGTGGCAACAGTATAACCCCAACTACATCTCAGTCCTGAATATATCGGATGCTTCTGATACTCTAGGTCTGATACCGAAATAACGGAAGCCTCTAGTATTCCAAACCGGTAATAAGATGAAGAAAAATCCGGCACAATTCAAAAATTTTGGATTCTGAAATAGTTTGAGCCGAGCCCAATATTTCTGTTGTGCGCATGTGTTAATAGCTTATTTTTTATCGTACTTTCCTTTTAACCGGAGCCATATTCAGAACTGCCAGTAATGGATAAACGGTCCGATGAGAATGAACCACTTCACTCCACCTCGTACCGAAGAAGAAGAAGTGGTGGTGTTCTTAAAAGAGAAAGGTGTACTGACAGCTGGGCTATGGTGTCAACATGGTCACGAAATTAAGCTCTGCTTTGGCTTGAGTATATTCTGGGATTGTAGAAAGTCTGCTTGTTGGAAGAAGGTCCACATTCGCACCGGAAACTGGTTCATGGATAGTCGTCTACCCATTGTGACAGCCGTTCAATCCTTGGCCAAGGAATTGGCTTTGACCAAGTGGTGCGAGAAGGAATTGGGCATGCATAAGAACACGATCGTTGACTGGAATGACTACACGTGAGAAGTCTGCGCTAGCTACCTCATCCGACTACCAAAAGAGAAGATTGGAGGCGAAGGATTAATTGTCGAAATCCAAGAGAGCTTATTCACTCACCATAAGAACAACACCGGCCGAGTGTTTCCTCAGCAGTGGGTAATCGGAGGGATTTGCCGGGAGGACTGCAAGTGCTTCTGGGTCGAGGTTACCGATCGCAGCGCAGCAATGTTAATGACGGCACTTTTGGAAAATCTCAAAACGGGCTCTATCATTTACTGGGACAGTTGGCACGTCTACAAGGCCGAGGAATCGGAAAAAGACGTAATCGAGCATTCCAAAGTCAATCATCGCCACAACTTCATTGATCCGCACACTGGCGTCCACACACACAGAGTGTCAGGTGAATGTGGGGGTCGCCTAAAGCGTGAAACAAACAACACTGAGGAACAGCACGTAATCATTTAGATTCATATTTGGCCGTATACATTTGGAGACACGACGTGTTTGAGTCAATGAGGGTTTTTTGGTCTCCGGAATCTTGATTATAATTGTTATTGTTTCTCTATTGTTGCAGAGAAGAATAAAGAACGTGTGTTGTATAATATATACACTATATTGCCAAAAGTATTCGCTCACCCATCCATATGCGAGTCAAAGTAGCTGAGCGAATACTTTTGGCAATATAGTGTACATTGTCTTGAACATGGCTCCGGATAAAAGGACGTAGTTTTTTAATTAGAAGTATTTTAGTAAATTTATTGATCTCATGTTTAAAAAAACCTCTATATGAAACAGATTTTCAACTCACTGGTCACTTGTAGAGGTTCGGTTCTTCTCTCTATCGCCCCCTCCTGGCTGGGATGCTCCACTCTGCAGGCAAATTCTGCTCCATCATCTGACGCTGAGCATGGAGTGAAAACCAGTCGCGCCGTACATCTGTATGTGTGATCCTGCTGCTTCTCATGCTGGAGATCTGGGATCTTGTAGTTATAATAATTTGTAACATTAACCCATTCATTGCCTCCCTTCTCTTTCTTTAACCATGTCACGGTCAGAGCGTCTGGGAAATATCCGTTGATTTCACACTGCAGTCTGGATTCTGAACCTTCGCATAGAGTTGGGATGTTTATGTCACCGGCGACTGGATGCCAGGGAAAATCTGTAGGATAAAGCTTTAGAATCATGTTCCAAAACAGAAATTTGATAATGCAGCGCCTGTAACTATGGGTTTATGGTAGTTCAGAACTGAAACGGTTAATAAAAGAATCCCTTCCTGTGATATTGTTCTGCAGGTTATAAAAGCGGGTGAGAAATCGTCAGGTTAGGGAGAGACGCAAGATTCCCTTACGCTGGGACAAGTCCCGCTTTCTTATCTTCTCACTTTAAGTCTGTGATGGTTATTCACTAACATCCGAATTTGCCACCGATTCGCACCGAACCCTGAATTTCACCTGCAATTTCTGGGCAGTTCGCCTGTTCAAAACACTGTCAATTCACCAAATGCAGGCGAACTGACAGCGAAATACAGAGCATTTCAAAGCAATTGGCCAGCGACAAAATTGTCCCATAGAGAACTAATGATCTCTCTATTCACAGAACACTGATTTGCACTGAATTTGCGGCAAAATGACCTGATTTAAGTGATTTCAATACATTAGGTTTAAACAGGAGAATCCCATAGATTTCAATGGAATATCTTTTAAAAAAAATGTAAAGTCCATTTATTGTTTTATTATTTATAAAAAAATGTTTTATTTATTTGCATTTATATATTTTTTAAAAGATTTTTTTTATTATTATTTTTTAAAAGATTTTTTTTATTATTATTTTTTAAAAGGTTTTTTTATGATCTTTTAACAGACTTTTGTTATTTCTTAAAGGACCATTTTTATTACATTAACTATTGATTTAACGTCCTATTAGGACAGTATTTCCCAAACCTGTGCCCAGGAGCCGCTGACAGGCCAGGTTTGCAGGATATGTGAAGCACAGCACAGGTGATATGATTTGCTGCTCAGTGATTGCAGGATTCAGTCTGCATTTCCCAAAGGGGATCCTTAAAACCTGGTTCAGGGGCCCGAGGACAGGTTTGGGAAACACTGTATTAGAATAATAATAATAATAATATTTATAAAGCGAATGAAAAGAAAAACAGTGAAGCGCCTCCAGAAAAAAGTGACTAAATGTCCACGCTATACATTGAATGTGGGAGTTCTCCTAAAAACCCGAAATCATGTATTACAGATGGTCAACGGAGCGCCAGCAAACTGGATGTACAATTAGTCACCATACATGTCCAATAGACTGTCTTCTAGATCGTCCCAAATGGACCACTCTTCCAATAAAATTTCTGCAGAAGAGAAAGAATATACTAGTGCAATATGTTAATCTGATTAACCTCTCTCCTATGGTGGAATGACATATTGCACTAGTATATTCTTTCTCTTCTGCAGAAATTTTATTGGAAGAGTGGTCCATTTGGGACGATCTAGAAGACAGTCTATTGGACATGTATGGTGACTAATTGTACATCCAGTTTGCTGGCGCTCCGTTGACCTTCTACAACACCTATATTTATAAAGCGCCTGCATATTCCACAGCGCTGTACAATAGGCACAGTATAGACAGGGTTACAATACATTGAACAACATTTGACAAACAGTACAGGAGGAGATGAGGGCCCTATTCCCGTAGGAACTCACAATCTGGGAGGGTTGGGGTTGGAAACAGGAGGAGAGGACTGTAAGGTGAGAGTGATTGATGGTTGCGTCAGTGAGTTGGGTGGTAGGCTTCCCTAAATAGGAACGTTTTAAGGGAGCGTTTGAAGGAAGAGAAGTTAGGGGAAAGTCTGACAGTACGAGGGAGAGCGTTCCAGAGAGTGGGGGCTGCGCGTGAGAAATCCTGCAGTCTATCATGGGAAGAGGTGATGCGGGGAGAAGCTAGGCGCAGGTCACTGTTTGACCTTAGGGAGCGGGCTGGGGTGTATTTGGTGATTAGTGAGGACAGGTAGTGGGGTAGTTTTTTTCACTTCAGTGGAATTTGCAGAGGCCGATTCGGCGCGTACTGGTGCCTCTCGTCGACGTCCAATAACTGCTTTGGCGACTCCATTTTTGGCAAAATATGGTGACTATTCAATAAATAGTGAATTCACTAAATTTTCTGACGAAATGGAATTGCCGAAATGCAAAGCACCAAAATTGTATTCAGTTTCGGTGCTTTGTGAATAGACCCCTATGCTGTTGTAAAACCACGTCTGTGACACCATCAGGGTTACTCAAAGAGAATCGAAAAGTCACCACACGTTCGGTGACTCTTCGTTCTCTTCAATTCAGTGCAATTTGGCGATCCCATTTCGGCGACCCTGCGGTGTATTTAGCAAGCACCACAGGGTCGTCGTAGTGCAGGGAAAATCCGCCGTAAACCTGCCGAACACTCACCGCAAAACCCGGCGAACGCACACTGAAACCCGCAAAAACATCTGGATTAACCCCACCGAACACGCCGGAGAAACCCGAGCAGGAGCCGATCAGAGCGCAGAGCAGCCGCTGAAAAATCCCGACACTGCAGACGAATGGAGTGGAAAAAAAAACAGTTTGCTTGAATGTTTGAAAAGTGAAACGCTGTTTACAAAGAAACTACAGAGCGAAAATATCTGAAAAATGTCTTTACATATGATCCAATGAATGATAATAAAAAGGGCTGTTACAGAAAAAAGAAAAAATGATTAAAAAGTTTTAAAAAAAATTGAAAAAAAAATTTTGGCAAAAAAATCCCGAAAAATGCTTAAAATATCCTAAAAAATCTATAAATAAAGAGACTCTTTACTGCAGAATTTTATAATAAACGGTTTATTAGATATTGAATTAAAACGGGAATATTTTTAACATTGAAGCCTATGGGATTCTCCTGAATAAACCTGTCGAATTAAACCACCGAATGGCAGGACATTAGGGGAACCTTTCACTGCTGGTTTGTGTTCTCTGAACAGCCGAAGCAGTGCTTTTTCATGGGGATTTCACTGCCCTCGAACAGGCACCGAACAGGCACCGTATGTGCAGGCAATTCGACAGGATTTGGCGACCTGCTTGTTCTCTGAATAGCCGAATGGCCAGGAAAGGTAACCGAACGCTGATTTTCACTGTTCGGTTTCCTTTCTCCAGCAATTCGGATGTCTTTGAATAACTCTGCATAAGTGGAGTTTGGAGACTCCATGCTCGGTGCAGGATGTGCCCCCCCCCCCCTTACCTGTTATATGCAGCTCTCTGTGTCCAGGCTCATCCAGAGATACATGACGCCAAGTTACCGGCACTGAGCGCAGGAAGAGACGCCAGGGGATTTTACACTCACTGATAACATTGTATAAATGGTCACTTTCACACTGCGTCGTCTTCTCGTCTGATAATTGTTTTTCGCTCTGATTCACTGTAGACGTCCACGTGATGTTAATATCCTCAGGACAGAACCGGGTTAGTGTCAGGACACACAGCACCTCTCCTGTGTCACAGAGGGAGAGATCTACCGGATCCACCACAACCGGAGCAACTGGAAACAAATCAGAGAGAATATTATTTAATGTTTGATCTCCATGTGCCACGCCCATAAAAGGTTAATCCCCCCCAAAAAAAGAAAAACATGCATAACCGACACACACACACTATGCTCACACACACACACACACTATGCTCACACACACTATGCTCACACACACACACTATGCTCACACACACACACTATGCTCACACACACACACTATGCTCACACACACACACACAATGCTCACACACACACACACACTGCTCACACACACTATGCTCACACACACACACTATGCTCACACACACCACACACTGACACACCACTGCTCACACACACTATGCTCACACACACACACTATGCTCACACACACTATGCTCACACACACACACACACTGCTCACACACACACACACACTGCTCTCACACACTATGCTCACACACACACACTATGCTCACACACACACACACACACACACACTGCTCACACACACACACACACTGCTCACACACACTATGCTCACACACACACACTATGCTCACACACACACACTATGCTCACACACACTATGCTCACACACACACACTATGCTCACACACACACACACACTGCTCACACACACACACACTGCTCACACACACTATGCTCACACACACACACTATGCTCACACACACTATGCTCACACACACACACACAGTGCTCACACACACACACACTATGCTCACACACACACACTATGCTCACACACACACACACACTGCTCACACACACACACACACTGCTCACACACACTATGCTCACACACACACACTATGCTCACACACACACACTGCTCACACACGCACACTGCTCACACACACACACACACTATGCTCACACACACTATGCTCACACACACACACTATGCTCACACACACACACTGCTCACACACGCACACTGCTCACACACACACACACACTGCTCACACATGCACACTGCTCACACACACACACACACTGCTCACACACACTATGCTCACACACACACACTATGCTCACACACACACACTGCTCACACATGCACACTGCTCACACACACACACACACACACACTGCTCACACACACACTATGCTCACACACACACACTGCTCACACACACACTATGCTCACACACACACACTGCTCACACACACACACACTATGCTCACACACACACTATGCTCACACACACTATGCTCACACACACTGCTCACACACACACACTGCTCACACACACACACACACTGCTCACACACACACACACTATGCTCACACACACTATGCTCACACACACTATGCTCACACACACACACTGCTCACACACACACACACTGCTCACACACACACACACTATGTTCACACACACTATGCTCACTACACACACACACTGCTCACACACACACACACTGCTCACACACACTATGCTCACACACACACTGCTCACACACACACACACTGCTCACACACACACACTGCTCACTCACACACACTGCTCACACACACACACTGCTCACACACACACACTGCTCACTCACACACACTGCTCACACACACACACTGCTCACACACAGACACACTGCTCACACACACACACTGCTCACTCACACACACTGCTCACACACACACACACACACTGCTCACACACCACACTGCTCACACACACACACTGCTCACTCACACACACTGCTCACACACACACACACTGCTCACACACACACACTGCTCACACACACATGCTCACACACACACACTGCTCACTCACACACACTGCTCACACACACACACTGCTCACACACACACTGCTCACACACACACACACTGCTCACACACACACTGCTCACTCACACACACTGCTCACACACACACACACTGCTCACACACACACACACTGCTCACACACACACACTGCTCACACACACACACACACTCTGCTCACACACACACACTGCTCACTCACACACACTGCTCACACACACACTGCTCACACACACACACTATGCTCACACACACACACTGCTCACACACACACTGCTCACACACACACTGCTCACTCACACACACTGCTAACACACACACTGCTCACACACACACTATGCTCACACACACTGCTCTCACACACACACTGCTCACACACATACATACACTGCTCACACACACTGCTCTCACACACACACTGCTCACACACATACATACACTGCTCACTCACACACACTGCTCACACACACACTGCTAACACACACACTTCTCACACACACACTATGCTCACACACACACTATGCTCACACACACACTGCTCACACACACACTGCTCACACACACACACTGCTCACACACATACACACACTGCTCACTCACACACACTGCTCACACACACACTGCTCACACACACACTGCTCACACACACTATGCTCACACACACACACTGCTCACACACACATACACACACTGCTCACACATACACACTACTCACATACACAAACACTGCTCACACACACACACACTGCTCACACATACACACTACTCACACACACACACACTGCTCACACACACACACACTATGCTCACACACACACACACTGCTCACACACACATACACACACTGCTCACACATACACACTACTCACATACACAAACACTGCTCACACACACACTGCTCACACATACACACTACTCACACACACACACACACTGCTCACACACACACACTGCTCACACACACACTGCTCACACACACACACACTGCTCACACATACACACTACGTAACTCACACATACACAAACACTGCTCACACATACACACTGCTCACACACACACACTGCTAACACACACACCGCTAACACACATACACCGCTAACACACATACACACTGCTCACACACACACACTGCTCACACTTACACACTGCTCACACACTGCTCACACACACACTGCTCACACATACACACACGGTGGTGTAGGGGCTCAGTCTTCCCCTACACCACCGCCTGCTTGCCAGTGCCACACAACTGCCAGAGCATCCCAGCCATCGACTGGTACTTTAACCTGCACCTGGCGCACTGGCTGTTGCCACCCCTGCTCTGTCCATCACAGCAGTCCTCCATGCAGTGACTGACCCCTACAGGTTTGCATCTATACATATCGGATTCTCATCCTGGTAAGTCCATGTCAAATGGATCCTGGATGTATCTGCAGTTCCTCCGCTGAGCCGTGCTGTAGTGTTGGGATGTGACATACAGGGGGAGCCGTTTACATGGCTAATACTGCCCTGGGTCTATAAATGTATAGCAACCCTCTATGACAGTGACGGACAACTACATGTCCCATGATGCACAGCCAGCCTAATGTGTGACATACAGGGTTATTCAAAGAGCTCTGAATTGCTGGCGAAAGGTAACCGAACAGTGAAGTTCAGCGTTCGGTTACCTTTCTTGGCCATTTGGCCATTTTGCTGCAGAATATTAAAATTAACGGTTTATTAGATATTGTATTAAAACAGGAATATTTTTAACATTGAAGCCTATGGGATTCGCCTGAATAAACCTGCCGAATTAAACCACCGAATGGCAGGGCATTTCGGGAACCTTTCACTGCTGGTTTTTGTTCTCTGAATAGCCGAAGCAGTGCTTTTCTATGGGGATTTCACTGCCCTCGAACAGGCACCGAACAGGCACCGTATGTGCAGGCAATTCGCCAGGATTTGGCGAATTGCCTGTTCTCTGAATGGCCAGGAAAGGTAACTATACACTGAATTTCAGCGTTCGGTTACCTATCTCCAGCAATTCGGATCTCTTTGAAAAACCCTGAAAGTCAGGGAGGATAAATGACCTACAATCCGTTTAATTACATAGCAAACTCACCCATTACTTGTAGCGGTTCGGTTCTTCTCTCTATCGCCCCCTCCAGGCTGGGATGCTCCACCATGCAGATAAATTCTGCTCCATCATCCGACTCATACGATGGACTGAAAAACAGACGCGCCGTACAGCTGTATGTGAGATCCTGCTGCTTCACATGCTGGAGATCTGGGATCTTATACCTTGTATTGGGAGAAACCATTAATTTCTGGCCTCCCTTCTTCTCCTTAAACCAGGTCACAGTCAGTTTATTATCAGGGAAATAGTTCTTGATGTCACACGTCATCGTGCATTCAGATCCTGCACGCAGAGCCGGGACGGATATTTCTCCCACAGACGGGATCCAGGGGAAATCTGCGGAAATTCCAATATTTAATTCAACATTTTGCTAAGTATATTTGAATAGGGATGAGCTGTTTGGTTCAATCGGTTCGGAGTTCGATTCGAACATCGCCTGTTCGCAAACTGCGAACATTTTCGCCTGTTCGCCGCATGTTTGCCCACAATGGACCACAATGCACTTTTCCACTGGCCTGAAGCTTGTAATTGGCTACAGCCTTGCACCTGACCACAGGTCATGTGCAAGAAAGGTTCAAGACTATGCCAATCACGACTCAAGAGTCCTGATTGGGCAAATTTTGCCCAATCATGGGCTCACAGAGCTACGTCCCACAGTCCCACAGCATTCTATATAAGGCTTCACACAGCCTTCAGCACGTGTTTTTTGAGAGGAGATTGTTCTTGTGTTAGTGTGTGTTCTCACTGCCAGTCTGCCATCAGCTACGGGGGGGTCTCATTTCTACAAAATACACTATAATGCCAAAAGTATTCGCTCACCCATCCAAATAATCAGAATCAGGTGTTCCAATCACTTCCATGGCCACAGGTATATAAAATCAAGCACCTAGGCATGCAGACTGTTTTTACAAACATTTGTGAAAGAATGGGTCGCTCTCTGGAGCTCAGTGAATTCCAGCGTGAAACTGTGATAGGACGCCACCTGTGCAACAAATCCAGTCGTGAAATTTCCACGCTCCTAAATATTCCACAGTCACCTGTCAGCTGTATTATAAGAATGTGGAAGTGTTTGGGAATGACAACAACTCCGCCACGAAGTGGTAGGCCACGTAAACTGACGGAGCGGGGTCAGCGGATGCTGAGGCGCATAGTGCGAATAGGTCACCATCTTTCTGCAGAGTCAATCACTACAGACCTCCAAACTTCATGTGGCCTTCAGATTAACTCAAGAACAGTGCGCAGAGAGCTTCATGGAATGGGTTTCCATGACCGAGCAGCTGCATCCAAGCCATACATCACCAAGTGCAATGCAAAGCGTTGGATGCAGTGGTGTAAAGCACGCCGCCACTGGACTCTTTAGCAGTGGAGACGCGTTCTCTGGAGTGACGAATTGTGCTTCTCCATCTGGCAATCTGATGGACGAGTCTGGGTTTGGCGTTTGCCAGGAGAACAGCCTTGTCTGACTGCATTGTGCCAAGTGTAAAGTTTGGTGGAGGGGGGGTTATGGTGTGGGGTTGTTTTCCAGGAGCTGGGCTTGGCTCCTTAGTTCCAGTGAAAGGAACGCTGAATGCTTCAACATACCAAGACATTTTGGACAATTCCATGCTCCCAACTTTGTGGGAACAGTTTGGAGCTGGCCCCTTCCTCTTCCAACATGACTGTGCACCAGTGCACAAAGCAAGGTCAATAAAGACATGGATGACAGAGTCTGGTGTGGATAAACTTGATTGGCCGGCACAGAGTCCTGACCTCAACCCGATAGAACACCTTTGGGATGAATTAGAGCGTAGACTGAGAGCCAGGCCTTCTCGTCCAACATCAGTGTGACCTCAGAAATGCGCTCCTGGAAGAATGGTCAAAAATTCCCATAAACATACTCCTAAACCTTGTGGACAGCCTTCCCAGAAGAGTTGAAGCTGTTATAGCTGCAAAGGTTGGACCGACGTCATATTGAACCCTATGGATTAGGAATGGGATGTCACTTAAATTCATATGCGAGTCAAGACAGGTGAGCGAAGACTTTTGGCAATATAGTGTATCTTGGAATCGTTCTAATCTGTGTGTTCTCACTGCCACCAAGTATTTTGGGGGTCTCATTTCTACAAAATATCTGGGAATTGTTCTAATCTGTGTGTTCTCACTGCCACCAAGTATTTTGGGGGTCTCATTTCTACAAAATATCTGGGAATTGTTCTAATCTTTGTGTTCTCACTGCCACCAAGTATTTTGGGGGTCTCATTTCTACAAAATATCTGGGAATTGTTCTAATCTTTGTGTTCACACTGCCACCAGCAGTTTTAGGGGTCAGTCATTTCTACAAAATATCTGGGAATTGTGGTAGTCTGTGTGTTCTCACTGCCACCAAGTATTTTGGGGGTCTCGTTTCTACAAAATATCTGGGAATTGTTCTAATCTGTGTGTTCTCACTGCCACCCATCAGGGGGTCTAACTGATTTGTAGGAGGTTTCTGGGAATTGTAATCTGTGTCTTCTCACTGCCAGCTATCAGGGGGTCTCACATACTTCTAGCAGATTTCTGCGAATTGTAATCTGTGTCTTGTCACTGGCTGCAAGCTATCAGCTATAACTGAGTTATACCAGAGTCCTGGAAATCTTTAATCTTTATACCAGAGTTGAATCAGAGTTCTGTATATCTTTAATCTATATATCACTCACCATGTCAGAAAGACCAAAAAGGACAGGCAGATGCTCCCAGGCAGAGATAAGAGGGCAAGCAGCCTCTGTATCGGGAGGCTGTGCCTCTGGTCGTCGTGGATGTGGTGCATCCTCTGCAGGGGCACGCTTGTCCTTTCTAACTGGTGCTGGTCGTCTTAAGCAGCAGCAACATACAGAGGATTTGGTGGATTGGCTAACCAGGCCATCCTCATCTTCCGAGTCCTCTGCCAGCCAGGCTTGTAGTGCTTTACAGTCCAACTCAGCTGCCAAAGCATCTAATGCAGCCTCAATGTCCACAGCTACTCCTGCCATAGCCTCACTATCACACACAGAGGAGTCAGCTGAATTGTTTGACTACAATGACAGTGACATGCTGCTAGAGGATGCACAGCAATTACAGTGCTCTGATTCAATCTCTGAGGTTGAGGAAGGGAGTATAATCAACCTAGAGGAAGGGGATGCCAGTGACACACAAATAACTGGCACTCATGTTGCCCCAGCAGCTGCAGCATACTGCCAAGTTGGCTCCAGTGACGAGGAGATACAGAGGAGTCAAGTGAGGAGGAGGTACAACAAACACGAGGCACAACATCTTCTATGACCAACCGTAGCACTAGCCAGTCCAAGGCATCAGATGTCAGAACTGCTCAGGTGCAGAGCGCTGTCGTCTCAAAGCACACATCCAGGAACTCTGCTGTCTGGGAGTTCTTTAAGAAATGTGTAGCAGACCGCACCGTTGCTATTTGTAATCTATGTCAGATGAGGCTCAAGGGTGGAAAAGACACCGGACGCTTGGGTACCACGTGCTTGAGGCGACATATGACCACCTGCCACGCATCCCGTTGGCGCAAAACTTTGCGTAGGTTCTCCTCACCTGTCTCTACCCCCACTCTATGTCCTGCCATGTCATTGACTCCAACCTCCCCTGACAGGGATGATGCTACAGTAATGGATGTACCAGGTCCTTCCTCACAATGTGACAGCATCCCATGAGCTGAATATTTACGCAGTTAGATTACGTTGCCACAGCTGCTGCAGCGTAAGAAAAAATATAGTCCCAACCATACCCATGCACAGCGTCTAAATGCCAGCTTAGCAAAATTACTCGCATTGCAGCTGCTGTCTTTCCAGCTGGTGGACTCTGCTTTCTTCTCTGAATTTGCTGAATGTGCTGTACCACAGTCGCAGGTTCCAAAACGCCATTACTTTTCACGGAAGGCCATTCCAGCACTATACCAGCACGTGGAAGACAATGTTATCGAGTCATTGGGAAAGGCAGTCAGCAGCAAGGTGCATGTGACTTTAGACACGTGGTCCAGCAAGCATGGACAGGTCCATTACATTTCCTTCACGGCACACTGGGTAACTCTGATTGCAGCTGGGAGGGATCCAAGATGGGGCTCTTTGCTGGAGCTTGTTCATCCACCACGCCTCCAGAAAGCTGCTTGTATGAGGTCTGTCTGCTCCACGACCACCTCTCCCTCTTCCTCCTCCTCCTCCTTCTCTGTCTCTGGCGAAGTGGCAGTTAAACAGACGCGTCACAGGGGCTACGCAATGGCGCAAGCAAAAAGATGCCATACTGTGCTTGAACTGGTTTGTTTAGGGGACAGGAGCCACACCGGGCCAGAAATTCTGTCAGCTCTGCAGGGGCAGGCGCAGAGATGGTTAACACCACGCCAGCTTGAGCTGGGAATGGTCACCTGTGATAATGGCAGCATCCTTCTCTCCGCCCTACGCCAGGGTAAGTTTACGCATGTACCATGCCTAGCACACGTTCTAAATCTAGTGGTACAGCATTTCCTAACCAGGTACCCAGGACTGGCAGAGCTTCTCAGCCAGACCATAAAAGTCTGCAGCCACTTCAGACGGTCATTCCCAGCAAGTGTTCGCCTGGCAGATATTCAAAGAGAATTCCTCCTTCCCACAAACCGTCTGATCTGTGACATGCCCACCAGGTGGAACTCGACATTAGCAATGCTGCAGCGTCTGCACAAGCAGCAGGAGGGCCATCAATGAGTACCTGTGTGAGTATGGCACAAGGACAGGTTCAGGTCAACTTGGTTCCCCCCCCCCACAGTCAAGGATGCATGCACTGTACTTTTACCATTTGAGGAGGCAACGAGGATGGTGAGCAGGGACAGTGCATGCATCAGTGATACAATTCCTTTAGTTTTCCTGCTGGAGCGCACTCTGCGGGAATTATAGATGTGGCTCTAGAGGCAGAGCAGTGGGAGGAAGAGGAGGCCTTCCCTAGCTCTCAAGGCCCCGGTCTTTCTGCAGACAGCATTCCAGCGGGTCCTCCTCAGATCAGACAGGAGGAAACCAGCTGTGGAAGCCAATATACTTGGCGAAACGCGTCCTGGTCATCTGGCTGTGCCAGTAAGATTGTTTATTTTGCTTTTATGTTTTAAATAAATTTTTATTGAGCTCAAATCCCCAGTGTTCTGAGGTTCGAGAAAGTTTTTTGGACTTAACCTGTCAAGAAGTCCATAGGCGCACATACTAAGAGCTTGTTTTAAAGCTCCACCAAATGTGAGTCTGCAATTTACATCACACTATACGATATTGAATCTGTAAAGATCTACACAAGAAAGTCTTCTTGTTTCTCTATATTTTCATGCATACTCCATATGAGAAGAGATTTCCTTTACCATAAGATGTGGGTCACCTTATAAGTGGAGAAGCAAAGTACCCGAAAGTGTTTACCCCCTCAGAGCCAGTGCCCGGGCTCTACATTTGTGAGTGGAATCATTGCATAATAGTTTTGATATATTATGTATAAAACACTCTGCACTATTATACTGTTTGCTTCCTTTTATGTGATCCATATGGACAAAATGAATTAAGGGAACCACCAGCTACCCAAAAGCGACCACCATCGCGCCACCAGATACGTACCATTACTATATATACTATATATTGTTGTTTACACTGGTTTGGGGAAACCACTGAATTTCTGGTTTGATATTGGTTAAGTGGTGGCAGTACAAGTTTGGGCGCCTGTCCATTCTTCTTTTTGTGTAATATTCTGTGTGTGTTTATCTGTTAATTCCGGCTCTGTGATTAGTGAATATTCTGTGTGTTTACCTGTTATTCCCGGCTCTGTGATTAGTGAATATTCTGTGTGTTTATCTGTTATTCCCGGCTCTGTGATTAGTGAATATTCTGTGTGTTTACCTGTTATTCCCGGCTCTGTGATTAGTGAATATTCTGTGTGTTTACCTGTTATTCCCGGCTCTGTGATTAGTGAATATTCTGTGTGTTTATCTGTTATTCCCGGCTCTGTAATTAGTGAATATTCTGTGTGTTTACGTGTTATTCCCGGCTCTGTGATTAGTGAATATTCTGTGGGTTTATCTGTTATTCCCTACTCTGTGATTAGTGAATATTCTGCGTGTTTATCTGTTATTCCCGGCACTGTGATTAGTGAATATTCGGTGTGTTTACCGGTTATTCCCGGCTCTGTGATTAATGAATATTCTGTGTTTATCTGTTATTCCCGCCTCTGTGATTAGTGAATATTCTATATGTTTATCTGTTATTCCCGGCACTGTGATTAGTGAATATTCGGTGTGTTTACCGGTTATTCCCGGCTCTGTGATTAGTGAATATTCGGTGTGTTTACCGGTTATTCCCGGCTCTGTGATTAGTGAATATTCTGTGTGTTTACTTGTTATTCCCGGCTCTGTGATTAGTGAATATTCTGTGTGTTTATCTGTTATTCCTGGCTCTGTGATTAGTGAATATTCTGTGTTTATCTGTTATTCCCGGCTCTGTGATTAGTGAATATTCTGTGTGTTTATCTGTTATTCCCGGCTCTGTGGTTAGTGAATATTCTGTGTGTTTACCTGCTATTCCTGGCTCTGTGATTAGTGAATATTCTGTGTGTTTACCTGTTATTCTCAGCTCTTTATATTCAGGTTTCTTCATGGATTTATGATCCCAGGTCACACGCAGGGGAAACAGGAAAGGATCCCACTTAATTCTGCATTCACTTAAGGCATTGTATGCCTTTTCATCATCGATCTGAATGATTTTCTTGGTTGACTTTTCCTGCTTTGTATGACGCTGCCCAGAGGTCCATATAATGTTAATATTTTGGGGGTAGAACGAGCTGAGGTTCAGGGAGCACAGCACTTGTTTTGGAGCACAGAGGGATACTTTTATTGGTTCTGTAACTGTGGGTGACACTGAAATTGACAAAAGTACATGTCATAGAATGAACAAAATAACAAAACCTAAAGACTCATGTAGTAGCAAGTATTCGCCAAATCACTTAACGCATGGTTTGGAGACCTTAATTTTCATTTTTATGGCCACGTTTAGAAGGGAAACACGTTTCATTTGCCGTCTCTCAGCACGCTATGTATCTTATACAAAGTATTGATCTAATAAAAGTCCAATAAGCTGGCGGCCAAGTCAAACTGTAGCAGAGAATAGCAGATCAGTCTTTAGCATTTACAACTGAAGCCATAACAGTTATTGGCTCTCTCACAACTGCCAAGGACTGACTTGGAATAGGGCTTGTGGCGGAACGGCCATGATAATGTTTATTTGCGTTTAATTTTCTTACATTTCATTGCCCTGTATTTAGTGTAGAGTGTTGTGTGAGATACTGGGCTGTTTTCCCCATGTGTAATTTGTGTCACATATCCGGTCGCCGGCACCGCAGGAGGAACAAACCCGGTGACCGGATATGTGACAAATCTGTAACCATTTGCCCTGCTTCCACCCCCTCCCCCAGATCTGGCTTTAACAAGAGCTCTTCACTAGTCTCCTTTGTTAGGAGACCAGGGTGTGTATGGGGGGGGGGCTTTGGGAGGATCTGGAGGAAGGAAACGCAGAGGTGTGTTTTTTACGTTTGAATGCCTCACTGAAAACCTCTTTATAAAAACATTCTTAATTTGGTGTTCAATCAGCAAGGATCCTCTCACAGTCTATGTTCTGTCTACTCTGTGGGGGTATGATCACCTCCTAGTTGAGCGGAAAGGGCCACCTGGGGTACCAGTATCCGTAACAGGCCTCTTCATGTTTTTTTGGATTACTAGCAAGGATCAGGTTGGACTCTTGCAAATTCGCTCACCTTTCATTCTCGCCTGGCCTGTGCTCTGCTCTATAGGTTTCACTAGGCTGGGATGGGAGACTTGGCAGATAAACTCCTGCTCTTGTGAGTTCATTGATGGAGTAAAATACAACGTAGAGGTGCACGTATATGTGTTATCGTGTAATATCTGCTGATTTATATCTGGTACTATATAGTTAGAACCACTGAGCACTTGCGCCATCTCTCGGTCCTTATCCTTCAAAAACCACTTCACGATCAGGACATCTGGGAAATAGCCGGACACCATACATTTCAACGTTGTCTGTTGTTTAGGCTCAAGGATCAGTGGGGACATTTCTGTGATATTGGGGCGCCATGGGAAACCTACAGTGGAATAACAGAAACAAAATGTTATTAAATGAATCTGAGTTCTGTCCTTATCTCTGTGCACTGATATCTTAATGATTAAACCGAAAAGCTCATAAAATTGTGAGTACACAAAAGTGAAATCTACCATTGCACTATGGGGAATCTCTCTTTCTCCTGGTTTATTTGTAGCCAGACTCTACACCAAGAAAAATGGAAGTGTCAGCTTTAGAGACATAGACTGGTCTTTCCACGAGAGCTGTAGTTAAGGCTCAAGCACATGTGAGTAGTCAGTTATTCTTAAAATACATGTTATGATGCATTGTAAAGAACTGGACAACTGGTATTATTCCATTCTTCTTTTTCGAGTGCCTGGGAGATGGTATGAAAGAAATATGTAGAAAATCTCTTTACGTTATAAGGTTTCAAAATAATTTTTACTCAAAACTGATGAAATAGTGGGTATTATAAAGTCTCCTTACCCGGATCTCGGACGCACAGCTCTCTGGATTCCCATTCTCCCATGGTTTCGTGTTTCCAGCGGACAATCACCTTAAACTCTGGCTCTTTCAGGGAATCTCCAGGGATTTTACACTCACTTTCTGCATTATACGATTGGTCTTTATTCTCCTGATACTTTTCCTCAGCCTCTACTTTTTGTTGGGATTCACCAGCTCCACAGCTCCAAGAGATCTCAATGTGTTTGGGATAAAACATCTCCAGGCTCAGAGAGCAAAGCACCTCTCCAGAGTCATGCAGGGACAGAGTTAAAGGTTGGCTTACCAGAGGAGTCACTGAAAAAAATAATACAATAGGTGTATAACTAAGGGTTCGATTTTTTTTATTATTATTATTCTAAAAAATTCAGCATAGGTTTTAAAAAATATGGGTTTGTTTGGACAATATTTTTTCATTTCAATTCAAAAAATTTGGACAAAGCCAAAATTTTGAAAAATGATGCTCTTCGGGCCACTAAAACATCCGAAAAATTTAATTTTCCAGAATCGTATCAGTTTTCGGCTTTTAAGCCTGCCTACGTGAAAAATCAGATGTCTACAAATAATTTTCAGTATGATTCCCTCCATTTCCCAGCCTGATAATCCATTCATCAAAACTTGATATTTCTTTGCAAATCAATAAACGTAAATTGAATTGCTAAAGCCAAGATTTCCATTAAAAAGTATGGCTGCGAGAGACGATATTTGAACAAAAATTTAGCAGTTGTAATGCCATTAAGCCTGAATTTAAATCACCCGAAACTGAAGAATGACTAACCAGCAGGCAAAAAGGTGCCAATTTTAGCAATTGGGCTAAATTAAATCAAGCCATAAATTGGTATTGCAACATTCAGACCAAAAAACCAAACCGAAAAATCTCAGCCTAGCTGTTTTTCCATGCAGGGCCACTACCTTTTTGTGTGCGAACCGGGGAACTGTTGGTTTGTCTTTAAAAGAATCTCTAACAGTTTAGTCAATGGGAAATCGTAAAATTTTACAAGTACGTTTAAGTCTTGCATGATTAATCTTTGTGACAAATTCAAGTCAAAATAGCTATTGAGTTCCTATTTTAAAGGATTTAATGTCAGGGTGTTTGTTTGTGTATTTCTTAATTGTAAACCATCCCATTCTGGAGCTGCCTCACCATTACAACTTGCATAGTTTGTTTTTTAATGTTGTAATGGGTATCAGTACCCAGGGTGACTATCCCTGCAGAAAGGCTCCCTCTCTGTCAGGATCCTGAATGAGTACTAATTCTGGACCAATTCCACGCAGTCGGAGCTCCGTGTAGATTGAGCACAGAAATCGGACAGATTTATTTTTGATCTACAATGGGACAACACATACAGGGGATGGACAGCTCAACAAAGTTAAAATACCCCCAGCATTAACATACTGTATAGCCTCCCCCTCCCCACACACACACCCTTTTGTAAATGATAAAGGATTGGGAAGGTGGCAGAGAGATCTGGTTTAAGCCAGTTCTTGTGGGCTAGATGGAAACATGGAGCAACATACAGGATTGAGTACACATTACAAGGGAAACAGCACAGTATATATACAACATGACACTGTACAAGTAATACATCAGGGAATAATACAACACAGATATCAGGTGATAGGGTGAAGAAAATACAAACACCCTATACCTACAACTGTAAGTACAGGGTGACTATAACATAGGAGAATGTTAGGGGACAATATAAACAATCGAACCCACCTATAAACATGACAATAACAATCATAACGAACTCATTAAAACACTTACATTTATAACAACTCTTTTCTTCAGACATCCATTTCTTATACACTGTCTGTTTAAGTCTGGGGTGCGTTACCGTGGCTTGTATAGTGTACGGCTGGCTCACATTCACTTTCCCGCGCAGGTTGTCACACGTGCTGGTGGCGTTGAACGTCTCATCCTGGTTCTCCCTCATGATAGGTTTAGATTCCAGGGGCTGTTTCTCTGTACTGGTCGGCGGCTGGACGAGATGCCAGGAGATTATGACCGTTTTAGGAAGAAAGTGATTTACGTCCAAACTGAACGTACCGTCACCATAGCGCGTGATTTCCCGCACCTTTGGAATGTCTGGGAATCAAGAGAAATTTCAAGCCATTAAGGAGAAAGAGTTAACAAGCAAAGAGGGTTTATACTGTGGAAACACCCAAAAACAATGAGCAGCAAAAAAACACCACCCTGATATCCACCAAATTCAGAAAGCATATAACATGAAAAACAAAAATTGGTGGTGTTGCGCTAAAGGAAAGTAAAAAAACTTATGTATGGTCTATTTTGAAGGCATGCTATACTGCACAGCAAAAAAGAGAAAGAAAGTTCTATTTCTCAATAGTTCGTTCAATGGATATCCAGTCTCTGTTGTAGAAAGGATTTTCAGTGAAATCTTCCAAGACTTTGGAACGAATGACCACTTCTTTGGTGAATCTTCATTAAAAAGTATATATCTCGGAAAAAGAGAAACTCGATAGTGTTATACCGTTTATTAATGTGTATACAAATCTACTGACATAATATACGTACAGAAAAAAGAGGTAGTGGGTTTAGGATTTGATCTCACCCACTGCCAGATAAAACATCACGTCCCAATCAAGCCTCTATAGACAAAACCACCAGGAGCTCCCGGGCTGCTTCCAAGGTGGTCACTCAATACCAAAGGTGGGACCGCGATGATAAAGTGACGTAGTGCTGACGCGTTTCGCCCCGCCCACGGGACTTCATCAGAGCACGCTCTGATGAAGTCCCGTGGGCGGGGCGAAACGCGTCAGCACTACGTCACTTTATCATCGCGGTCCCACCTTTGGTATTGAGTGACCACCTTGGAAGCAGCCCGGGAGCTCCTGGTGGTTTTGTCTATAGAGGCTTGATTGGGACGTGATGTTTTATCTGGCAGTGGGTGAGATCAAATCCTAAACCCACTACCTCTTTTTTCTGTACGTATATTATGTCAGTAGATTTGTATACACATTAATAAACGGTATAACACTATCGAGTTTCTCTTTTTCCGAGATATATACTTTTTAATGAAGATTCACCAAAGAAGTGGTCATTCGTTCCAAAGTCTTGGAAGATTTCACTGAAAATCCTTTCTACAACAGAGACTGGATATCCATTGAACGAACTATTGAGAAATAGAACTTTCTTTCTCTTTTTTGCTGTGCAGTATAGCATGCCTTCAAAATAGACCATACATAAGTTTTTTTACTTTCCTTTAGCGCAACACCACCAATTTTTGTTTTCCATTAAGGAGAAAACCCAAAGAAATGTTCATTTGGTATTTGTAATATACAACTGAATTTCATTTTCTCAACATTTCGATTATGATCAACAACTTTAAGGATTGAAGGTAATTCTTCCTGTCATCACAGGGTCACAGGAGAATGTCCTGCTTATAAAGTGTGGGCTGGTGGAACCTATTGGAAATGAAACGAGTACGTTATGCCGTGTCAATGCGGGACCATTAATAGAGCCAGGATTTTAAGACGCCATTACATTGTATTGGTACTTATAAGGTTCAAATAGCTAATAAAAGGGATTTAAAGTAATTACTAATGCTGTAAGGTTTCTGAGAAATTGGTCAAAAAGGCCCAGTTTGAGGTGACTTTGAAACGTGAAGCTTCACAAGTAATCCCGGGCAATAAGTGAGGAATCTGTAGGCCACACGGCAACAGCCAGTAATGGCAGCTTTCATCATCTTACATCTATTCTTGTATTTAAGATGGGCGAGAAGATAAGCCATAACTGCTGCCAGGAGCACTGTCAAAAACGTGACTATCCTCACTGCCGTCCTGTGTTTGACTGACAGATCTGAAAGAAAACAAGAGGTAGAGAAACGGCAATGTCGCCAATAATTTCACCATAAATGGACTTTAACGCAGTATTAAATGTCCTATAAAAACGTGAATAAATTTGTTATGTGTGTAAAAACAATACAAACGTTGCTGCCTTTTTTTATTAAAATGTAGAATAAGGTGTATAAAAAATGATGTTACGTTATACTGTCAAAAATTGGAAGCTTATATAAAAAAAATGGTGGCAGTATTAAAAAAACGTAACCCTAAACTTAACTACTCACTCTAACCCACCGCTGACCCTAACCCTTAAACCCTAAAACTAGCTCTAACAACCTTATTCCCTGATCTTAACCCTATACCCTGACCCAACCCCGACAATAACTGAAAGGGTTAATTTGACCATTAATTGTATCCATATTTTCGACGTGTACAGAGTTGGCTGGAATTTAATGTAGGCGTGGCTAATATAAAAATGCACACCTTTATGCAAAGCTTGAACACACCCCAAGGATATGTGCCTTAACTCCCCATTGGCTGGTTGAGTTTCATTTACTGGATTTTACCTCATTTCTGGGAATTCTATGATGTTATCCTTATTATATATTCAGCGGTGCCTTGTATGTGATTTACGCTGTGTTAGGCTAGGGTCAGACTGAGGCAGTGCGAACGCGCGTTCTGGCGCACTTAATCACGGCCGCACTAGCAGCAGATGCCGGGCAATGACGGCCAATATACGAAGTACGGTCGCACAAAAGTCCGGCTGCGCAACGCAAGTGGAAAATGAACGCATTTTTTCGAGAACGTGAAACCGCAGGTACTGACGTACAGAGTGCGCTGCGTCTGCTAGCGGCGTGTGTGTGTGATTAGGAGACGTCAGACGCTGCTAATGTCCGGCCAACATAACGTCCAGACACAAAAAGAGTTTTATTGATGATCCGTACAAAATCACGGACGAAAATGCGCGAGTATGACCACTATCACGTATTCTGTGAAAAAATGCGTCCATTCGTTCGAACGCACTTTTTCACAGACAACATAAAAATGCGTTCGTCTGACCCTAGCCTCAAGACGCTGCTTTCTTTATCTCTACTGTCTGTGATTTGCTGAATTTTGTCACAGGAGGACGTGTACCTGTTCTTTATATTCTTAGTCTTCCCAAAAGACCATTTAATAGAATTCTGAACCAGCATCTCGTGTTGTGGTCATTGAGTTCTATTCCCGCGATGTTGTGAAACTGGTGTGAGACGTGTCTTGTGTCTTATGGGTTAGTCCGCACACGTTGAGTTAAAGAGTGATCACTCTATAAGGTAGAACAGCAGATACACCACTCCAACATTAACCCTAGCCCATAACCCCTGACTCTAATCTCATTTGCACTAGTTTTCTAATCCACGGTGATACCGGCCTTTTATGGTCATCTACAGAGATCAGCCATTAGGTGACATCCTAACAATAGGATACCAAAAGATTTACTTGTCTGTGATTTTGTGTGTTGTGGCCGATATGGACACCCTCTGTTCAACGTGATAAACAGTAGATTGTTAAAATAGATAATTTTACAGTATACAGATTTATTTTGTATTTATTCACTCTGTAGCTTTAGTTTGACTTTATCTCTCACCTTTGACTTCTACCAGCAGTTTCCTAACAAGAGGAGCAGAGAGAGTGTCATGTTCCACCTCACAAGAGAACTCCAGGACCTGGTTCTTCTCTGTCGGGATGAACTTGTAGACGGCCTCCATGTCTGAGCTATTGATCCTTCGAGTCTCTGTAGATTCCACTAAGGAACCATTCATGAACCAGCTCACAGTGATGGATTCTGGGTAAAATCCCCACACGTGGCAAATCACCTCCTGCTCCTTGTTCAAGATTGATTTACTGGACATGATCTTAGCGCTGGGAACATCTGGAAAACAAATCGCAAAACCAAACAGTTATTAAAAGACATGGGCAGAGTGGTCGCTGCCTGGATGTGTTTCTTATTTAGTTCATGATAAAGAACAGGAAACTTGTCTATTTTGTGGTTATTTACACATTCATACTTGATAAATGTTTCATCTGACCACACCATAACTATTTGTGCGGCACACACTTATGCTATTTTGTCATGCACAGAAAACCATGATATGATGTCTGGTGGAATGTCACCTTTTAAGACCAAGTTACCATCAATAGATTTAATATAACAAAACTGTTTTTATTACCTCCAGAAATCAAGTGGAAATCGTTATGGAGGGATCCGGAGAGAGACTCATGTTGGACCCTGCAGGAGAATGTCCGTTGCTTGTCCTCTTCGGTAGGTATTATGGTCACCATGCTGGTCACACTGTAGGTGCCGTCTGGGTTCCTTTGAGGTGTAGATACTGCATGATTATGTAGGATTTCTCCATCTCTGACCCATTTAACATTAATATCCACCGGGTAGAAGCCGGTGACCGCGGCTCTCAGAATACTTTGCTGGTTTATAGCCACAACTCTCCTGGTGATATTGATCTCCGGAGGAGCTGGAAAGGATATTAAGATTTTTATGATTGACCTTTATGTTATAAATCAAAGAACGTTCGAATCCTTCAAACCCCCCCAGTCCAGCAGCGTAAAATAAACTGTAATTAATAGGGATTTCCCGATTGGCCTTTATTGGTCGCCGATCCGACACAAATCGTGAGGTGTTTGGGATCGGCCAATACCGAGTCCTGATCAGACACAGCACCACCCGCAGCCAGACGGATAGCGCTTCCACTAAAGAATGTTGGGATCTTAGCATTCTCATGACGATTTTCTGCCTGTTTGCAGGGAAGACGCTGAAGGTGACAACAGCAATCTCGAAACGCCACCCATTCTTGCCCCACAATGGAAAGTACAACACCTGTGTGGGAGGCTTTACAGAGATTGCCAAAACCTGTGCGTGCAGATTTTGCAGAGCAGCCTTCAGTACAACGAGTGCCTCTGTAGTGACCCACAGCGTCTTCCCTGTGAACATGTGAAGACGCTGTTGCGTGTCTCCACCTGGGAATCTTGCAGCGTGGTATGACTTGGACTCGAATCGGATACAGATTCCTGGAAAATGGTACGAACAGGTCCCAGTCCTGATCCTAAGGACCGGATCGGGACATCCTTAGTACTGAAAAACAAAAAATGTCTGTATGTAATACCAAGAACGATCCCATACCAGGCTCTCTACATGGCATAATGAAAGACTGATACAACCAGATACACGGGGGATCCCCGGGATTGGGTTTTCAGAAATATCAGTCTGAATCCCAAACACAGACATCTCATGTAGGCATTCAACACTCTTACCAGGTGAATAAATGTTGACGAGACTCTCAACCTTATATAAATTTGCAACTGACGTGCCTTAAATCAGGATGATCTTGAATAATGGTGGGGCTTGGGAAAAAATTCATTTACCAGGTGCATAGGCAACCAATGAGAAACTGTTATGGAAAAGGGGAAGATCAGATAGAAGCTCTCTTGATCTCCAGCAAACACTCATAGAAACACATGTTGGATACAGAGGGAATGTACTCATTTCATATTAATGCACAGTTTGAAGGAGGCGCAACGCTCATTCCCAACCTCTCCATCATTACTATTGGGAAGACCTGCTCCTCAGAAACCATATCATGCCTTCCCACCAACTGCAAGCCATGAACACATCTTCGCTTCTAGTCACTCTTAGAGACTTGTGTGGAAAAATAACACTCACTGTTCAGTGCCTAGAAATCCACTTAACTCTGTGAAGAATTGTGTTTAATGCAAAGACCCTACTTGTTCGCTGCCCTTGGGTGTCTATATGTAGATTGACCTTGAAGGATGTATTGTAAGAGGGTCAATTCCAATTAAGACCCCAGAGCCCACAATAGGCTGATACCCCATGAGAACTCTTACATTTCCATGAGGAAGTACCCGTCTTGAACCAAAAATCCTGTGGGACGTTTGTGGACCTTTCATGGTACCATAAAGTTCCAAACAACAGTGGTGGAAAAACCCTACTTTCGATTAATTAGTTTACAGCTCTTTAACAGTCTTCAAATCCTTACCTTCGATGTCTAACCGGATTTCTTTGTCGTGCCGTTCGGTGCTGTAGATGACCAAACACTTGTATATTCCCCCATCAGATATTGTTGCATTTGAAATATTCAAAGAGACGTCTCCATGTATTATCCGCGCTGTGTTTATGGACGCTCTGGGATTGTTCGAGCTCATATTATTGTCATATGTCAGAACTTCACTTTCTTGAAAACGCCAAGACAATGCAAGATGCCTGGTGCCCACGAGAGGTTTATCTACGGTGAACGTGCAGGGGATCAGGACATCAGATCCCATTCTGGCTCGATGAAAGGTGGGGGCCACCAGCTTCAGGACACCACCTGCAGGAACTGCAAGAACAGGGCTGAACTTCATATCATCTTAGCAAATGTAGATTAATATGCGAATAGAGATGACAAGAGATAACCAAACATATAATACAGGGTTATTCAAAGAGATCCGAATTGCTTGAGAAAGGTAACCGAACGCTGAAAATCAGCGTTCGGTTACCTTTCCTGGCCATTAAGTTATCCAGAGAGCAGGCAATTCGCCAAATCCTGGCGAATTGCCTGCACATACGGTGCCTGTTCGGTGCCTGTTCGAGGGCAGTGAAATCCCCATGAAAAAGCAATGCTTCGGCTATTCAGAGAACACAAACCAGCAGTGAAAGGTTCCCCTAATGCTCTGCCATTCGGTGGTTTAATTCGGCAGGTTTATTCAGGCGAATCCCATAGGCTTCAATGTTAAAAATATTCCCATTTTAATTCAATATCTAATAAACCGTTTATTATAAAATTCTGCAGCAAAAAGTCTCTTTATTTATAGATTTTTTTAGGATATTTTAAGCATTTTTCTTAATTTTTTTTTTTAAAGACCTAATTTTTTTTAACCCTTTCGCTGCTGAGGCATTTCCCGCCTCTGTGCTGAGGTCATTTTTATCGGTTTTGCTCATCTTGTTTAAACGCGTTTTGAAGGCTTATTTTAGTATATGACCCAGACATATTATATATCGTTCTTTCCGTCAGACTCGGCAGATTCATAATATGTCATTATTATATGTATACGTCATGACCTGTCTGTATATTATAACAAAAAATGCAATAAAATATGAATTTTCAAAAATTTACAACGTGTAAAGTGGTTTTTTTTACATTTTAACATGCGAGCAATTGCGGTTATATTTTGTATGGGGTGCGCTTGTTAAAAAAATTAGAAATGGGGTCTCGTTACATTTTTTTTTGGGGAAAATTACGCCATTTTTAACAAATGCACCGCATACAAAAATCGTTAGTGCAGCATCATTGTTCACATTATAATTGAAATGGGAACAATATTGCTGCATTAACGAACCAAAAAAAATAAAAAAAACTTGTTTATTTTTTTTTTATTTATTTTTTAAAATATTTTTTTATTTTCATTTTTAATTTTTTTAAAAAACTTTTTTCACAGTCGTGTTTGGTATCGTTGGAACGATCCACCAGTACCAAACATTAACCCCTAGCTGCCATGGATCGGGAGATAGGGGGTTCCAATGAACCCCCTATCTCCCCCATTGGTGGCAGCTAGGGGTTAACTCCAGGACTGGCGTCATCGTGCTATGCACGATGACGCCAGTCCTCAGGGGGAGTTCCCGGAGGCTTGGCCGACATCCAAGATGTCGGCCAGCGCCGGGAAAGGATCATGAACCGGCGCTTTTCAGCGCCGATTCGTGATCCGGCTCCCCAGGGGTTAATGACAGCCACCGTTTGGAAGGGCAGGCTGTGCCCTTCCAAACGGTGCCTGGCATTAAGCTCAGGACCCCCGCGATCGGGAGGGAGAGAGGTCCGAAGGACCTCCCCCCCTCCCTTTCAGGCGCCTCCTCCGCACACGCGGGGGGCGCCTGAAATAGATGTCATCGCGCCACCGCGATGACATCTATTGTGCCCGCGGCAGTCCCGGATTGATGGGCTGACATCCAAGATGTCAGCCCGCACCGGGGGGGCACAGCGATCGGCCGGAATCCGGCCGATCGCAGGCTGCTTCGGGAGGACGCGCTCAGCGCGTCTTCCGCAGCCAACCCTTCCTGCGGCAGGACTCGCTGAGCGCGTCCTCCGCAGCGAAGTGGTTAAGGTTACTTATTTTTTCTGTAACAGCCCTTTTTATTATCATTCATTGGATCTTATGCAAATTTCAGACATTTTCGCTCAGTAGTTTCATTGCAAACAGTGTTTCACTTTTCAAACATTCATACAAACTGTTTTCCTAATTTATTCACTTCGCTCTGTCTGTGGTCTTGGCTTTTTCCAGCGGCTTCGCTGCGTGTGATCGGCTCCTGCTCGGGGTTTTCTGTGGTTTTCGGCAGGTTAATCCAGATGTTTTTGAGGGTTTTCGGCGTGCATTCGCTGGGTTTTACGGTTAGTTTTCGTCGGGTTTGCGGCAGCCTTTCCCTGCAATTCGGGGACCCTGTGGTGCTTGCTGAATACACCGCAGGGTCGCCGAAATGGGATCGGCAAAAGGAACCGAATTGAAGAGAACAAAAAGTCACCGAACGTTCGGTGACTTTTCGAATCTCTTTGAATTACCCTGATAGTCTCCATAACTTTTCAGAGCCTTTTCTTTATCATTTGTACTTATAAATCCCCTCCCAGTCTATGCTCCCGGGGACTTGCACAGAATGTTTAAGCCAACATCAAGGTACAGGTTCCCAAACCGAAAGATGTAGAGGGACCTGACCAGAGATGTCACAAGCCTGGAGTGGGCACAACTTCTACATGGACTTTTGAAAACTCAGGGCCAGATCACATCCTGGACGCTAAGCACAGAGCTCGAGGTGTCCAGCATAACGACTCGCAAGCTTTAACCCCTTAAGGGCCGCTGACGTACCCTGTACGTCTTGTCCTCGGGTCTCCCTTAGACCCGCGGACGTACGGGGTACGTCAGCGGCGCCTAATCCCCCTCCCGCCCGATACTCACCTCCCTCGCCGGATCCCACGGCGATCTGGCAGGGAGGAAGCCTGCCCATGTGATTTACATGGGCAGGCGAGGCTGATGACGTCGCCACGCTGCGTGGTGACGTCATCAGCAGGCGTCCCCATGCATTTCAATGGAGGGGAGGGGGGGCTCCTTCGGAGCCCTCTATCTCCCCAACCATTGAAGCTAGGGAGATGCCGTTTGCACCGCTGGAGAGGGGAGAGCCTTAACCGTTTCGCCGCCGGATCACGTTGCGGCGCCAAAACGCGATTCAAACCTGGAGGGGGCTGACATCTTGGATGTCAGCCAAGCCTCCAGGTCCCCCCCACCCACTGACAACCTCACCATATGTGTGAGGATGTCAGTGGGCCAGTTAACCATCTAGCTGCCATGTAGAGATAAGGGGATCCTAAGGATCCCTTTATCTCCCGATCCATGGCAGCTAGATGGTCATATTTGCCATCATTTGAAAGGCCTGATTATGGCCTTTCACATGATACCAAACATGACCAGGTTTGGTTTTAAAAAAAAAATTAAAAAACAATTAAATAAAAAAAAATAATAAAAAAATTAAATAAAATAAAAAATAAAAAAATTTAACGCTTTTTTTGTCTGGGGGGGTTTAATTAAATAGGACCTAGGCTGTCATCTAAAAATAATTAGCACAAAATGGTCAGAATGAGCGCAGCGCACATAGGTGAACTGTCTCAGCAGTGAAGGGGTTAAAAAGCAAACACATGTAAAAATTGGGTATTTCTAGTCTCGGGACAAAATTTTGAACCTATTTAGCCGGGGTCATTTTGGGTGGTTGTAGATTTTGGGGATTAAATTACAAAAAAGTGTGTTTTTACCATTTTTTTCCTCATATTTCATATTTTTTTTTATAGTAAATTATTCGATATGATGGAAATAATGGTATTTCTTGAAAGTCCATTTAATGGCGGGAAAAAGGGTGTATAATATTTGTGGGTTGAATAAACGAGTAAGAGGAAAATTTTGACCTAAACACTAACAGCGCAGAAACGTAAAAACAGCAGCGGTCACTAAAAGACGGATTTGTGTAAAACCGCCCGGTCACTAAGGGGTTAAGAGACGCAAATGTGGCCCCAACAGATGGAGAACTAGTTATACCAACCACCTCACTCCCTGTCTGCACCTGATGTTACTTGGGTTTGAATAAAGTCTTTAAAACCCTGTTGTTACATGATTTCGCTTCAGCACAATCACATAACAGACAATTCTGAAGCCACCTAAAAATTCCATACTCATCTCAAATCCCACGGGCAGAGGACCACTGGGAACGGTCCTATGGACTCCTGGAGCTGATAACAGCACGGTGCTTAGCGCAGCTGGTATTATCTCCGCGTGACACGAAAGTATTACGACTCGAGCTGCTGGCAAAGCAACAATAATACGGACGTTACAGATGAGCCACAAATGGAAAATTGAAGACCAAACGTCTTTTGCCTCGTGCCTTAAACGTCCGATTCGTGACCTGGTCCTCAGTATGTACATGACGGAATAATGGATTCATTCAAGAATGTAAAATAGAGAGATGCGAAGCGAGTGGAATGGATACGTACCAGAAAGTCTAATGGTCAAAACAAATAAAGTCCTAAATAAAAAAAAGTGTGGGAACTCACCACAATTTGCCCTGGATGGTGGACCACTGTCATCTTGCCCATCTCTCTGGCTGAGTTTGACGGAAATAATTTAACAATCATTTTAGAAGGAAACATATGATTGAACGCCTATGGATAAGTCTTGGAAAAGCCTGCAAAATAGTGGTGGCATTGTGTTCGCCACTTGATTTATTCTCTAAAGATGGAAGCAATAGTTAACAGGAGCAGAACTCTACTTTATGGTGGTCTGGAACGGATTAAGTCAGAACAGAAAGAATGGAGTCAGAATGGCGAATAGGTGGGAGGGTGGCTGGGTACAAGAGATGTTGAGAGGGAATATGGATAGACAAACCTCCAACTAAAACAGAAGGACCGTCTCTAATTGTGTAAGGTGGAGATATATCGGGCCCAGATGATGACTTGGTGACAATAGATGGATGTAAAGTTGGCTTCGATTGGTACTTGGTATAGAAAGTAATGTCAACTTAATAGACCGGGAACAAGGCTTGTCAGATGGGAAAGTGACATTTATGGAGACAGCAACCTTAGGGATAGGGGCGGGTCCAGACAAAAATTTCAGAGGGGCACTCGACCAATTTTGGCTAAGAGCTGGTGTTCGGTCTGCAGCCGATTTCTATTCAGATTTCAGTCACTTTCACCATGTAAATTTATTTTCCCACACGCTATCTTCCAAACCTTTGGGGTTATATGTTTCCTTTTTTAACCCTTTCCACTGCGGAGCGTACCATGCTGTCCCGCGGTTGGTAGGCCTTAAATCTGCAGGGCGACAAAGCAAGCCCCGCTAGCGTCTGTTGGCCTCTGCGGTCCCACCCACCAGTTGACTCGTGTCATGTGTAGTGGCTGCCGCGGGACAGCTTGAACATAGGCTGTCCCCCTGCAGCCAATGACGTATACCGCGCGTCAATGGCGTAGGCAGACCGGAGGAGGAGCCGCCACAGCAGTCGGTAAGCGGGCCGTACTAGTATGCGCTGCCAGCATTAACGCCCTGACGTTTTTTTTTTAATACTTTTTTATTATCTTGTAACAGACCTTTTTATTATGTTTTAAAGGCCCTTTCGTATTATTTTAGACACATTTTTATTGATTAACGCTCCTATATTTTTTTTGTAGCTCGGTGCAATTTGTCGGTTTTCGCAGATGTCCGATAGCTGCTTCGGCGACTACAATTTCGGCAAAATACGTTAAATAGTGAATTCACCATAGTTTTGACGAATTTGGATCAGGGAATGGTGGCACAATTCCAAAGCACCAGAATTTACCTACGTTTGGGTGCTTTGTGAATAGACCCTGTCGTGTCGGCTTGGAGCGATGCCGCCGGACTCTGTATATCTTCTAGCACAGATCTGCACAATGGGAGAGTCAGGCGGGGGAATTGGTCCTTTGTGTACGTCTCCTAGGTTACCATCTGCACTTTTTAGGATGCTCCTCATCTGGTTAATGATGCAGAGTGTTACATGATCATAAATCACACATTGTAATTAATAAATGGACCATTGGTGATGTCGCATCTGAATATAAGGGCTCGACGCGCCTCTGCTTTCCAGCCTGAAGAATGATACAGCAGTAAACAGACCAGGGTGACCATGTGTTTTCAGGGCACATTGTGTCCTGCCGCGCTGTCATCCTGACCCATCCACCCAGCCCAGGGAAAAATCAGGATTGAGTATAACTTACGTGTTCGATGCAGAAGCAGAAGAATCAGGATCGTCCTCTGTTCCATCATCATCCTGCAGATATTCCAGGGACTTTCACTTTCATTTTTGTCGGGTGAGGACGCAGGAGGAGCTTTCCCTGCCTACATCTCACATGAGATTTATAGGAAACGGCTGGATAATGGCTCATTCTTTAACCCCATAAGGACCGGAGTCATTTTACAACTTCGACGCTGTTTCGGAAGTAGAAGTTCGCGGAGCTCATTTTGACCGTTTTTAAACGCGGTTTTAAGTCACGTATTTTTATACCACCCAGACAAATTATATATCGTTCTTTCCGGCAGACTCGGAAGATTAATAATATATCATTATTATATGTATAACAAAGAATGTAAAAAAAAGTAAAAAAATGAGAATTTTCAATAAAATTTCAATCATCCACAGTGTGTAAAGTGTTTTTTTTTTTATTTTCTTATCCGAGCCTTTGCGGTCATATGCTATGGGGTAGACTTGTTAAAAAAATTAGAACGAGGAACCCTTTTTTTTTGGGGAGAAATTACGTGATTTTAGCTAAACCCCCCCAAAAAAAAAAAATCGTTAGTGAAGCATCATTGTTCGCATTATAATTGAAATGTGAACAATAGTGCTGCATTAAAAAAAAAACACACGTTTTTATTTTTTTTATTAATTAATCAATTCATTTTTTTATTATTTTTATTTTTTAATTTCTTACGCTTTTATTTTACTTTTAACATGGTCATGTTTGATATCATTGGAAAGGCCATGCTGCCACCGATCAGGAGATAAGGGGGTTCAAAGAACCCCCCAATCTCCTCTATGGGATTTCCTCAGGAAATCCCTTTGCAGCTAGGGGGTTCCCCGGTTAACTGACATCATCGTACATGGCGCGATGAGTCAGTTGACGCTGGGGGGGACCCAGAGGTGGGGGCTGCCATCCAAGATCCTGGCAGCTCCACTAAGGCATCCTGGCAACTAAGGTGTTAACCCCCTACATCGCTGGAAAGGTCAGGCAATGACCCTTCCAGCGATGCTGGCCACAGCCTCCTAGTCCCCGGCGATGGATCCCCCCCTCCCCTTCAGGCGCTTCTCCTGCTCCGGCGGGGGGGACGGGGGACACCTGAAACTGACGTCAGTGCACCGGGAGGAGTAAACCCTGTCGATCTGACTCCGTGGGACTCAGATCAGCGAGGGAGCCGCCGGAGGAGGTGAGTATCTGCGGAAGGGGGGGGCTGCAAACGCCGTGGACGTACCATTACGTCCTGCGGCGTTAAAGCCCGCCTAATGCAGGATGTAATGGTACGTCCTGTGGCGTTAAGCGGTTAAAGGCGCGCGATCACTAACATCAGCCGTAACCAGATTACACGTGCAATAAAAACAAAACCACCTTATAAAACACATTATAAAACATAACAAGATAAAAGATTACCATTTGCGCTGACTCCTGTGGCTCCATGCGAAACAAAACACAATCAGAGCTTTTTGGTTTACTGGAATGGCCATTAAAGTGTAAGCTCACCTGCCACATCACGGCACCTCTGGTCAGGTGGGTCCTACCTTATTAAAACAAATGCTGCTTTTCTAAGCAACCACATACCTTCATGCTGTGTATCAGCCATGAGAGAGAGAGGCTGGTGGGTTTATATTTATACCCTCGTCACCAGGGACATTTTTCTTTTTCTCTTTAATCCCATAGTGGGATATAAATGTAAAATGCAAAAAATAAAAAGAATAAATGGTCTTTAAAATTTTATTAAAAATATATTCCATTTATTACGTTGAAACCTGTGGGATTTACCCGTTTAAACCCGTCGAATTTAAATCGGGTCACTTTCTCGAAATTTCGGGACAATTCGGAGTTCTATGAATAAACGAATCCTTAGTTCCCTATTGGACAATTTCGGTGCCACCGAATCGCGGTGAATTGCGTGAATTGCACCGTATTTTGTTGCCAATTGACAGCTTTCTCAACAGACGAATTGCCCAGAAATCACAGATACGGTGAAATTCACCGTTCGGTTCAATTCGGCGGCAAATTCGGATGTTAGTGAATAACCACTTTAATAAAAAACCTGATTGTCTGTGGCAGTTGTGGTTTCATGGGGTGCCATGCACGCTCAAATGCTAATCTACTCACCCAAAAAGCGAGAGACAATAGAGAATGAGGGGAAATGGGGAACAAAAGATGGGGCGGACGAGATGAGAGACCAAATGGGACAACCAGGCAGAGGGCAAAGGTATTAGCATACGGGGAAAGAAAAACAAGGGGTTGAAGGTAGATCAAGAGACATACATTAGGATGTGAGACAACCAGGCAGAAGTATTAGGGTGTTGGTATATTAGGAGGTGAGATGGCTTGAGCACCAGTAGGGGGGAGCAAGAAGATGGGAAAGCAGTAGTAAAATGGAGACATATGAGAAGAAATAGGGCTCAGAGGCACAGGGATGGACAGACGAGAGCACACGGTATGGGAAAAGATCTTATGGGTGAGGGGACATTGGGAAAACATATTTTGGGTGAGGGAGACGGAGCAGAAAGGTATAGGAAGACGGGATGAAAGAGCAGGTAAATCGATCTGAGAGTCGGCACATGGAGGAACATACCAACAACAGCAACGTTCACCGTGAAGTTTTTCGACCACTTTGTTAAAACCCGAATTTTACGTTCTAGGTTTTCCACTGGTCGGTGTGTCATGCCGCAACTTAAATTTCAAAACACGGCGCAGGAATCGATCAGGAAAAAGCGTTTTTTATTCCACAGCGTTTCAGAGACAGTGATCGGTAAGACTTGTTTCTAATTCCTAGCTCCTGATACCAACCCACCCGTTCTTCCAAACAAGAAACGCGACATGGAGAGGCTCGGTGAAGCTGGCGGTGAAGGTGTGTATGTGGGCGATTGGGTTAGCCAGCTGGTAAAACGACAGCCTCCCACCCTCATAGTCCAGGTACATCCCCAACCTCCTCACGGGGGAACCAAGAGCTAAAACAGTTTCCTTGGAGTCATGAACCACCGAGAAATCTTTCTTGCAAATCCGCAAACACCAAGATTTGCTGTTGTACCCAATGGAGGACTGATCGCCTTTCCGTTCCATACTAGGATACGCGACGCCGACCCTCCAGTTCCCTAAGTCGCTGGTCTCCAGTTCCCAGTAATGTCGCCCAGATGAGAATCGCTCTTTACTTAAAACCTGGCAAAAAGTGATGAAACGCTTCTGTGATTTCGGACGACTCTGGCTTATGTCAGACCAAGATGCGGTTTTTCGTCTCCTGAGAGGACTACACTGTTAGCAGCCGTGTGGACATCCAGAGATATGTCTGAAGGCTCGGGCGCAGGGGTTCCTTTCCGTATACCTCCTAGAATATCAGCTACAGCCGCGTGCAAAGTCACAGAGACTAAAACACCATCCAAATCATCCACCGTGGGGCTTTTATCGTCATCTCTCTTTAGGTCTTCATCCTCCATCTCAACACCCACGTTTGCTTTGTTTGATTTCCGGCCTTGTAAGACAGTTATGGGGTCCGTCATGGTACACATCATCTCGATGTGGCTCATCTTCCTGGACAGCGTCTCCTTCTTAATGTAGAGCTGCTGGATCAGATCCGAGATTTGGAAACTGATCTTCTCCTTCTGCCTGGAGATCTCACTCAGGACTCGCTTCTCTAGAGCTTCCAGCTGCTTCCTGATGTCCATGAACAAAGCAGCTACATATTCGGCTATGTGGCCGCCTTGTCTTGCAGTTCTTTCCTGTGTTCCTGCAGATCTTGGACGGTCTTCTCAGCCTCATCTTTACTCAAGTTCAGTTTCTCCAAGTAATTCCTCATTTTCTCCTTCTTCTTCTCAAACGCCTCGGTCACAAGCTCGACGTGGTGTCCCCTGTGCTCTCCGAAGACACAACATGATACACAGATGCAATCAGCGTCCTGAGGGCAGTAATATTTCAGGGCCTCCTTGTGGACGGAGCATTTTCTGTTCCCTGGGGAAGGAATGGGTTCCGTCAGGACGTGCTCTGTGGACTTGCTGTGTACGCTCAGGTGGAGATCACAAAGAGAAGCCTCGCAATGTAGACACGTCTTGGCAGCCGGTACCGGAACGTGAACACAGTAAGTGCAGAATATCCCACAGTCTACTTTTTCTGGCTGCGCAGTGAGGAAGTGCTCCGCAATGTTGCAGAGCTTCATGTTCCTCTGCAGAGCAGGACGCTCCTGAAACTCGGCTCTGCACTCGGGACAGGTATAAACCCCGGCTCCATCCTGCGTGTACAGAGCTTTTCTAATGCAGGCCCGGCAGAAGTTGTGTCCGCAGCTCAGGGTCACGGGATCGGTGTAAATGTTCAGGCAGATGGAGCAGTTCAGCTCGTCGATCAGGTCAGCAGACGCCATGAGGGATCACGGCTGCAAGAAACTCCCCTGTGTTCAGCTCACGGACGGTCCGTCTCTCTCAGGATCTTCACGGTTAATGCTGGAGGCTCTCTGCTGCTATATTCGCTGTACAGTGCGCGGTTATATTTGGTCACTCCTGTATGTCACCGTAAACTGATCTGTGTCTACTCCGCCAGCAGCAAACAGTAAGGGGGTGCACGCTCACCCAGCTGACAGCGACATCAGGACTTACACACCGTGCGCTTCAATGGCTTCAATGACTTGTTTTGCTGCTGGAGCAACAGGAAACATATCGCTGACAGATGGAGCTCGCTCGGCATTCTGGGAGATCACCTTTCAAGTGTCTATTAAATACAATGGCATATTATACTGTATATATATATATACAAAGGTAGTAATCCAGCACTCACGGGTTCTCGGTTTAATGCCCGGTGCAACGCCAAAATTTATGTAAAGTCCAAAATACCGGCGGCACTCTGGGTCTTTTCCAAAAATAGCAAAACATTATTGTTTAAAAGGTCAACGTTTCAGCCCGCTCATAGAAACATAGAAAAATGTCGGCAGATAAGAACCTTTCGGCACATCTAGTCGCCCAATTACATGGATACTTGACCTGGATTTATCTTTTGTTTAGGATAGCCTTATGCCTATCCCATGCTTGCTTAAATTCAATCACTGTTTTGGCCTCTACCACTTCAACTGGAAGACTGTTCCATGTATCCACCACCCTCTCAGTAAAATAATGCTTCCTGATGTTACTTTTAAACCTTTGCCCCTCTAATCTAAGACTATGTCCTCTTGTTTTGCTACTTTGTTTCCTTTTAAATATACTCCCTTCCTCTACCTTGTGGATTCCCTTTACGTATTTAAATGTTTCTATCATATCTCCTCTGTCTCGTCTTTTTTCCAAGCTGTACATGTTAAGATCATTAAGCCTTTCCTGGTCAAGAAGAAAGCTCGCGATGAGCGGGCTGAAACGTTGACCTTTTAAACAATAAAGTTTTGCTATGTTTGGAAAAGACCCAGAGTGCCGCCGGTATTTTGGACTTTATGTGACGTCATCAGGTTAAGGCCCGCTCCCCTCTATATCTCAACCCCCTCCCATTATCACACAGACATTGCAGGCTGCAGTGGGTTAACGTCCCTCCCTTGTATTCCGCTCCTACTACAACACAGAGATTTCAGGCTGCAGTGGGTTAAGGCCCCCTGTGTCCCCCCCATGTCACACAGACATTGTGGGCCACAGTGGGTTAAAGCCCCCTCCATGGTACCCCCTCACAAAGACATGGCAGGCCACAGTGGGTTAAAACCCCCTCCGCTGTATCCCCCCATATCACACAGACATTGCAGGCTGCAATGGGTTAAGCCCCCTGTGTCCCCCCCCATGTCACACAGATATTGCAGGCCGCAGTGGGTTAAGGTGCTTTGTGCTGTATCCTCCCCACTCCGCAGTGGGTTAATCACCGCACACACACACACACACACACACACACACATTCCCTTTTCCTGGTTTTGGGAGGCAGATAAATATAAACCCCTGCCCCGGCCTGACTCCTCTCACTCCAGGGTGACCTTAAAAAAGCAACTTAATCCTCCTGCAAACTGGTAACTAGAGCAGAAAGCGGCCTGCGCCGAGCAGGGAATCCGTGTGCGCAGCGCCGACTACATTCCACACAATCCCTGAGGATCTCTCATACTGTACACAGAGCACGTCAATGTGCGGCGTCTCACGCAAAGCTTAATATGTGGAAAATGATGTCATTTCTAAAGACAACTGCGTCACATCGAGAACGGTCTGCGCCCCAAAACCTGACGTCAGGAATAACCCGGCCATGCTCCACCTCATTTAGATTTGCTTTATTATTATTATTATTGTCCCCGCTCTAAAAACGACATTTATTTATTATTTTATTATCATACTTTATTTATATAGCAGTAGCACCAACATATTCTGCAGCGCTGAATGTTTCGTACACACCTTATACACACATTTAATATAGGGTTGCCGGGTCGGCCATGTTTTGCTGGACACATATAATTTATTCATGCTGATGGGCTGTGCATGAAAAATGCCACCCCGTAGTATGTATAATCCAAATGCTGCAGGTAAGGAATCCCAGGTGACCTGCCTTGATTTCCTTCCTGCAGCATATGAGTTATACATGTTGAAGGGCAGCACTTTTCCCCTGTGCTTCCCCCGGGCATGAAAACACAATATGTGTCCAGGAAAACATGGCCACCCTGGTGACCCTAGCCAAGGCTATAGGTTTGAGGATGGCCTGATTCCAGTTAAAAGACGGAAGACCTCCCTCCCCCTTTCTTTGCCCCCTTGGTGTGGTTGCTAGCCCTTAACTCTTTGTTGGCCGTGTTTCATAGTTACGTTATATATTAAATTTTGTCCCGTGTTTCCGCATCATTAAAGTTTTTTAGGTGGAATGTCCCCTTTACCTTTAAACAACTCTGTCAATTTATTGTGTCTGGTTAAAGTCTTTTTTTTGGGGGAGGGGCGGTTGTGAGCAAGAAGGTTTATACCCTTATAGAAAAGTCAAAAGAGTTCAGAAACCATCAGAATGCCGCTTTAACCCTTCACTAGCTGTGCGCACAGGACTGACAGAGACCCTCACCGTAAATTATGTTCATTTTGAATTATACCCCTAAACAATGTGTGAAGCTTATGGAGTAAGAGCAGCATATGGCGGAGTATGCGGGGAGGTTCTGCACCTGCTAGTGCCTGCCAGTCTGAGGCTGTGCTAACAGTGCTGTGGATGGAATCTACCAGCAGGGGGGGCTAGATACTTGCTCTATCACTGCACCCAACAGACAGACAGACAGACAGACAGATATCCATCCATGGAAAGAGGGGGTTTACATGCAGGTCTGTCTCTTTGTGTATCTATGTACATGTGTGTAGTAGGCGTGTGCACATGTTACATGTATTACTTACAGACTGTTAATTTTCATGTTCTTTATCATAAACCAAATAAGAAAAACTCAAAAAGTGTATTTGAGGATCTAAACGCCGCTCACAGAGTGGGCACTCACTGCTATGCACAGCTATTCTGTCTTTATACCAACAGAAACAATGGTAAGCGCCCACAATATGTACCACCACCGAAATACCCAGCTGGACCAGATGGTTAGTGGTTTCCCCCAAACCAAGAAAGAGTAGAGATGGATACGTATCTGGTCAGAGCGAAATGAACGCTAGGGAGTTCAGGTGGCTCTCAAGATATCATCCTCATCATCATGGGTACATAGTATAGAATAAAGCAGAGAACAAAAGATACATTGGTGTAGTATGTCTCATACAATGTATAAAATATAGCATTGTATCATAGATCCACTCACAAAACAGGAGCCTCATCTGAGGACACCTCATCTCTCAGCTGTTGATTTCTCCCGGCTGGCCATTTCTCCTCACACAGCCTTCCCTCTCCAACGGCTTTCTTCCTCCTCACGCACGTCGGCAGCTTCTTTTCATTGCGTATGCGCAAAATCAGTTTCTGCATGCAAGGTGGGTTTTCCATTGGATTTGACCAGTAACAAAATCCATGTGCGCATCACCCCGAGCTTGGATAAGCTCCAACAAATGTGAGTTTCCAATTGCTATGATATGATTACCATCTTTACAACGACAGTGTCACGGTAGCCCCCGCACCCCGGCGCCTGGCAGCAGCTTCCTCGCTGCTCGCTGGCCAGGCGCCGAATGATATTGCGGTCGCTTCCGCACACGTGGGGAAGCCGCGGGGGCGGGGCCTGGCGGGCTGACGCGCACCCGCCGGGTTTAAAGCCCAGGCTCTCAGAAATGCCGGTGCCCTGACGTGGTAGTTACTTCCCGCAGAGCTCTTGCATATTTGGCTAACAACTATTCTGTGTATTGACCCCTTGGCATTGGCAAACGACTATTCTGTGTATTGACCCCTTGGCATTGGCAAACGACTATTCTGTGTATTGACCCCTTGGCATTGGCAAACGACTATTCTGTGTATTGACCCCTTGGCATTGGCAAACGACTATTCTGTGTATTGACCCCTTGGCATTGGCAAACGACTATTCTGTGTATGACCCCTGGCATTGGCGAACGAACCACTCTGTGTATGATCCCTGGCATTGGCGAACGAACCATTCTGTGCATAACCCCTGGTATTGGCATCAACTCTTCTAATTCTGGTATTGAGGTCAGTCTGTGTGGCACCCTAAGCACACATCAGACTACCCCTTGTGTTGTTAGGGTCTTGGGAAGAGCTAATCATTCTAACTTCTTGTGTATCATTCTGTGTCTGTCTAGTCGTGCCGACCACTCTAAGGATCGGAAGGGTAGAGACTGTTCTGTGTCTAGAAACCACTACTCAGATAAAGCAGAGGGATCCGTGACGTCTCTCTTGTACGTGCTCTGTACTACCATTCTTGTAGTCTGTCTAGTCGTGCCGACCACTCTAAGGATCGGAAGGGTAGAGAGTGTCCTGCGTATAGGGACCACCACTCTAGTATCAGGGGGATCCGTGACATTACGTCAGGGCCATGGATCCCGCAGACCTCTCTAATCAATTGACACGTATTGCAGCCAGACAAGAAGAGCAGGACCATAGAATGGACCAGATTGCTCTTGCCCTGCAAACCCTGCTAAACCGCTCCAGTTCTGGTACTGCAAGCCCGCCAGACCCAGTGGTGCCTAGGGTCAGTTCGGCCGCTCTCGAGGGTTGTAGGCTCAGTATGAAAGCACCCGTACGTTATGACGGAACACCGAACTTATGCCGGGGCTTTCTGACCCAACTCGAGATCTTATTCGAAAACAATCCCGGGTCCTGTATGTCTGATAAAGCCAAAGTAGGCTATCTGATTAATCACTTGACCGAAAAAGCTTTATTATGGGCCACGCCCTTGTGGGAGAACAAGAAACCCATCATATATGACTATGAGGGTTTTACCTCCGAGTTAAAGCGTACTTTTGATCCCTCTAGACGGGCTACCAATGCGGGTAGATCCCTGTTTCACATCAAACAAGGTAATAGGAGGGTTTCCGACTATGCCATAGAATTTAAGACTTTTCTTCTGAGGTACACTGGCCGAACGACGTTTTAACCCTGGCCTTTACCGAAGGTCTGAACGAGGCGTTTATGTTTGAATTGGCTCCCCTAAAATTACCAGAACATCTGGATCATTTGATTGATTTCTGCATCGCCATGGACGATCAAATCAGGGAAAGGAGACACCCCAGAGATAGACCCAGAAGGTCCTACCTCCTTTACCCTTAGTACCCAGGCATACCACTGCATCAGGTAACCTGGAGACCGTTAAGACCGATGTACCGCCATTGAACCTATGCAGATAGGTAAAACGGGTATTTCAGAGGCAGAGAGAGCTCACCGGAGAGAAGGGGGCTCTGTTTTTATTGTGCCGGGGCAGATCATTTCCGCCTTCAATGTCCTCAGAGACCCAGGGGTAGCAGGGGTGAGAGTGGCAAATCAGGTCAAAAGACAAGTAATACCCAGGTTATTGGTTCTCTGTATGCCTCCTTTGTGGATGATGAAAAAAAAAAACTCGGATTCTGTTACCCATCTCCCTCACCTGGGAGGGGGTTCACCTCGAGACTGAGGCATTCCTAGACTCTGGAGCCTCAGGTAATTTTATGGATAGATGTTTTGCTGCCAACCACCTCTTACCTCTGGTTCTAAAGGAGAGGCCTCTTATGGTAGAAGCCATAGACGGGAAACCCCTGTCATGTCCCCATATCACACACGACACTATCGATGTGTGCATGACTACAGGAGTTCTGCACTGTGAAACCATACGATTCCAGGTTATCGACTCTCCCTCATGTCCTGTCGTTCTAGGGTTCCCATGGTTGACAGAACATAACCCGGTGATTGACTGGGCCCAGCGAGATATAATGTGTTGGGGTCCTAGTTGCCAGTCAAAGTGCCTGGGCAGGGTTAATGTGATTGGTAGTCTCAACATTGCCACAGCACCTCCTTTGTCCACTGAAGTCCCAGAATGTTATATGGCGCTAAAGGAGGTGTTCTCTAAAACCAGGACTGAGTCCTACCACCGCATCGTCCTTATGACTGTGCTATAGAGTTACTCCCTGGTACTATGCCTCCTAGAGGACACGTATACCCCTTGTCTCAAAGGGAAAATGACATTATGGAGGAATATATAAGGGAGAATCTAGAGCGAGGATTCATCAGACGATCCTCCTCTCCAGCAGGAGCAGGTTTCTTTTTCGTTTCCAAAAAAGAGGGTGACCTGCGACCTTGCATCGATTATAGAGGTTTAAATAGGATTACCATAAGAAATGCATACCCAATACCTCTTATAACCGAATTGTTCGACCGTTTAAAAGGGGCCCGTATTTATACGAAACTTGATTTACGCGGAGCGTACAACCTGGTCAGGGTTAAGAAGGGAGACGAATGGAAAACGGCTTTTAATACACGTAGCGGGCATTATGAATACCTGGTGATGCCCTTTGGGTTATGCAATGCGCCAGCCGTTTTCCAGGACCTCATAAACGACACCCTAAGGGACTTTCTGCAAACGTTCGTTATAGTATATCTGGACGACATCCTGATATACTCTCCTGATAAGGAGACTCATCACGCCCACGTGAGACAAGTGTTGAAGAGACTATTGAGGGCTGGGTTATATTGTAAGCTAGAGAAATGCTTATTCGACATAGAGACAGTGCACTTCCTTGGGTATATAATAAACCCTGAAGGTTTCCAAATGGATCCTAAAAAACTCTCAGCGATTCTTGACTGGCCTTTACCCCAAGGGCTTAAAGCCATCCAGAGGTTTTTGGGGTTTACTAACTACTACCGGAGGTTCATTAAAAATTTCTCGGCCTTGATAGCTCCCCTCACGGCTATGACTAAAAAGGGGGTGGTGAATCAGAAGTGGACACCCCAGGCCAGTCAAGCCTTTGAGGCACTTAAACAGGCTTTCACCACTGCCCCTGTTCTCCGACATCCTGATCCGGCTCTGCCTTTCCAGGTTGAAGTTGACGCCTCCGAGCTAGGTCTTGGTGCAGTCTTGTCCCAAAGGGAGGCACCCGACAAGCCCTTGCATCCATGCGGCTTCTATTCCCGAAAGTTGTCCCCGGCAGAGAGGAACTATGATATCGGAAACAGAGAATTGTTAGCAGTTATTGCAGCCTTGACGGAATGGAGATACTTATTAGAGGGGTCTAGGGACCCCATTGTCATCATAACCGATCATAAGAACCTCACGTACATTGGAGACGCTAAACGGTTGAATGCCAGGCAAGCGAGATGGTCATTGTTTCTTTCCAGCTTTAATTTCGTCCTCACATACAGACCTGGGTCGAGAGAAACATTAAAGCAGACGCATTGTCAAGACAGTACGAGTCATACGAACATAACATCCAAGATCAACATCCCATTGTACCCCAGGAAAGGATTATAGCACTTACCACGATTAGTGTCTCGTCTCCTCTAATGTTAAGATTGCAGACCGCCCAGGGCACAGCTCCTGGGGGGAGACCTCCTGCGAAACTCTTTGTACCTGAGAACGAAAGGGAAGAGGTATTAAAACTGTATCATGATAACAAAATCTCTGGGCACATGGGGATCACCAAAACAGTGTCTAGTATACGTAAACTCCTTTGGTGGCCCACGGTGCGCCGTGACGTTAAAGATTACATAACCGTGTGTGAGGTGTGCACAAGACATAAAAGTCCCAAAACAGCGCCTATTGGTTTACTCCAGCCTCTGCCAATCCCCGAACGACCATGGTCGCATTTAGCTATGGATTTTATAGTAGAGTTACCTGAGTCTAGAGGGAATACTGTAATACTCACGGTCATAGATCGATTCTCCAAAATGGGTCACTATGTTCCTCTTCGGAAACTTCCTTCGGCAGCCGAACTGGTGCCCATTTTTGTTTCCAATGTGGTCCGCTTACACGGTATTCCTCTTGGGATTGTCTCGGATAGGGGGACCCAATTCGTCTCCAGATTCTGGAAAGGGTTTTGCAAGAGTGTGGGGATAGACCTATCCTTCTCTTCGGCCTATCACCCCCAGACCAAGGGGCGGCGGAACGAGCCAACCAAAATATAGAAAAATATCTCAGGTGCTTTATATCCGAACGACAAGATAACTGGTCAGACCTGATACCGTGGGCAGAGTATGCCTTGAACAGTGCAGTAAGCGAAGCCACAGGACGTTCCCCCTTCTTCACTGTTTACGGTTTTGATCCTCCCGTGCTCCCTGCTACGTTTCCTGATACCGCGATTCCTGCTCTGGATGAGCATTTAGTGTCATTGAAAGAAACCTGGGGAAGGGTTAAACGGGCACTGGAGGATAGTAGTGTTACACAGAAGATCAAAGCCGACAGACACAGGAGGCCGGCACCCGTGTATCAAGTTGGGGACAGGGTTTGGCTTTCTTCACGCAACATTAAGCTTTTAGTACCCTCCATGAAACTGGCACCCAGGTACATAGGCCCCTATAAGGTTCTGCGGCGAATCAATCCGGTCTCCTATGCTCTGGCTCTGCCCTCCCATATCAAGATACACAATGTGTTTCACGTGAGCCTTTTGAAACCACTTTTGTGTAATCGGTACACCAGGGCCCGTGTCCCCCTCCTCCGGTCTCTGTGGAGGGCGAGGAGGAGTTTGAAGTTGAGGCCATTCTGGACGCCAGGGTTTCTAGGGGGGTCCTTCAGTACTTGGTTGACTGGGTGGGCTACGGCCCAGAGGATCGCTCTTGGCTTCCGGCTACTGAGGTTCATGCTCCTCGGTTGGTGAGGGCTTTCTATTTGGCTCATCCCCGCGCCCCTGGGGGTCGTCCAGTGGCCGCCCGTAGAGGGGGGGTTCTGTCACGGTACCCCGCACCCCGGCGCCTGGCAGCAGCTTCCTCGCTGCTCGCTGGCCAGGCGCCGAATGATATTGCGGTCGCTTCCGCACACGTGGGGAAGCCGGGGGCGGGGCCTGGCGGGCTGACGCGGACCCGCCGGGTTTAAAGCCCAGGCTCTCAGAAATGCCGGTGCCCTGACGTGGTAGTTACTTCCGCAGAGCTCTTGCATATTTGACTAACAACTATTCTGTGTATTGACCCCTTGGCATTGGCAAACGACTATTCTGTGTATTGACCCCTTGGCATTGGCAAACGACTATTCTGTGTATTGACCCCTTGGCATTGGCAAACGACTATTCTGTGTATTGACCCCTTGGCATTGGCAAACGACTATTCTGTGTATTGACCCCTTGGCATTGGCAAACGACTATTCTGTGTATGACCCCTGGCATTGCGAACGAACCACTCTGTGTATGATCCCTGGCATTGGCGAACGAACCATTCTGTGCATAACCCCTGGTATTGGCATCAACTCTTCTAATTCTGGTATTGAGGTCAGTCTGTGTGGCACCCTAAGCACACATCAGACTACCCCTTGTGTTGTTAGGGTCTTGGGAAGAGCTAATCATTCTAACTTCTTGTGTATCATTCTGTGTCTGTCTAGTCGTGCCGACCACTCTAAGGATCGGAAGGGTAGAGACTGTTCTGTGTCTAGAAACCACTACTCAGATAAAGCAGAGGGATCCGTGACGTCTCTCTTGTACGTGCTCTGTACTACCATTCTTGTAGTCTGTCTAGTCGTGCCGACCACTCTAAGGATCGGAAGGGTAGAGAGTGTCCTGCGTATAGGGACCACCACTCTAGTATCAGGGGGATCCGTGACAGACAGATACACACAGAGAGATTTTCCTGCATATCCATTGTTGCGGTGAGGAATCCCCGTTTCTAAGGTGTGGGTTACCTGCGAAAATTCCAGAAAACAACCCAGAGGCGTGGACCCGCTCAGAGCCAGTGTTAGGGCTCCTGTTTTGTGAGTGGATCTATGATACGATACTATATTTTATACATTGTATGAGACATACTACACCAATGTATCTTTTGTTCTCTGCTTTATTCTATACTACGTACCCATGATGATGATATCTTGAGAGCCACCTGAACTCCCTAGCGTTCATTTCGTGCTGACCAGATACGTATCCATCTCTATTCTGTCTTTATGTTGTGCCTTAAGGACTTTACGGTGTGATTTGCCAAGGTAGGATACCCTGGCAGTGCTGGATGCTAGACTTGCCAGGTCAGCCATGATTTCCTGGACACATATAATGTATTCATGCTGATGGGCATTGCATGAAAAATTCCACCTGCAACATATTTAATCCATATGTTTCATGTAAGGAATCAAAAAGGAATCCCAGGTGACCTGCCTTGATTTCCTTCCTGCAGCCTATGAATTATACATGTTGCAGGGCAGCACTTTTCCCCGTGCATGAAATAGTAATATGTGTCCAGGAAAACATGGCTGACGTGGCAACCCTACTGGGCGCAGTGTGGCCCTCCTCTGTTTCCTGCGGGCCGAAGTTTTTGTAGCCACTTGTCCATTTAATTCTTACTGGCCGCTGTGTTCGTTCGGTGGCGACACATGACACGCGGTACGACACGCACTTACACATGAGTGGATGCTTTTTTCACATCAGAATGTGACAATGTGATTGGATGTCGTGTGTTTGCCCTTTTCTTACACTGCTGTTATGCTGATTGTACACTAGAGGGAGCACTCTCTTATATTTTGCCTGCGGGAAATACCGGCTCGGTTTTACTGTTATTTTAGACTAGGACGGAATTAAATGAATGGTAAATCTCAGCGTTTTGCTCAAGTCCCCCCTCCGTCACCTCGCAGACCCCCACGGAGGCTTGTTCTCCAGTTTGGGAACCGACGCTCTATAAGAAAAAGATAACACGGCACTCCAGGGATGTATTCGCTACTTTCAATATAAAAATCGGGTATATTTTATTTATTTTTTACAGGAAACTTTTCCCATGTGTTAAAATTACACAAAATGACCAAAAATATTCAGTAGGTAAAACTAGGAGGTTATTCACTAAGCTCTTAATTTGATACCGAATTGGTGAATTTCACCATATCTGCAATTTCAGGCAATTTGACCGGCTGGGTGGAGTAGAGGTAACATCACTGCTCTGCGTGGAGAGAGCCTGTGGAGACATGGGTTCGATCCCCAGGAGCACCTCTCCAGTAAGTGTCCTTGGGCAAGACACCTAACGGTACATACTCGCCACCCAGGACATACTTGAAAACGAGAGAAATCTCAATGTATCCTTCCTGGTAAAATCCTTTGTCAAATAAAAAAAAATTGACGGAGTTTAAAAAAAAAAACTGTAATTTCACGAGATTCAGGTGGATTTGCTCAGTTGGTGCAACTCGGCGGCAACAAAAGTGTCCCATAGAGAATTATCGATTTTGTTTATTCCTTGAACGCCGAATTGTAGAGGAATGACCTGACTTTTGGTGTTTCAATTCGACAGGTTTAAACAGCCGAATCCCATAGAATTCAATGTAATAAATGGAATATGAATTAACTCTTAAAACATTTTTTTTACAAAAACCTCTTATTTTTTTAAAGACCTTTTTTATTATTTATACAAATTTTTTACAACGTTTTTATTGATTTAACCTCTTATTAAGAGAAATGTAAATATATATATATTACAATAGGAAATCCACCCTTAAAGGGGAACCTCGAACCATCGTTATGAGTCGATACATCTATGTTTTTGTCTGAACCATATCTGGGCCCTGTGACCGCTTTTATCTGGTCTCCGCCTTTGACCTAATTTCCGATATCGGGACGCAGAAATGAGACACGCAAGCAGTGATTTCAGAGCTGCACGTTTATTTAAAGTTCACATGCATTTCTTTTATGGTTAATGAGCAGAAAGGAGGGAGAAGGGAGGAGGAGGGTAGTTGTGTAAAACAAGACGTTTCACAGGAGTGAGTGTGTGTGTGTGTGTCACAAGTAGTTCTTGTGAAATGTTTTATATGTAAGTGATGTACGGTGGGAACAAGCAGCTATGTTCTCTGCAGAAGCCTTGCTGAAAGCACTTTCTCTAAGGCAGAGGCATTAGCTCTTTACTGAGGCATAGGCATTAACTCTTTACTAAGGCAGAGAGATTAGCTCTTTACAAAGGCAGAGGCATTAGCTCTTTACTGAGGCATAGGCATTAACTCTTTACTAAGGCAGAGAGATTAGCTCTTTACAAAGGCAGAGGCATTAGCTCTTTACTGAGGCATAGGCATTAACTCTTTACTAAGGCAGAGAGATTAGCTCTTTACTAAGGCAGAGGCATTAGCTCTTTACTAAGGCAGAGGCATTAACTCTTTACTAAGACAGAGGCATTAACTCTTTACTAAGACAGAGGCATTAACTCTTTACTAAGGCAGAGAGATTAGCTCTTTACTAAGGCAGAGGCATTAGCTCTTTACTAAGGCAGAGGCATTAACTCTTTACTAAGACAGAGGCATTAACTCTTTACTAAGGCAGAAGCATTAACTCTTTACTAAGGCAGAGGCATTAACTCTTTACTAAGGCAGAGGCATTAACTCTTTACTAAGGCAGAAGTATTAACTCTGAAAAGTTATATTCTGTGTGTACCTCTCTTCTTCAGGTCTGAAGAAGAGAGGTAAATTCTCGAAAGCTTGAATTATAAATGTAATGTTAGTCCAATAAAAAGGTATCACTATGTACTGCTATTCTCTTGTGATTTTGGCATCTGGACTAACATGATTTATCTAATCTACACTAATTATATATATATATATATATATTTTTTTTTTCAGGTTGATGGAATTCATGGAGCACTTGTTGCCAACATTCAATAACTGCTTTGGCGATTCCATTTTCGGTGCAATACGGTGACCATTTGGTGAATAGTAAGTGCGCTGTGTTTTTGCCGAAATGGGATCACCAAATTGTGGTTAAAAGCACTGAAATTGAACTCTGTTGCCTAGTGAATTCATCTCTATATATTATTAAAAACATGTACATTATCTTTAATTGGAGTATGTATTGTGATAAAGGCACTGGATGCAAGGCTTAGTACTCCCTCTTTTATATTCATTCATAAAAGCAGCAGAGTACAGCAGCACATCAAATAAACAGAACCTTTATCAAACGCCTACTCCTTCTGTGGAGCCTGACTAAACATAGGATTCCCTCTCTAGCTATTGGGTGGCTAGGCCGCCTGCCAATAAATGAAACAGAATATCAAAGTACTTCCCTTCAGACTTCAGGAGTTTCTTTCCTCCCTTCCTTTCTTGGTGTAGCCAGGACTGCTCGCTCTCTCTCTCAGGGAACCCCACACACACACTCACACCTATATGGGCAGGGCAGATTTGATTAGGCATAGGTTTAGGATTAACCCTATAGTGGGAAAATGGCATTCTCCATACGCCTACTAATATATCTGTGGTCTACCACCCTGCCCCTCACGCTGTCACAATATATATATACAATAAAAAAGCCATCCAGTATGGCATTGCACTGGCAAGGAGGGTTCATTTGCATGTCCTACCCAGAGTTCCTTGCTGCATATGGGAAATGTAGCACATGATCTTAGAGGGTAAAGCAGTTCTCTGAATTGCTGAGATGTGTAAATGTCTTCTACAATTATAAACTTTATATATATATTTATGTTACGGGTAAAGCCAAGAGTGCGGATAATCCTAGGATTACCCGGGTAATCGTTTCATTAGCTAAAGTCCGAAGTGAAATGAAATTTCGGACTTTACCCGGGTAATCTGCAAAGTATCCAGAGGCCTCTGGGTAATCTGGTTTTCTGCTCTGTTTTAACCGGGTAATTAGCACATTACCCTAGTGTTGCTGGATAAAGTGTGATGTGCAACGAAACATCGGACTTTATCCGTGTAATCTGCAAAATATCCAAACGCCTCTGGGTATTCGGCTTTTCTTGGGTTTTCAGCAGGTTACAGTGACTGAATTCCGAGGATTACCCGGGTAAAGCTGCAAACTTATCTGACTGATAATGAAATTGTATCCACAGTCACAAATCACACTAAATAACCGTCATGTGACTCTGTGCATTAATTGTCTGAAAATGTATTTATGAAGATAAAGATATAATATAAAGAGTAACCTGATGGTTATTATGTTTTATAAATGATATATAAACACATATGACACATAAATATCATGTAACTCTTTCACATTCATATAAGAAACATTTCCTGTTACTCTGTATATTCATTATGTCCGCAATACATTTTAATGTTTCTCTTTTGCCATTTTCGTTGATAATATCCATAGATAATAGCAAAATTCACTGTTACCCAAGCGGGGTTGGATGCTCTGCAGATTACCCAGGTGAAGCTGTGGATAGTCCTCAGATTACCCGGGTGAAGCTGTGGATAGTCCTCAGATTACCCGGGTGAAGCTGTGGATAGTCCTCAGATTACCCGGGTGAAGCTGTGGATAGTCCTCAGATTACCCGGGTGAAGCTTCGGATTTGCACATTAGCGAATGTTTTAGCTCTTCCAGACTGTTATTACCCAAGGGCAGTTGGTTAGTCCTAAGATTACCCGGGTAAAGTCCGAAATTCATTTTTTTTTTGCAGCTTTACCCAGCGGTTTTGGGTGATGTCAGGATTACCCGGGTAATCCTAGGATTATCCGCACTCCTGGCTTTACCCGTCACACACACACACACACAAAACTTGGGTCCTGTTAAATCATTCGTTTTATGCACAAATTGATTGTAAATTACTAGTAATAATGTGAAGCAGCACGCACACACATAGAGCGCCACCATATCATATTTGTGTTTACCTAAAAAGTAAATAACACACAAAACAGCAAATCCACAGGGCACAAAACACCAATATTTCAAATCTGAATCTTGTATTTCTTCTCTGAGCTTCATATGATGGCGACCTCCAGGCCCGGGAAGCGGTGCACTATGAAGAGAGGGGAACAAAACCTTATTATTTTATAAACTGTAATTTATTATTTTTTTTATATATTTAAATAAATTACTTTTTTTTAATTTTTGTTTTTAAATATCTCGTACATCTTGGGCTTATTTGATAGGATTTAAGTCCCTCAGCTCCCTATGCGTGTGCTGTCATTTTTACAATCCTTTCCTTATTACTCTATTAAGCGTCCCCCTTTCACTCCTGTTGGAGTAGACACCTCAGCAGACCTCCGTGGCGAGGAACCATGATAGGATTGAGTGGCAGCGGCACCTACAGGCAGGGCCAGATCTATAATTAGGCAGAGCAGGCATGTGCCGACAGGTAGATTAAGAAAAAGTAGAACAGATCGTTCAAAGTGCTCGGCGCTATTTGTTTTATTAGGAAAACTGTAATCGTTTTTGCTGCTCACCTAGTCAGGCTCACCCTTCACCTCAAAAAATGAACACAAAAAACATACATCCGAAATGTATCTCATAAGGAGCGCAATATAATATATGCGAGTTGACAAATATATACGGAATGTATAACTTAGCTTATATGTATCAGCATGGGGTTGGATCTTCCCATTCATAAATTCTGTATCAAAATATATATCCTAAAAGGAGAAACGAAAATCTGATCGCGTAATACAGTTAGATAAGCAACACTTGTATTGTAAAGGAGATGATCACACTCACAAAGGAGGAGCCCCAAATGGCTCGTGTCAATTCGCCTGTAGGTCTCTTAATAAGGGGGACCTCACCCACGTTTGGATATCCTCAGATGGTCTTGCAATGGTATAAACACGTGGTTCAGAGCCTTCTGGAATGATGGCTCTGTAAATATAGCCTGTGGACCTCTAGCTTCTCAGAGGGGGTCCAACCTCCGATAGGAAATCGAGGGTGGGTAGAATTAAGATATGTCAGATAGACCGGATAAGTAAATAAAAGATTTAATGAATACAATAAAATAACAGATATAAAAATCCGAGACGCGTTTCGCTTGCGTCCTGGAAGCCTCCTCAGTCGGAAATGGAATGATGTCCATTGTCTCCGTTTAAATAGACCTAAAGTTCATTAGTTAATCTGTCAATAGAATCCACCTGATTACGTTATTCATTCATCACTTCCTGTTTCCGGGGATTCGTGTTGACGCATTTTTGGTTGGTATCGAGCCAATCAGTGATACTTTCATTTTGATCGGACTTGCGAGCATGCGTGATCCAATAGTTTCTCTTTCGTTTTCACAATGTTAAAACTGGGTGTTTGGATGGATCCGATCTCGATGTATTATACACAAATGAATATATTAATACCAAATTACAGTCCTCTCTCCCTTTGATTATCTGTATAAAAACAAAGCACAGAAGAAATGCTTGCAAAAGGGTCGAGATAATCTTTCTTAACTTACATATCATGTCATATCTAAATAGGTGCAAACATGAATGTTTCTAATTCTATCCACCCTCGATTTCCTATCGGAGGTTGGACCCCTCTAAGAAGCTAGAGGTCCACAGGCTATATTTACAGAGCCATCATTCCAGAAGGCTCTGAACCACATGTTTATACCATTGCAAGACCATCTGAGGATATCCAAACGTGGGTGAGGTCCCCCTTATTAAGAGACCTACAGGCAAATTGACACGAGCCATTTGGGGCTCCTCCTTTGTGAGTGTGATCATCTCCTTTATAATACAAGTGTTGCTTATGTAACTGTATTACGCGATCAGATTTTCGTTTCTCCTTTTAGGATATATATTTTGATACAGAATTTCTGAATGGGAAGGTCCAACCCCATGCTGATACATATAAGCTAAGTTATACATTCCGTAAATATTTGTCAACTCGCATATATTATATTGCACTCCCTATGAGATACATTCCTTATGTATGTTTTTTATGTGCCGACAGGTGCCTACCACAGGGGGACACCTTGCTCTGTAAAAATTAAAAAAAACTATCAATTTAAAATCTTTGGCTCAATAAAACACCGGAACCCTACATGCCAGAGAGTCATTTGACATATCGTTGGAAAGGCCAGGACATGGTCTTTCCAGTTTTTTCAAGCATGACCATGTGGCAGATTATACTGTATATAGATAGACAGATTTGTATCAATATATGTATATATATACAGTTGCAAGAAAAAGTATGTGAACCCTTTGGGATTACGTGGAGTTTTCATGAATTGGTCATAAAATGTGCTCTGATCTTCATCTAAGTCACAACAATTTGGAAAACACAGTCTGTTTAAAATAATACAACACAAACATTATATATGTTTTCATGTGTTTATTGAACATAACATGTAAACATTCACAGTGCAGGGTGGAAAAACTATGTGAACCCCTAGCCTAATGACTTCTCCAAGAGCCAGGAGTGAGCCAACCTTGAGTCCAATCAGTGTGATATTATTGGATATGTTGCTGAAAGCTGTCCTGCTCTTTAAAAAAAACACACCAGTTTTGGGTTTACTGGTTTCAAGAAGCACTGCCTGATGTGAACCATGCCTCGCAGAAAAGAGCTCTCAGAAGACCTACGATCAAGAATTGTTGACTTGCATGAAGCTGGAAAGGGTTACAAAAGTATCTCCAAAAGCCTTGATGTTCATGTGTCCACGGTAAGACAGACTGTCTACAAATGGAGAAAGTTCAGCACTGTTGCTACTCTCCCTAGGCGTGGTCATCCTGTAAAGATCACTGCAAGAGCACAGCGCAGAATGCTTAATGAGGTAAAGAAGAATCCTAGAGTGTCAGCTAAAGACTTACAGAAATCTCTGGCACATGCTAACATTTTTGTTGACACATCTACAATAAGGAAAACATTAAACAAGAATGGAGTACATGGGAGGACACCACGGAGGAAGCCATTGCTGTCCAAAAAGAATATTGCAGCATGTTTGAAGTTTGCAAAAGAGCACCTGCATGTTCCACAGCACTACTGGAAAAATATTCTGTGGACAGATGAAACCAAAATTTAGTTGTTTGGAAAAAACACACAACACTATGTGTGGAGAAAAAAAGGCACAGCACACCAACATCAAAACCTCATCCCCACTGTAAAACATGGCAGAGGGAGCATCATAGTTTTGGGCTGCTTTGCTGCCTCAGGGCCTGGACGGATTGTTGTCATTGATGGAAAAATGAATTCCAGAGTTTATCAAGACATTTTGCAGGAAAACGTAAGACCATCTGTCCGCCAACTGAAGCTCCGCAGAGGATGGGTGATGCAACAGGACAATGACCCAAAGCATACAAGTAATTCAACAAAAGAATGGCTTCAACTAAACAAAATACGCCTTCTGGAGTAGCCCAGTCAGAGTCCGGACCTCAACCCGATTGAAATGCTGTGGCATGACCTTAAGAGAGCGATTCACACCAGACATCCCAAGAATATTGCTACATTGAAACAGTTTTGTGAAGAGGAGTGGTCCAAAATTACTCCAGATCGTTGTGCAGGTCTGATCTGCAACTACAGGAAACGTTTGGTTAAGGTTATTGCTGCCAAAGGAGGGTCAACCAGTTATTAAGTCCAAAGGTTCACATACTTTTTCCACCCTGCACTGTGAATGTTTACATGTTCTGTTCAATAAAAACATGAAAACATATAATGTTTGTGTTGTATTATTTTAAGCAGACTGTGTTTTTCAAATTGTTGTGACTTAGATGAAGATCAGAGCACATTTTATGACCAATTCATGAAAAACTCCACGTAATCCCAAAAGGTTCACATACTTTTTATTGCAACTGTATATATATCTACAGATGCCAGTGGCCATTTTGCGCAGCTAATAGTAAACGCTTGAGTTTCCAAGAAAGCAATTAAGATGTTTATCACTGAACTCCAGGTGAAAGGATATTCCAGGGGTTGCCGAATGCCAGGGGAATGAGTCTTCTTTGATCTGCTCAGGGCTTGTTTCTGTGGGGTCACCTAAGAACATGAGAAACCATGCCAGTCTTCAAATCTCCGGCCCCAGGGGTACATGGATGCTCCTGTTATCTTACTGACGTGAGTAAAGGTCTGTGGTTTTAATCCTGTTTCGTTTACTTGCTGTTTGTGTGTAATTAATGAATATTATATCCATATTTTTTCTGTAACCCTAAATGCACTGTGATATACGTAATTTTTGTTATCATAATAAATACAACTTATTAAGCTGTGCTCTGACTGATTCGATCCACGCTAACTGAAGGGACTGGATTATTGCTTTTGGGACGGTGGGGTAAGCGCGTGGGAATTGTTGTCCGCGTAGTCATTATTTGGGTCTAGGATAGACAGATAGTGAATTGCTTAACTCTGCGTCTTTCGGTGCGGTGGGCATAGTGTTCATGAGAACTGGTGGCAGCAATACGAATAGAGTAAGAAAGTGGATGTAAGGATTGTGGGAAATGTAGTTGCTACCAAAGGTCGAGAGAAGATGGGGACGGCATTGCAATCCTGGGACCACTTCCTCACGCTCTATGTGCGTGTCGCGAGTGGAGGCGTTGTCGGGATAGTTAGGCACGTGCGCGCGGGGGATTGCTGTCCACGTAGTCATTATTTGGGCCTAGGATAGACGGATAGTGAGTTGCTTAACCCTGCGCCTTTCGTAGTGCACGCGTAGTTATCGTGACAGACCAGGTTTTGTGAAAAAAATAAAACAAATTTCTCTTTTTTTTTCTTCTAACACAGCACTGTTGTTCATCTTTCAATTATAAAGTAAACACTGATGCTGCACTAAATCCTCTTCTCATTTACCACAACGCCAGCAAGTGACGAGATGATGGCAAAATGCATAATTTAATCGAAAATCTAAACCGCTGCACTGCAGTGAGGAGAGGCCGGGGGGCTTTGGATCCCTGCATCTCTGAATTTTACACCACACAAGGTCAAATGAGATGTAATTGGAAAGGTCAGAGTTTGGCCTTTCCAACGATACCAAACATGACCATGTAATCTGCAAACCTTTAATATAAAATAGGGGTTAGGTTTAGGCTTAGAAATTTGAGTCAGGGTTAGGTTAGTATTTGTTATTCTTCTTTCAGGTTTGACCTGAGCCCTAACATTCTGCTCCATTTTAAGGCAACAGATTCTGCCCCTTCTTTTGATGCGAGCGCAGTGAGACACGGTTTTATTTTTTAAATGTGTACTTATTTTTTGTTTCCCCCATTCCCCCCCTAAGATGGAAATCCGGCCCTGCCTACAGGTGATTTGCCCCTTTCATAGCCTTCCTATTGCCTGCAGAACACATGAACACCACCTGGGAGAGCCAATCCGGTGATTTGTGCACAAGTGTCCTCCTCTTGCACCATTGTGATGGCTGAGCTTGGAGCTGGAGCAAGGTACATTAGGGTTTGCAATATCTCATCAGTGGATGACATATCACCTTCAGGGCTGGAGTTACAATTGGGCAAAATAGGCTTTTGCCTACAGGCACCCACCACAGGGGGCGAATAGCTCTGTATAAAACTATTTTTTAAAAAATGGTTATTGAGGTCTCCTAATTAACACCCAGCTAGTTTTTATGTCCTAATCAGACACTTACCAGGGCGTTGATCAGTCATGATTTTTTTTAACCCTTTAAAAATTCACATCGGAGGTCAGTTCCCCGAGTATTTTGTAGGTTTTACGTTGTGGAGATAAAAAGGAGGTGCATATATGGAACGGACTCAACTCACCCGACCCCAGCCGTTTAAATCCAATGTAAAGGCGGCATGTAGAGGCTCAGTGAAGGTCTCCGTGAAGGTGTGTAAGCATCTGATTGGGTCACAAAGCTCAAAGAATGACAGACGTCCAACCTCATAGTCCAGGTATATCCCAAATCTTCCGCAAGATGGCTTAGTTTGCAACGTATATTTTTCTGAGTCATGTATCACTACATACTGACCATTTAGCATTTGCAAACACCAGGACTGGCTATTATTTCCAAGAAAAGAACTCGTTCCGTTTTTCTCCACACTGGGATATGATACTCCTGCTCTGCAAAGTCCAGTGTCGCTGATCTCCACTTCCCAGTAATGCCGACCTGACACGAATGTATTTTTACTAAATACTTGGCGGCTAACAAATCGCTCAGGTCTTGAGGGCCGGCCTAGGTTTTCATTGGACATAGATGCCGTTTTTAAGTCACCCGACACGTATACATCATTGGCGGCCGTGTCTACATCTAGTAATATGTCTGAAGGCTCCGGCACGCTGAGCTTACAGTTTGCAGATACATCGGCAATTATATCGGCTAAAGTCCTTTGCAACATCAGTGAGATCAGAACCTTATCTAGCTCGCTGGCAGCTACAGCTATTTCATTGCATTTCCATCTCTCTGCGTCATCTTCTTTCTTGGTGTCTGTAGACACATCCTCGTTTGGTTCCTGGGCATGAAGGACAATAAATGGGTCAGTTTCTGCGCACAGCTCGTTAAGGTGATCGACCTTCCACGAAAGGTCTTTCATCTTTCTCTCCATCTGTCGAATTAGAACCACGGCTTGATAGGAGACCTGGTTCTCGTGCTTGGAGATCTCACTCAGCAGTCCCTCTTGTAAAGGTCCTAGCTGTTCCCTGCAGTCCTGAAAAAGGACATTAACTTGTTTAGTTAACCCAGCAGCTTCATTCCGCATGGTAGTCTTGTGCTTCTGAAGCCCTTGGACTCTTTTCTTAGTCCGTTCTCTCCGTAAAGTCATTTTCTCCAAAGTGTGACTCATACTTTCCTTCTTTTGCTCCATGGCATCTGTCATTGAGTAAACTGGATGACCTCGGTGTCCTCCAACCAAGCAGCAGGACACACAGACACAGATAGCGTCCCGAGGACAGTAATATTTCAGAGCCTCCTTGTGGACGGAGCATTTTCTGTTCTCCAAGGAAGGAATGGGATCAGTTAAGACGTGCTCTGTGGACTTGACGTGTGCGCTCAGGTGGAGATCACAGAGAGAAGCTTCACAATGCAGACACGTCTTTACAGCGTACACCAGAGCATGAACACAATAAGTACAGAATTTCCCAGACTTTACCTTTTTTGGACGCGCAGTGAGGTAATGCTCCGCTATATTACGTAGTTTCAGGTTCCTCTGCAGAGCAGGACGCTCTGCAAACTCTGCTCTGCACTTGGGACAGCCATAAACCCCGGCTCCATCCTGTGTGTCTAGAACGTCCCAGATGCAGATCAGGCAGAAGTTATGTCCACAGCTCAGCATGACGGGATCGCTGAAAATGTTCAGGCAGATGGAGCAGGTCAACTCGTCTCTCATGTCAGACGCCATCTTGGAGATGATGAGAAACGAAACTACCATACAGTTTTCTTTACTCACTGGGTGTGGACAAAAGTGATGGCGAAGGTCACTGTACTACATTTCCACATTAGGTGGTGCTGGTGCAATATACATTCACTGTACTACAAGATTAGATAACAATATAGGTGATAAAATGGATTGAAGTCCAAATGGTTAATTATTTCTTACCTTTATTACTGCTGGTCGACTAAAACAAGATGGGAAAAAAAAATCCAATATCAACTTTGATGCAATACAAGGGTAGATATGACTTCTTTAACTCCATAATGGCGATATGATTCCTCCTTGGATCACCACGATGTTATCACATGGTTAAAGGGACATACGATGCAGAAATTAATTATTTTTACGTCAATATAATATCTTATGTTTATTTTATTTTAACAACTCACAAATATTCCACTAAGAAACCACCAGGGTTACCACCCACTATAACACCTCACATCGCTTACTATGTCGGCCAACAAGAAGAAAAAGTCGATATCTTGGAAGCCAGATTACACCGGACAGTGGAACCAAAACTAGCGTATCCACACGGATTAGGAAGGCCAGAGGCGCCATTGAGGGTCTCCATAACGTAAGGCACTCAAACCAGATTAGTCTTTGCACAAAGATTCTAATCTTCAATTCTACTGAGAAATCAGACATACTTTCCGAATGGGCTCAAACGAGATCTGTAGGCAGCAGCTTGATTGGAATCCCCAAGGACAGCACAGAAGAGACAGACCCAGAGGGTCCTGGCGACGGAGCCTTCATGATGATATCAAGGCTGTTGACGAGAGCTTGGCTTGGCTGAAGGTCAAAGCAAAATCTGGGATCCGTAACCAGTGGAAGGCTTTCACTTCATTCCTATGCTCCTCAATGGAGCAGGACATATACTGTAAGTAAATTCCTGTGGCCTGGCGATCACTGTCCAATCAAAGTGCTTCTCATAGAGGAACTCTCTGAGGACAGCCATAAGATATACAGGATTCATACACAGAAACACACAGTTACACACACACACACACACACACATTACATACAAAATATATAGGAAGCTCCTAGACTACTTCTCCATCCCTAAATAATGACAGTGCAGAGAAACAGCAGAAAAAACTGTGCGAGGAAATCTCCTTTAGGACGTTTTTGGAAACTGTCCTGTTGAAAGGCACTTGGCACATGCTCTGTATGACCCTTCAAAAGATTTCTGGCACTGGTCAGTTATATGAATCACACACAATGTAAGGGGGTAGGGTAACATGCTCTGTGTGACTTCTGGGGGGGAGGAACAGCTGTCTTCCTGATGACACATTTAATAGGCAGAGAAAACACCTTCACACAGCGCTTTTTAACAAACAGGACAACAGGTAGGAGGCAAATCTGCACAGCCTGACCATTTTAGAAAGCCAAACTGGTCAGGGTGTGTAGAGTGGCTCTTTAACCCATGCAATACAGATGATGTACAAAAGTCTGTATAACAAAGTTTTTTCCTCACAGCGTTGGGTTCTCCTGTCTGCAATCACTGGGGTTCCTTGAAGTCAGCCCTTGCTGTCGGACTTCCCCATCCCCCGTGCTCTCTGACATCATTGCGGATGGACCCGATGATGTCAGAAATGGGGCTTTTCTCCGTCTGACAGGGATATCCCTCGCAACACCAGGGTTTCAAAGTCACTATTCATTTCCTGAATACCAGATCATCTGGAGGAGGAGTGAGTCTGGAATAGCTTGTTCTTCTATACATAGAGATACATTAACATCTCCTATATATACTACAGGAGATGAGAAGTTATAGTAACTGCTGCAACGTCCGAGCTGCAAGCAAGGCTTGTAATACCTGCAGAGGATATTAATCTAACGACCAGGTTGGTTTTGCATCTTGAGATGTTGGCTTAATGTCTAGACTAGAATCAGACCCTGGTTTGTATAAATGAAAAATAAAAAAATACAAGATTATTGTGTAGATCATGACAGATTTTATTCACGTATTGATTGTGTAACATTGCCGCAGGTTTGTTACAGATGCAGATGGGAAGCTCCTAATGTCTGATTGTAACGCAAGCTTTATCAATAATTGTAAATGCGGCATGAAGAGGCTCAGAGAACGAGGTGATGAACGTGTATAAGTGTCTCACAGGATCACACAGCTCATAGAACGACAAACGTCCAACCTCATAGTCCAGGAACAGCCCAAATCTATGACAGGAACATTTAGCTTCTTTCCTATAACTTTGTGAATTATGTATAGCTACACACTCGTTATTTTTTATCTGCAAACACCAGGACTTTTTATTCTGTCCAAGATATGAAATATCTCCTCTTTTTTCCACACTGGGGTACGACACACCCACCCTGCAAAGCCCTGAACTGCTGACCCCCACTTCCCAGTAATGTCGACCGGACGCAAATGTCCCCGTGCTAAAAATCTGGCGGTTATGAAATCTCTCTGGCCTTTGTGGTCGCTGAAGAAATTCTTTTGACTTGGAGGCCCTTTTTAAGTCACTCGACACCGATACATCATTACCGGCCGTGTTCACATCGAATAACATGTCTGAAGCCGTCGGCACGTGGAACCCTTTCTTTGTCGTTACATCAGCAATTATATCGGTTACATCTTTGTGTAAACACAGCGAGATCAGAAATCCGTCCAGATCCTCTAGAAACATATTTTTGTATCTTACTTTATCCACATCGTCTTCTTTTTTAGTGTCGGTAAACACAGCCTTGTGCGATTCCTGGTTCTTTAGGACGGTCAATGGGTCGGTTTCTTTGCACAGGTCTTTAAGGAGACTCATCTTCTGGGAAAGACCCTCTGTCTTTGTTTCCATTTCTTGAATTAGATCTGAAACTCTGAGTGAGATCTGCTCCTCCAGCCTGAAGATCTCACTCAGGACCTTCCCCTCTAAGGTTTCCAGTTTTTTCCTGATGTCCTGAATGAAGCCAGTGACTCGTTCAACTAACCCGGCTGCTTTATCTTGTACTTTAACCTTATGCTTCTCCAACCCCTGGACTCGTTTCTCGGTCTCCTCTCTCCTTGAAGTCATTTTTTCTAGAGCATTTCTCATTTTCTCCTTCTTCTTCTCCATGGCCTCTTCCATGGAGCAAATCTGGTGTCCCCTGTGTCCTCCAACCAAGCAGCAGGACACACAGACACAGACAGCGTCCTGAGGGCAGTAATATTTCAGGGCCTCCTTGTGGATGGAGCATTTTCTGTTTTCCGGGGAAGGAATAGGTTCCGTCAGGACGTGCTCTGTGGACTTGCTGTGAACGCTCAGGTGGAGATCACAGAGAGAAGCCTCACAGAGCAGACACGTCTTAGCAGCCGGTACCAGAGCGTGAACACAGTAAGTGCAGAAAATCCCAGAATCTTCTTTTTCTGGCTGCGCAGTGAGGAAACGCTCCGCTATGTTGCAGAGCTTCATGTTCCTCTGCAGAGCAGGACGCTCCATAGACTCCGCTCTGCACTCGGGACAGGTATAAACCCCAGATCTTCCCTGTGTGTCCAGCACGTTCCCGATGCAGACCCGGCAGAAGTTGTGTCCGCAGCTCAGCATGACGGGATCGCTGAAAATGTTCAGGCAGACGGAGCAGTTCAGCTCCTCTCTCAAATCAACGGACGCCATCCTGGAAATAATCAGAAACGAAGCGGTTTACTGCACCTTGATCTGTGTGGGCAGGAATTACAGACGTCACTGTGCGGAAACTTAACTGCTTAAGGTCTTGGTTGCACCTCCTGATCTAAAGGCACATCCTGGAAAGTGTATCAAAAGCCTTAAAGGGACAGTACCATCAAAAAATGAATTGTCCGTATTGTCGTATTTGATGTTGTATCTTACATGTGTTTGTTTTTCTCTTGTTTGTTTAGTTAAGAAAATATTTCCCTCTATATGTGTCACTGGATGCATCCATTGTGTGAAATTTCCCTCTATATGTGTCACTGGGTGCATCCATTGTGTGATATTTCCCTCTATATGTGTCACTGGGTGCATCCATTGTGTGATATGTTCCTCTATATGTGTCACTGGGTGCATCCATTGTGTGATATTTTCCTCTATATGTGTTACTGGGAGCATCCATTGTGTGATATTTTCCTCTATATGTGTCACTGGGTGTATCCATTGTGTGATATTTTCCTCTATATGTGTTACTGGGAGCATCCATTGTGTGATATTTTCCTCTATATGTGTCACTGGGCGCATCCATTGTGTGATATTTTCCTCTATATGTGTCACTGGGTGCATCCATTGTGTGATATTTTCCTCTATATGTGTCACTGGGTGCATCCATTGTGTGATATTTCCCTCTATATGTGTCACTGGGTGCATCCATTGTGTGATATGTTCCTCTATATGTGTCACTGGGTGCATCCATTGTGTGATATTTTCCTCTATATGTGTCACTGGGTGCATCCATTGTGTGATATTTTCCTCTATATGTGTTACTGGGAGCATCCATTGTGTGATATTTTCCTCTATATGTGTCACTGGGAGCATCCATTGTGTGATATTTTCCTCTATATGTGTCACTGGGCGCATCCATTGTGTGATATTTTCCTCTATATGTGTCACTGGGCGCATCCATTGTGTGATATTTTCCTCTATATGTGTCACTGGGAGCATCCATTGTGTGATATTTTCCTCTATATGTGTCACTGGGTGCATCCATTGTGTGATATTTTCCTCTATATGTGTCACTGGGTGCATCCATTGTGTGATATTTTCCTCTATATGTGTCACTGGGTGCATCCATTGTGTGATATTTTCCTCTATATGTGTCACTGGGTGCATCCATTGTGTGATATTTCCCTCTATATGTGTCACTGGGTGCATCCATTGTGTGATATTTCCCTCTATATGTGTCACTGGGTGCATCCATTGTGTGATATTTCCTCTATATGTGTCACTGGGTGCATCCATTGTGTGATATTTTCCTCTATATGTGTTACTGGGAGCATCCATTGTGTGATATTTTCCTCTATATGTGTCACTGGGTGTATCCATTGTGTGATATTTTCCTCTATATGTGTTACTGGGCGCATCCATTGTGTGATATTTTCCTCTATATGTGTCACTGGGTGCATCCATTGTGTGATATTTTCCTCTATATGTGTCACTGGGTGCATCCATTGTGTGATATTTTCCTCTATATGTGTCACTGGGTGCATCCATTGTGTGATATTTTCCTCTATATGCGTCACTGGGTGCATCCATTGTGTGATATTTTCCTCTATATGCGTCACTGGGCGCATCCATTGTGTGATATTTCCCTCTATATGTGTCACTGGGTGCATCCATTGTGTGATATGTTCCTCTATATGTGTCACTGGTGCATCCATTGTGTGATATTTTCCTCTATATGTGTTACTGGCGCATCCATTGTGTGATATTTTCCTCTATATGTGTCACTGGGAGCATCCATTGTGTGATATTTTCCTCTATATGTGTCACTGGGTGCATCCATTGTGTGATATTTTCCTCTATATGTGTCACTGGGTGCATCCATTGTGTGATATGTTCCTCTATATGTGTCACTGGGTGCATCCATTGTGTGATATTTCCCTCTATATGTGTCACTGGATGCATCCATTGTGTGATATTTCCTCTATATGTGTCACTGGGTGCATCCATTGTGTGATATTTCCCTCTATATGTGTCACTGGGTGCATCCATTGTGTGATATGTTCCTCTATATGTGTCACTGGGTGCATCCATTGTGTGATATTTTCCTCTATATGTGTTACTGGGAGCATCCATTGTGTGATATTTTCCTCTATATGTGTCACTGGGTGTATCCATTGTGTGATATTTTCCTCTATATGTGTTACTGGGCGCATCCATTGTGTGATATTTTCCTCTATATGCGTCACTGGGTGCATCCATTGTGTGATATTTTCCTCTATATGTGTCACTGGGTGCATCCATTGTGTGATATTTTCCTCTATATATGTGTCACTGGGTGCATCCATTGTGTGATATTTTCCTCTATATGCGTCACTGGGTGCATCCATTGTGTGATATTTTCCTCTATATGCGTCACTGGGCGCATCCATTGTGTGATATTTCCCTCTATATGTGTCACTGGGTGCATCCATTGTGTGATATGTTCCTCTATATGTGTCACTGGGTGCATCCATTGTGTGATATTTTCCTCTATATGTGTTACTGGGCGCATCCATTGTGTGATATTTTCCTCTATATGTGTCACTGGGTGTATCCATTGTGTGATATTTTCCTCTATATGTGTTACTGGGCGCATCCATTGTGTGATATTTTCCTCTATATGCGTCACTGGGTGCATCCATTGTGTGATATTTTCCTCTATATGTGTCAATGGGCGCATCCATTGTGTGATATTTCCCTCTATATGTGTCACTGGGTGCATCCATTGTGTGATATTTCCCTCTATATGTGTCACTGGGTGCATCCATTGTGTGATATGTTCCTCTATATGTGTCACTGGGTGCATCCATTGTGTGATATTTTCCTCTATATGTGTTACTGGGAGCATCCATTGTGTGATATTTTCCTCTATATGTGTCACTGGGTGTATCCATTGTGTGATATTTTCCTCTATATATGTGTCACTGGGTGCATCCATTGTGTGATATTTTCCTCTATATGCGTCACTGGGTGCATCCATTGTGTGATATTTTCCTCTATATGTGTCACTGGTGCATCCATTGTGTGATATTTTCCTCTATATGTGTCACTGGGTGCATCCATTGTGTGATATTTTCCTCTATATGTGTCACTGGGTGCATCCATTGTGTGATATTTTCCTCTATATGTGTCACTGGGTGCATCCATTGTGTGATATTTTCCTCTATATGCGTCACTGGGCGCATCCATTGTGTGATATTTCCCTCTATATGTGTCACTGGGTGCATCCATTGTGTGATATGTTCCTCTATATGTGTCACTGGGTGCATCCATTGTGTGATATTTTCCTCTATATGCGTCACTGGGCGCATCCATTGTGTGATATTTTCCTCTATATGTGTCACTGGGTGCATCCATTGTGTGATATGTTCCTCTATATGTGTCACTGGGTGCATCCATTGTGTGATATTTTCCTCTATATGTGTTACTGGGCGCATCCATTGTGTGATATTTTCCTCTATATGTGTCACTGGGTGTATCCATTGTGTGATATTTTCCTCTATATGTGTTACTGGGCGCATCCATTGTGTGATATTTTCCTCTATATGCGTCACTGGGTGCATCCATTGTGTGATATTTTCCTCTATATGTGTCACTGGGTGCATCCATTGTGTGATATTTTCCTCTATATGTGTCACTGGGTGCATCCATTGTGTGATATTTTCCTCTATATGTGTCACTGGGTGCATCCATTGTGTGATATTTTCCTCTATATGTGTCACTGGGTGCATCCATTGTGTGATATTTTCCTCTATATGTGTCACTGGGTGCATCCATTGTGTGATATTTTCCTCTATATGTGTCACTGGGTGCATCCATTGTGTGATATTTTCCTCTATATGTGTCACTGGGTGCATCCATTGTGTGATATTTTCCTCTATATGTGTCACTGGGTGCATCCATTGTGTGATATTTTCCTCTATATGTGTCACTGGGTGCATCCATTGTGTGATATTTCCCTCTATATGTGTCACTGGGCGCATCCATTGTATGATATTTTCCTCTATATGTGTCACTGGGCGCATCCATTGTGTGATATTTTCCTCTATATGTGTCACTGGGTGTATCCATTGTGTGATATTTTCCTCTATATGTGTCACTGGGTGTATCCATTGTATGATATTTTCCTCTATATGTGTCAATGGGCGCATCCATTGTGTGATATTTTGTGTTGTATCTTTCCATCACTTGCTACTCACTGTGTGGCTTTGGCCATAGAATTGAGTGAATGGATCGGTCACTGACTCACATCATTGTATTGTGTGGGATGTATTCACAGGACATCACCAGGGGGAGATTAGAAGTCTTTTAAGTTCCCTGTTTTATCTCATTCAGCTGCCATGTCTTATCTCAGTTAGCCTGGAGAACACAATACACCCACTGCTGCCTTATCTAAACATTCCCTCTTCCACCTCATTAACTGTTAAACACTGCAGCTGTACAGGTGTAAAGAAATGGCATGCTTCAATCAGATGTATTTTTGCTCCTTTATTCTGTTACTCTTTTTAGCTGACACCGTGAAAACTACAAGAAATAAAAACCATATAATATTCAACATATGCATTAGCACAGTCCTTTACAAGTCTCTCATGCAAAATGGCCATGTCTTTACAACAGAGATATGATAAATCCAGGTGCAGCATTAACAGATCGCATTGTCCATGTAAAGTGATATAACACAACGTTATACACATTATGAAACAAGTACAAAGGTAAATTACAGTGTGCGTCGCTCCGACCACATGCAGATAAGTTCTTTGAGGAGTTATGCAGCACACTGAACTCTCTCTCTTCTCCAGCAGCTTTCTAACAGGAAACTAGTGTGCACTCCTGCCTTCTGTCTCTGGTGTATACAGCTCTTGAAACCAGGAAGCTATAGTTCTCATACCTTTTAACCACTTTGCTGCGGAGGAAGCGCTGAGCGCGTCCTCCCGCAGGAAGGGTTGGCTGCGGAGCGCGTCCTCTCTTCGGCTGAGGCTGAGCGCGTCCTCTCTTCGCAGCCAGCGAATGGCCGGATTCCGGCCGATCGTTGTGCCCCTCGGTGCGAGCTGACATCCTTGATGTCAGCCCGGACCTCCGGGACCGCCGCAGGCACAATAGATGTCATCACGGCAGCGCGATGACATCTATTTCAGGCCCCCCCCCCGCGAGTGCAGAGGAGGCGCCTGAAAGGGAGGGGAGGAGGTCCTTCGGACCTCTCTCCCTCCCGATCGCTGGGGGCCTGAGCTTAATGTCAGGCACCGTTTGGAAGGGCACAGCCTGCCCTTCCAAATGGTACCTGGCATTAACCCCTTGGGGCCGGATCACAATTCAGCGCGGAAAAGCGCCGGATCGTGATCTTCTCCCGGGGCTGGCCGACATCTTGGATGTCGGCCAAGCTTCCGGGAACTCCCCCTGATGACTGGCGTCATCGTGCATAGCACGATTGAAGAGAATAATGGTCTCCAATTGTCCGTCCTTTAACCCCTAAGATCCTGTCTTAGGCACACCTTGAGTTAACTCTCCTTCTGCGCAGGGAGAGAGAAAATCCTTTCAAAAAGGACACACGAGGCATGTAATTTTGTCTGGCAATTTCTCTCTGCCTTCCAACGTTTTTTGACGCATATTTATGCTTCTAACAAAAACGTTGTCTCTTTATTTCATTGGTTAACATTTCAAAACATAGCATAGTTCATTGGCCAGTTTCAATACAGGTCTGGTGACACATTTCTAGACAGTCCCGTGGCCTCGGCATGTGATTTCTTGAGATATCAGCATTTCTTAAGACATCAGTACTTTTTTTAAGACATCAGCACTTTTTTATCACTTCAGATAAATTTGCAAACATCAGCATCCTTGCCATTCTAAAGCCATTTGCAAACATCTTGAGAAGTGAACCTTAGTCCTATAATACTGCTGATTATCAATTTATCTTAAAACTATTTCTTATATTTTAAACCTTAATTTATCTATTAATATTATAATTCATGGGGTGTTATTTAACTACTTATAGGGTCCTTCTTATAGGTTAGCAGATGGTGGTCTGAGGATTCCTTTTCCTTCAACGATGATGCCAGTCTTGGAGTTAACCCTTTTTTTGCCACCAATGGTGGAGATAGGGGGTTCATTGGAACCTCCTATCTCCCGATCCGTGGCAGCTAGGGGTTAATGTTTGATATTGTTGGATCGGCCAGAGCATGGCCTTTCCAACGCTACCAAACATGACCATGTAAAAAGTTTTTTTTAAAAAAATATATAAAAACTAATAATAATAATAAAAAAATAAACAAGTTTTTTTTTTTAATTTGTATTGTTAATGCACCAATATTGTTCCCATTTAATTTAGAATGTGAACAACGATGCTGCACTAACGAGTTATGTATGGGGTGCGTTTGTTAAAAATCGCATAAGTTTTCCCCAAAAAAATTTAACGAGACCCCATTTCTAATAAGAAAATATAACCGCAAACGATCGCATGTTAAAATGTGAAAAAAAAACGCTTAACACGTTGTAAATTATTGAAAATTCTAATTTTATTGCATATTTTGTTATAATATACAGACAGGACATAACGTATACATATAATAATGATATATTATGAATCTGCCGAGTCTGCCGGAAAGAACAATATATAATATGTCTGGGTCATGTAATAAAATGTGGCTTCAAACCCGTTTAAACCTGATGAGTGAAACCGATAAAAATGACCTCAGCACACAGGCGGGAAATGCCTCAGCAGCAAAAGGGTTAAACATGCAAGGGACAACCATCTCTAAAAAAAAAAAAATGGCCCTTGACTATGGTCGCCAGATCGCCCATGTTTTCCTGGATTCCTATTACAATTTCATGCAGTGGAGAGCACAGGGAAAAGTGCAAAGTGAACATGTACAATTCATAGTCTTCAGGAAAGCAAAGCAGGTCACTGGGATTCCTTACCTGCAGCGTAATATCTTATGGATTATACATGCTGCAGGGTGGCGTAATCTTTTCACTGCCCATCAGCATGAATAAATTACATGTGTCCAAGAAAACATGGCTGATCTGGCAACCCCACCCCTGACAGTTACAAATACTATAGAAGATAAACCATAACAGTAAAGTAAAGCTTCTGCACAGATTTTGGTAAGCGTTGCATGTATAAATGTTACTCCGGCTGCAGTGCTATGGCTAATTTATAAACAAAACAACTTATAACATGACTATAAACTTCAGCTCTAACTTCTAGTCAGTGTCTAAGTGACGGACATCCTCATTAACTACTTCCTGCTGAACTGCAGTGCGACATATATTAAACTTCCCCCAGGAACCAAACACTCTCTGTTCTGGTTCCATACATATTGATATATTGCATCATGGGAAAATCCACAAAATGGAAACAGGAGATAAAAACAAATTTTACTTTTCATCATTACACACAAGTATTTCAAACAGAGGAAAACAACAGCAGCATGTGTTTTATAATGTGTTTTATAATGTGTTTTATAAAGTGTTTTGTAATTCACAAGTAATCTACTGCAGTTACAGCTTATTTTACTGGTAGTGTCCCTTTAAAGACAAAACATACAGCAATGTCCACCAGTCCTGTCTGTCACTCGGTATCTGTGTATCCATGTCTCTGTCCATTTCATTTGATCAAATTCTGATCATTACAATCAGTTAATAAATCAGATTCACCAATCACAGCTCTGTACGGGTAGAAATTGTTTGAGCACGGAAATAATGCCCAAAAATAGCTACAGCTTCCTGTTAACCCTTTCTGGCTCTGATTGGAAAAAAAAACCCTATTTTATAAAGATAATTAAAAATAATAACAAGAAGCCGAAACATTATAGAAAGTGTGTTTTCACGGATAATACAACTCTCGGTTTTTCGTTTTGCAATTTTTTATTTCTCAAACCAGGTACATTTTACAGCAGAAAGAATCCAAAAATGATAAAAATCAAAGTCCGTCCTCCCATGTTTAGAGACGCCAGGGGCCACATAATCCATTTTATGCAGAGATGTTAGTATATGAGATAATGATTATAGATATTTACCTCATTTCACCAGATACGTTTATAAATTGTAAATTTTCCAAAATTCTATTCAGCAAATTAAAGATATTTATAATATAAAATCATGAATGAAATATATTTCTAAGAAGATTAATTTTACTGAGTAACTCTGCCCCCCCACCATTAAATGACACATGTACAGGTTTTATAGAAATTGTAAATCAGGTTTCAGTCCTGGCTCGTGGCTCTGACACGTCCTTTCTCCGCTTTATGGCAGGAGAGGCGCTTCACTAACACAGGAGAGATTTACTGAATCTCAATCAGCTCTGAGAGATTCTCTCTGAGACAAACAGAAACCCGTCCCCTCATTACTACAACTAACCCTGCGAGATTAAACCTATTAATCAATGAATTATCATCTAAACCCCTATTTTAAAAGTTTTTCCAGGCTGTTATTAGTGTCAGGATGTTTGTTTGTGTATATACACACCATCCTGTGCTCCATCTCATTCTACAGCTGCCGGCACAGTCTGTAACGGAGATTAAATGTGGGGAAATTAAGAGGGTTTATTGCTGTGATTTCTTCCCTTGATCTGGCCGAGCTGAACTCACAGAAGATATGTTTAAGCTGTAATTTAATAATATTATACAGAATTTGCATTTATAAATTCCTCCTATTTCCTCCAGGTCTACACGAGAAAGAAATATTCCATGGGGTGTACATAGAGATGTATAGTAACCACGTACCCGCACATACACACACATTAATATATCGGTTCCGGCCGGGTACGCAGCACAGATTAACAAACATATCAGAAGCTGTAAATCCCTCTCGTTCCTTTACCGTTAGTTTTCAGCGCAGAAATAAAGGGGATAAAGCAGCGAACTTTCCAGCACGGCAGAGGTTAACATTAATGTTTTACCACAGGTGTAAACCCGATACCGGCCGCAACAAAGTAACGAATTACCCTAATTTGATCATTTGGAGATAAGTGATTTTTAAGTGGGTTTATACCAGATATTACAATCTGTGAAATGACACATGAAGCACCGGGGGTTATTCACACGCTGACACGAACCAGCAGCTACCTCGTAACCTGCGGTGTATGTGGAGGAACATAGGAGGAACGATGGGTCTTCTCATAAGATTATTAAAAATGTATTTTACAGTTGATAATGACAGGAGATTTCATATATATATATATATATTGTATTTCAGTCATTTTCTGGATATAGGGGAAGCTCCTAACTCCTGACTTTAACCCAAGCTTTGTTATAAACTATGAACGCTGCATGAAGAGGCTCAGTGAACCTGGCAGTGAACGTGTATAAGTGTGTAGCGCTCACTCCAGGAGGAGCCGCTGAAAATGAACCACGGGTCAGTCTCCCCGCACTAGGGAATAAATATACTCCAACACGCTGTAAGTTTTATAAGTTAAAAGGTTTACTAAAAGGTTTGCAGTTCTTGAGACACGGTATATGCAGGAAGATTTACAGTACTTTCGTAACACGATAAACGCGTAGCGGTAAAAGAAACGAAAACACGAGGGCTTCGTACTTTCGGAAAAAAAACCCCGACCGAGCAGAAAATTAAAAGATACGAAATTCGAGGAAAAAACCGCGTAGCGGGACACAATAAAATACACAGTTCTCGTATCACGGTAAATGCGCAGCGGGAACAAAAAAAGGAAAATTGTTCAGAATGTAACTTTAACTTTGCCCCCTTGTATGGATAGGAAAAAAAGGAAACTGAGTCCTGCACAGGTTAAGTCCCAGAACGTGAAATGGTATGTGTTTGTGTGTGTAGGGTACCCGGGTACTTTTCAACTGGCCAGTGAGTTTACTTTAACGATGTCTTCGACTAGTCAGTTGGGGCCCTGTGGGTTTTAGAAGGAAAACAGCAGCGTACGTTCTTATTTACACACGGCCTTGGGGCCTCTCACCCATCCAGCGCAAGCTTGAGGTTCCGCTGACCCAGGACGTCTCTCCGCTCGATATTGACTGGGGACGCCGACCACCGGATCTGTTGTCTGGCCTTCTGTCTGTCAGCCACGACTCAGCCAGCTTACCGCCTGCTCCCCGCTTCAATCGACCGCGGTACTCCTTACTCGAGGGGTCTTCTCTCCTTAGCACTGCACTCGGATAATAGATGGTGATGTCTATCTCCCGCAAGGCTGGGTGACCCAATCCTAAGGTCCGATCCACTTTGTCTGCGCTCCGGCCTATCTGTTGGTCTCTCCTTCTCTGTACGTGCATCCACTCTCCTCTGCTCCCTGGCGCGCTCTGCCTGTTCTCCACGAGGTGCAGGATGTACAGCTCTCCACAAACCCACCCACTTCCTGTTTCTTCGCAAAGCATGCATGGACATGTAGTTCAAGTGTCCAGGGTCTTTAATCGTGATAGTCTCCATCTTGTGGCCAAAAATGGGTACTGCCACAGTAAACTTTAACACATCGCTACACTCTCCCCCTCCTAGAACTCTTGGGTCTCTCCAAGGAGGTACAACAGTTACATTATCCTTTTACAATATGCACACAGTTTATACAGCATATACAGGTTCAGCAGCATACATGCAGTGGGTTAGAAACACTTTCTCAAGCTGACTCATGTTCTGGGCTACCTCAGCTAACATAGCAGACACTCCGGGCAATCTCTGCACAGTGGTGATGGCCTCTTCAGTGCTATGTCCTGGTGAGTCATAGGTAAGTCGCTGGGGCGGTCGAATAGAGCGTTTTTGTTCAGGCTCCTTCCGTTCCTCTTCAGGTAGAAGTACTATAGGTATAGGTTCAGTCCTTATGTCTGCCACTGGAGCAGACACTTCCTCCGAGTACGATCCCTCCAGGGAAGGCATAGAACTATAGTCGTAAGGCTCGTCCTCAGGAGCTACAGGGTCTCCAACAGTATCCGGGACCCTTAACGGAAGTTCAAGGGTTTCAGGGAGTTCCATATTCTCGGGGAATTCCCACTGAAATTCAGGAGCTTCAGCCCTCAAGTTACTTTCCCATTGACAAGGAACTGGGACAACCTCTTCAGGTTCGGGCGAGCGCATCCAATCTAAACAGAAACTCTCTTCGTCGCTGTCTCTTTCGCTCTCTCCAACAACCCGAGTCTGTTGAGACCGAGTAACAGGAGGAACACGTGGAGCATGCGGATTCGCCGGAGGAAGTTCGTTTTCCACTGGTATCCTCACAGCCTCTCTCAAAGGTAACAAGTGATTTCGGTGCCAATTCTTGAGGGGACCAGCCTTTCCATCAGGGCGAATCTGATACACCGGCAGACCTGGCAGTTGTTTGCAAACAATGTAAACCTGAGAACTCCATCTATCCGCCAGCTTGTGTCTCGCAGCAGCACCCAAATTCTTCAACAGAACCCTATCACCGGGTTGTAGATCCTGTACTCGAACCTTCAAATCATAGTTCTTCTTGTTCCTTTGCTCCCTGTTACCTGAAGTCAAACGGGCCTGTTCAAACGCAGAAGCCAGATTCTTCCGAAGTCTATCCACGTAGTTTCTATGAGAAGCTACTGACGTCTGGTCTAGAGATAACCCAAATGCCAAATCAACCGGCAGTCGAGCTTCTCTTCCGAACATAAGACGGTACGGTGAATATCCCGTTGCATCACTCTCCGTACTGTTATATGCATGCACCAGAGTAGCTATATGACGACTCCAACTCTGCTTCTCTACATTAGACAAAGTCCCCAGCATATTTAGCAGCGTGCGATTAAACCTTTCAGGCTGAGCATCACCTTGAGGGTGGTATGGCGTAGTTCGAGTCTTTTGAATTCCCAACAACTCCAACAATTGCCCGACCAATCTACTTTCAAAGTCTCTTCCCTGATCAGAGTGTATTCTTCTGGGTAGGCCGTAATGAACAAAGAACTTTTCCATCAACACCTTCGCCACTGTCGGAGCGCGTTGGTCTTTTGTAGAAAAAGCTTGGGCATAACGGGTAAAGTGATCAGTCACTATCAGAATGTTCCCTTGCCCACTAGCATCCGGCTCTAAGCACAGGAAGTCAATGCACACCAAATCCAAGGGTCCCTGACTCTGTAGATGGCTCATTGGAGCAGCTCGGGTTGGTAGAGTTTTCCTCTGAATGCACCTCAGACAGGAATGGCAATAACTCTCAACTTCAGCCCTCATGCAAGGCCAATAAAACCTATCTCGCACCAACTTAAAAGTTCTCTCAGCACCCAAATGTCCATGCTCATCATGCAATGATCGCAACACACTCTCCCTGTGTTTAGTGGGGAGAAATAACTGTTGAATCTCTTCGGAATTGGTCGAGGGGCCCCTTCGGTAGACCATCCCATCCAACATCTTCAACCGCTCCCACTCTTTGTAAACCAATCTGGCCCCATCCGGGGAATTGGTTAACAGAATCTCTCGCTGGTTTGCAATCAGGGCCTTTATGGTCAATGCAATCAAAGGGTCTCTAGCTTGATCCGCTTTCAGGTCTTGCTTGGAAAAGGTAGGTAGATTTTCATCCCTCAATTGCGAAGGGTTACAGTAGAACTCAGGAACAGCCGCGGCCATGACTCCTATGGCCTCCGCTTCAACTCCTCCCTTGACCCGGCGTTCTGTTCCTTGACACAAAGCTTGCACTCCGTCTGGAGTCACCTGAGTCCATTCTGCAGTGTAGGGTCTTCTTGATAAAGCATCAGCATCTCGATTGTTTACCCCAGGGCGATACTTCAGGCTGAACCGAAACCCTGACAGAGCGGCCAACCACCGATGTCCCGTTGCGTCCAGTTTTGCAGTAGTAAGGAAATAGGTGAGAGGATTATTATCCGTCTTGATCACGAACTCAGCTCCATACAGATAGTCTTTCAACTTGTCCACCACTGCCCACTTCAAGGCTAAGAACTCCAGTTTGTGAGTAGGATAGTTCTTCTCAGAAGGCGCAAGGCTCCGGCTCACATACGCCACAGGCCTCAGCAATCCATCATACTCCTGATATAAGACTCCTCCCAGACCTTCTCGGCTGGCATCCACATGTAATTCATACGGCTTGTGAGGGTCCGCGTAAGCCAGAACAGGAGCTCGGGTTAGATTCTCTTTCAGCTTCACAAACGCACCTTCACATTGACTAGTCCATTCACCTTGTATGGACTCTTTAGCTTTCCTTGGTCCCGGAGCGGAGGGGTTTCGGTCAGAGACCTTACAGCCTCCTTCGGTGGTTTCTTTCTGTAGGAGTTTGTTCAGCGGCTGAGCTATCTTTGCAAATCCTCCCACAAATCTTCGATAGTATGAGCAGAATCCCAGGAAAGATCGAAGTTCAGTGACGTTTCGAGGTCTAGGCCAAGAAGCTACGGCCTCCAACTTTCGAGGATCTGTCGAAACACCTTCTGCCGAGACCACGTGTCCCAGATATGTGACTGACGGTAAACAGAACTGGCATTTCTCCAGAGACAATTTCAACCCCTCTTCATGGAGCCTCTTTAAGACCTTCTCCAAACGTTGCTCATGCTCCTCCAGAGTCTTCCCGAACACAATTATGTCATCCAGGTACACTAACACTTCGATTAGATTCATATCCCCGACTGTCTTCTCCATCAACCGTTGAAACGTGGCTGGAGCTCCCGTCAGACCTTGAGGCATTCTATTGAACTCAAAGAATCCCAGTGGACAAATGAACGCAGTTTTCTCTTTGTCTTCAGGGTGCATCGGTATCTGATGATATCCGCTTCGCAGGTCTAGTACACTGAACCACTTTGCTCCAGACAAACACTGTAAGGCGTCTTCAATCCGAGGAGTGGCATATTGGTCGGGGATGGTTCTTCGGTTCAGGGTGCGATAGTCTATGCACAAGCGGACAGAACCATTCTTCTTCCTGACCAGCACTATTGGAGATGCATATGGGCTCCTGGATTCTTGAATCACATTGGTTCTCTGCAACTCATTTAGCTGTTCTCGCAGATCATCCAAGTCTCCCAGCGGAACTTGCCTTGACCTTTCACGAAACGGCTTGTCTTCTTGCAACCGAATGCGATGTTCCGTACTCTTAGCCAGGCCCACATCGAACTCATCTTTCGAGAATAATTCTTTCCACTTTAGAACTTGACACTGAAGACGTTTCTTCCACTCAGGTGAAATGGGGGCGTCCTTAGGGTAGAATCTTTCATCTGGGATCTCTTTATCCACTCCCCCTCCTAAATCGGTGGAGAGGGGTGTAGCAGACTCTACTTGCCCGATAGGCATTCGTGCTTTAAGGACTACTGGAGAATCTGTCACATTGCACACACTGACCGAGACTCTTCCTCGTGTCCTCTTCAAGGCTTTTGTGGAGATTATTTCAGGAATTACTTCGACTCCGGTTTCACTCCCATGACTGACATCGGTTCCCAGCACCACATAGGGACCTGGTTGCGATCCGTTCAACTTAACTGAAACCCGGAAGCTCGCTACTTCTCCTGCTTGCAGAACCTTCTCTGTCCCACCCAGTCTCCACAGTCTTCCCACCTCAGCAGGTGCTTTCCGTTCTTCCACCATCCTCTGATAGACCGGTCGTAACATGGGGTGCACTCCTTGAGTTGACCCTTCTTCCACTACGATGGGGGTCAGGAGACGCCGCACTAGGTCCGTATTCGTCCCCACTATCAGAGAGCTTCTGTTCGCACCCGAGGGTCGGGGGCACACAATGGCTAAGGCGTCACAGCCTCCGGACTGTCCGATGACTTCAGATCCGATCTCCAACCTTACTTGCAGATACCCGTCATAAGGGAGTTTCTCAGTGCCGATACCCCATATTTCCAAGTCCTTCAATTCTTGCAGAGGAATGTGCTTTAAGTGTTTCTCATAGAAGTCTTTATAAATCAAAGTCACTTGAGCCCCTGAATCTAACAGAGCTTTGGTGTAGACTCCCTCCACTTGGATTGGCACAATCGGAGAAGGACCTATCAGCTGGTCAGGAAACTTGGTGGAGGTATCCGGACGCTTAGACCCAGTTTGCTGGACCCTGGCCTTTTTCTTGGCCCGTGCAGGTTTTGGGCGTGCATTGCTTCCCCATGACGTAGACCCAGATGCTAAGGGAGTGACTCTTTCCATTCTGGCAGGCTCAGCAGTAGGCTTAACTTTGGGCCCTCTTGCCCTCTTAGCTTTAAATTGATTCTTGGAGCGAGATTCAACTTCTGGGCACCTAGGTTGCTCCTTTACTGGTGCCCTCTGGCGTTTCCCGCTGGCGGAGTAGATAACAGTCCCTCTAGGGCTTTCAGCAGCCACTCAACTTTGTCCTTCTCAGGCTTCCGGCCTTTACACTGCGCACGGAAATGGCCCATTTCTCCACAACCGAAACATCTCTTCCTCGAAAGTGGAGACACGGTTGCTTGTTGAGGTTCTAATAAGAGATTTGAACCAGACGCCACGGCAACTTCAGTCGTCTGCATACCTGTTAGGAACTTTTGCATTTCCCCCTGCATCTCGGTCACCTTCATCAACACCCTGCACAGTTCAGCGTGCGCTTTCTGCAGTTCAGTTTGAGCTTCCTGTACCTTCTTTACAGTCTTGAACAACTCGCTTCGTTCAGAAGAGTTCGATTCTTTCGCAGCCTTTTCGACGAATTTAAAACCGACTAACTGCTCCTGTTCATCCAGATCAGATCCATAGGTGTCTAACGAGTCATTTTCAGGCTGCAGACCGTCGTTATATCTTGCAGGTTGTGCATAAGCCCTTTCTCCCCGCCTGAAGGATTTCTCTTCCAGCAGAGCCTCCTCCTCTCGTACCACTCGGATCAGTTCCAGGTACTTCAACTCTTGATTAACTGCTCTGCTTCTCAGCTGCATCATCACCGGATCTAACGGTTGAGAGCCCCTCAGGATCTGCTTTATTCGTATCTTGTCTACGTCAGCCGGTTTGGCCCCTTTCTTGAGGAGTATTTGGTGCAGAATCTTATCCAAGCGCCCCATGTAATCAATCATTCTCTCACCTCTCTTCTGATAGGTGTGTTCGTACTGATATACTAGTTCCGCTGCCTTTTCTGTTCGCCCAAACACTTCTTCAAGAACGTTCAGATAATCCAAAGCAGTACAATCTTTCCTACTCAGTTTTAGGTTTCTCACCGCTTCTGACGCAGGTCCCTTTAAACTCTCGTGATCCTTTGCTTTTTCTGGGCCTCAGGGATGTCCCACTCATCCAGTGCCTGCATCGCCTGTTCCACCCATTCCTCAAAGGTTTCTTCTCCCGCCGGAGTTGGTACATTTCCTGTAAAGTTCCTTAACCGTCGATAACCGAAATTAGTGTGAGGAGGGCTTGTTTTCTGACATTTAGCCAGCAAATCTCCAATAGCCACGATAAATTCAGGCCCGATCATGGCCAACGGACTGGGCGCGGGAACACTTTCGGCTTCGCCACGTGGCGCACTTGGCTGAATCAGTTGGACTTCCACCTCATCGGTCAGCTTCACGCTCGCGCCCCGAAAACATGCTGGAATACCTTTTCTCCATTCGAGAAGAACATGCGTGTGAGAGGTATCTGGGTTTTTCTTAATGTCCAGGATTAACCCCCGATGATCTGGTGCTAGCGTGGCCATGGCCTGGCGAATCTGATCTTCGGCCCAAGTGTCTGCGGGAATATCCATGACTATGCAACATGCTAACTGACTACTATGCTCCCCACACCATTCGGCAGCAGTGTCTGGATCCATATTTAACCCTTTAGATGCGGTTTTTCCAGAGACTGAATCCCGGAAACGAGCCCCCACGTGTAGCGCTCACTCCCGGAGGAGCCGCTGAAAATGAACCACGGGTCAGTCTCCCCGCACTAGGGAATAAATATACTCCAACACGCTGTAAGTTTTATAAGTTAAAAGGTTTACTAAAAGGTTTGCAGTTCTTGAGACACGGTATATGCAGGAAGATTTACAGTACTTTCGTAACACGATAAACGCGTAGCGGTAAAAGAAACGAAAACACGAGGGCTTCGTATTTTCGGAAAAAAAACCCCGACCGAGCAGAAAATTAAAAGATACGAAATTCGAGGAAAAAAACGCGTAGCGGGACACAATAAAATACACAGTTCTCGTATCACGGTAAATGCGCAGCGGGAACAAAAAAAGGAAAATTGTTCAGAATGTAACTTTAACTTTGCCCCCTTGTATGGATAGGAAAAAAAGGAAACTGAGTCCTGCACAGGTTAAGTCCCAGAACGTGAAATGGTATGTGTTTGTGTGTGTAGGGTACCCGGGTACTTTTCAACTGGCCAGTGAGTTTACTTTAACGATGTCTTCGACTAGTCAGTTGGGGCCCTGTGGGTTTTAGAAGGAAAACAGCAGCGTACGTTCTTATTTACACACGGCCTTGGGGCCTCTCACCCATCCAGCGCAAGCTTGAGGTTCCGCTGACCCAGGACGTCTCTCCGCTCGATATTGACTGGGGACGCCGACCACCGGATCTGTTGTCTGGCCTTCTGTCTGTCAGCCACGACTCAGCCAGCTTACCGCCTGCTCCCCGCTTCAATCGACCGCGGTACTCCTTACTCGAGGGGTCTTCTCTCCTTAGCACTGCACTCGGATAATAGATGGTGATGTCTATCTCCCGCAAGGCTGGGTGACCCAATCCTAAGGTCCGATCCACTTTGTCTGCGCTCCGGCCTATCTGTTGGTCTCTCCTTCTCTGTGTGTGCATCCACTCTCCTCTGCTCCCTGGCGCGCTCTGCCTGTTCTCCACGAGGTGCAGGATGTACAGCTCTCCACAAACCCACCCACTTCCTGTTTCTTCGCAAAGCATGCATGGACATGTAGTTCAAGTGTCCAGGGTCTTTAATCGTGATAGTCTCCATCTTGTGACCAAAAATGGGTACTGCCACAGTAAACTTTAACACATCGCTACAAGTGTCTGACTGGGTCACACAGCTCATAGAATGACAAACGTCCGGCATCGTAATCCAGGAATATCCCAAATCTACGACAGGAAGCCTTAACTTCTACCTCATAACGCAGTGAATTATGTAAAGCTAAGAATTGATTATTTTCTATACGCAAACACCAGGACTTTATATTATTTTCACATAATGAATTCTGTCCGCATTTCTCCACACTTAGATACAACACTCCCAGCCTGCAAGTTCCTGAATTACTGATCTCCACTTCCCAGTAATGTCGACCGGATGGAAAGGTCCCCCTGCTAAATACCTGTGAGCTTTGAAATCTCTCGCCACTTTGTGGTCGCTGCAGCCACTCAATAGATGCAGAGGCCTTTTTTAAGTCACTTGACACGGATACGTTGTTAGCGGCCGTGTTTACATCTAACAATATGTTTGAAGCCGTCGGCACGTGGAACCCACTCTTAGTAGTTACATCAGCAATTATATCGGTTAAATCTTTGTGTAAACCCAGTGAGATCAGAAATTCATCCAGATCCTCCAGAGATATTTTATTGTATTTCTCTTTCTCTTCCTCCTCTTCTTTTTTAGTGTCACTAGACACAGCCTTGTGTGATTCCTGGTCCTGTAGGACGGCCAATGGGTCGGTTTCTTTACACAGATCTTTAAGGAGACTCATCTTCTGGTAAAGATCCTCCATCTGTTTGATAAGATTTGAGATTCGGAGTGAGATCTGCTCCTCCTGCCTGGAGATCTCACTCAGGACTTTCCCCTCTAAGGTTTGTAGTTTTTTCCTGATGTCCTGAAAGAAGCCAGTGACTCGTTCTATTAACCCGGCTGCTTTATCTTGTACTTTACCCTTGTGCTTCTCCAACCCCTGGACTCGTTTCTCGGCCTCCTCTGTCCTTGAAGTCATTTTTTCCAGAGCATTTCTCATTTTATCCTTCTTCGTCTCCATGGCCTCATCCATTGGGCAAACCTGGTGTCCCCTGTGCTCTCCAAAAGCAAAACAGGACACACAGACACAGACAGCGTCCTGAGGACAGTAATATTTCAGGGCCTCCTTGTGGATGGAACATTTTCTGTTCTCCAGGGAAGGAATAGGTTCCGTCAGGACGTGCTCTGTGGACTTACTGTGTACGCTCAGGTGGAGATCACAGAGAGAAGCCTCACAGAGCAGACACGTCTTAGCAGCCGGTACCGGAGCATCAATACAGTAAGTGCAGAATTTCCCAGAATTTTCTCTTTCTGGCTGCGCAGTGAGGAAACGCTCCGCTATGTTGCAGAGCTTCATGTTCCTCTGCAGAGCAGGACGCTCCGTAAACTCCGCTCTGCACTCGGGACAGGTATAAACCCCGGCTCCATCCTGTGTATCCAGCACGTTTTCGATGCAGACCCGGCAGAAGTTGTGTCCGCAGCTCAGCATGACGGGATCGCTGAAAATGTTCAGGCAGACGGAGCAGTTCAGCTCCTCTCTCAGATCAGACGCCATCCTGGAAATACTAAGAAACGAAACTGTTTTCTGCACCGTGCTGGGTGTGGACAGGAAATACTGACATCTCTGTGCGGAAACTTAACTGTTTGAGGTCTTGGTTGCAGCTTCTGATCCAAAGGCAAATCCTGGAAAGTGCTTTAAAAGGGCCAGTACCACCAAAAAAATGAAAAGTCCTTATTGTATTTATTTGATGTTGCTGATATCTTACATGTGCTTTGTTTTTCTCTTGTATGTTTAGTTCAGGAAATATTTTCCTCTATATGTGTCACTGGGTGCATCCATTGTGTGATATTTTCCTCTATATGTGTCACTGGGCGAATTCATTGTGTGATCTTTTCGTCTATATGTGTCAATGGGTGCATCCATTGTGTGATATTTTCCTCTGTGTCACTGGGTGCATCCATTGTGTGATATTTTCCTCTATATGTGCCACTGGGTGCATCCATTGTGTGATATTTTCCTCTATATGTGCCACTGGGTACATCCATTGTGTGATATTTTCCTCTATATGTGTCACTGGGTACATCCATTGTGTGATATTTTCCTCTATATGTGTGTAGTGCTGCTTTAAAGTTAACTCTGGTGTAATGGACTGTGGCTGCCAAAAGGGGGAGATAGTGTAAAAGACATGTGGACTATGCTGGACAAAGTGGACTCCATCTCATATCACCCTTTGCGTGAGGACAGGAAGTGGGTGGCCCATTGTGAAGGAGAGAGATCAGCAGCCTCGTGTTTGGCGCGCAGAGTGTGAGCAGAGCATCGAGAGGTATAGGACGCACGCTGGAGCTGTTAAGGACCGCAACTAGGCCAGAGCATGGACGTCACTACCTTCATGCTGGAGAGCGAGACAGAGACCGTGCTATCACCTGGAAACTCAGCCCTGAGAGAATTGGAGGACAAGCTGATTCCGGCAGGACCTCGAGTAAGGAGAGCCGCGGATCAATTGGGAGTGCGGGCGGCGGATCGATTGTTCCAAGTTGCAGAAAATTGGCAAACGGGGAGCAGATTCTTTAGGACAGAGTCCCGGTACACAGCGGAGAGGGATCCTTTGGTCGAGGCATCGAGTGCTGGACAGTTCGTTCGACGGATGGGTGAGAGGCCTCAAAGCCCACCGTTCCAAAACAAGAAAGCACGCTTGTTACATTGCTTAACTCCACAGGGCCCCAACGGTGACTAGTCGAAGATTGCTCTTTTCGTTCACTGACCAGTTGACCACAGTACCCGGGTACCCTAGACACACGCTCATACATATTCTGAGCCATTTCTACGGGACTTACACTCCAGAACTGAAGGGGTTAACCGTTTCTTTTCCACTGCGTGTTTTTTTCCCGCGTTACGAATTCCTGCCATTTAAATACCGTACATGTGTGTTATATGTCGCTTTATTGGGATCAGTAAAGTATATAATATAGAAAAATCCACAACAGTGCTGGTGTATATTGATTTTCCAAGCGCGGTGAGACTATCCTGGGGTTAATCAGCAGCTCCTTCAGGGGTGAGCGCTATACTTGGGGGCCCAGGGATCTCAGTCTCTGTAAATACCGCAAATAAAGGGTTAAATGTGGATCCAGACACTGCTGCCCAATGGTGTGAGGAGCACAAAAGCCAGATAGGGTTAAGCATAGTCATGGACATTCCCGCAGACGCTTGGGCCGAAGATCAGATACGCCGGGCCATGGCCGCGCTGACGCCAGATCATCGGGGTTAATCCTGGACATTAAGGCGAACCCAGAGACTTCTCCCACGTATGTTCTTTTTGAGTGGAGAAAGGGTGTTCCAGTTTGTTTTCAGGGCGCAAGTATGAAACTGACCGACAATGTGGAAGTTCAACGGATTCAGCCAAGTGCGCCACATGGCGATTCCGCGCATGTTCCCGCGCATGTTCCCGCGCCCAGCCCGGTAGCCATGATGCGGCCAGAATTCATAGTGACTATCGGAGACTTGCTGGCTAAATGTCAAAGATCAAACCCTCCTTACACTAATTTTGGTTATCGACGGTTGAGAAATGTTTCAGGAAACACGCCAACTACGGCGGGAAAAGAAACGTTTGAGGAATGGGTGGAACAGGCAATGCAGGCTCTGGATGAGTGGGACGTCCTTGAAGTGCAGAAGAAACAGAGAATTAGCCTGAAGGGACCTGCATCAGAGGCTGTTAGAAACCTGAAGTTGAGTAAGAAAGACTGTACTGCTTTAGATTACTTAAACGTATTACAGGAAGTCTTCGGGAGAACAGAAAAGGCGGCTGAGCTCATGTACCAGTACGAACACACCTACCAACGGAGAGTTGAGAAAATGATTGACTATATGAGGCGCTTGGACAAGATTCTGCACCAGATACCCCTCAAGAAAGGGGTCGAAACTGCCATGATAGATCAGATCAGAATGCGGCAGATATTGTGGGGTGCTCAGCCTCTAGAACCGAGAGCTGAAATACCTGGAGCTGATTTGAGCTGTTCGAGAAGAAGAGGCTCTTCTAGAAGAGAAGTCCTTAAGGAGAGCCGAAAGAGCCTACGCACAACCCGTGAGACATAACGAATGTTTGCCGTCTGAAGATGATTCGGTAGATGCCTATGGGTCCGAAGTTGACAGATCAGAGAAATTCGTTGCTCCTACATCGTCAGAGAATACTGTGAAAGAGTCAACTGTGCAGGTGTATGGTGAAATACAAAATACTGTTAAGAAAGTGCAAGAAGTTCAAGCAGAACTAGAACAGGCGCACATGGACCTGTGCCAGGTAATTTTGAAGGTGGCAGAGACACAGACCGATATGCAGAGGTTCCTCACAGATATGCAGACAACAGGAGTTGCTGTGGCCTCTGGCCAGGGTCCTTCGAAGGAATCACCACGAGCAAGTGCACCTCCATCTTCAAAGAAGAGATGTTTCAGTTGCGGAGAAATGGGTCATTTTCGAGCACAGTGCCCAAAACAAAGGCCAGAGCGGAAAACATTTGAAAAGTTCTTAAAGGCCTTGGAAGGGCTGTTATCTACCTCACAGGAGGGAAACTACAAAGGGCCCTGGTGAAGGAGAAAACTAGGTGCCCGACAACGGAAAACCGCTCCAATTTTCAAGCCAGAACTGATAGGCCGAAAGGATCCAGATCCGTGCCGAATGCTGTGCCTGTCAGGACTGACAGAACTACTCCTCTGGCATCCGGACCCATGTTGCGGGAGAGCAATGCACACCCAAAACCTCAACGGGTCAGGAAGGAGGTCAGAGTACAACGAACTAGGTCTATACCTCATACTGCTACGAATAAGTTTCCTGAACAACTGATAGGTCCTTCGCCCATCGTTCCAATTCAAGTAGAGGGAGTCTATACTAAGGCTCTGTTAGACTCCGGTGCCCAAGTGACGCTGATTTATCGAGATTTCTTTGACAAGCACTTGAATCACCTGCCTTTGAAAAAGCTGAAGGACCTTGAGATCTGGGGTATCGGAACTGAGAAGCTTCCCTATGATGGATATCTACCGGTGAAGTTGGAGTTCAGTTCAGAAGTCGTCGGACAGTCCGGTGGCTGTGATGCATTGGCCATTGTGTGTCCTCGCTCATCGGGGGCCAGTCGAAGTTCTATGATAGTGGGGACGAATACTGACCTGGTGAGACGTCTTCTGACTCTGATAGTGATGGAAGAAGGTTCTACCAGAGGAGTACATCTGATGCTACGTCCGGTCTATCAACGAATGGTAGAAGAACAGAAAGCACCTGCCGAAGTGGGACGTCTGTGGAGATTGGGAGGAACAGAGAAGGTTCTGCAATCGGGAGAAGTGGCGAGCTTCCGGGCTACAGTCAAGTTGAATGGATCACAACCGGGTCCTTATGTGGTACTGGAAACTGATCCCAGTCACGGGAGTGAGGCCGGAGTAGAAGTAATCCCTGAGATAATCTCCACAAGAGCTTTGAAACGGACACAAGGAAGAGTCTCAGTTAGTGTATGTAATGTATCTGATTCTCCAGTGGTCCTGAAGGCACCGATGCACCTCGGACAAGTGGCTTCTGTTACTCCTCTCTCCCCTACCGATTTAGGGGGGGAAGAGCACAAAGAGATTCCAGCTGAACGGTTCTATCCTAAAGACGCTCCCATCTCGCTTGAATGGAAGAAATGACTGCAGGCCCAGATCCTAAAGTGGAGAGACTTATTCTCTAAGGATGAGTTTGACGTTGGATGTGCTAAGAGTACCGAACACCGCATTTGGCTGCAGGATGACAAGCCGTTTCGAGAAAGGTCAAGACGAGTTCCACTGGGAGACTTAGATGATTTAAGAGAACAGTTGGCTGAACTACAAAGGACTAACCATCTTGTGCTCCATCTCATTCTACAGCTGCCGGCACGTTCTGTAACGGAGATTAAATGTGGGGAAATTAAGAGGGTTTATTGCTGTGATTTATTTTCTTGATCTAGTCGAGCGGAACTCACAGACCATATGTTTAAACTGTAATTTAATAATATATACAGAATTTACATTTATAAATTCCTCCTATTTCCTCCAGGTCTACACGTGAAAGAAATATTCCATGGGGTGTACATAGAGATGTATAGTAACCACGTACCCGCACATACACACACATTAATATGTCAGTTCCGGGTTCACAGCACAGATTAACAAACATATCAGAAGCTGTAAATCCCTCTTGTTCCTTTACCGTTAGTTTTCAGCGCAGAAATAAAGGGGAGAATGCGGCGAACTTTCCAGCACGGCAGAGGTTAACATTAATGTTTTACCACAGGATTAAAACCGATACCGGCCGCCACAAACTAACACAGAAATACCATTATTTGGTCATTTGGAGGTGATAAGTGATAAAGAAGTATACTAAAAGTGAAATGACACACATAAAACACATGGGGTTATTCACACGGTGCTGGTGTTTGTCGCTGTCGCAACGCTGACACAATCCAGCAGCTGCCGAGTAACCCGCAGTGTCTGTGGAGGAACATAAGAGGAACGATGAGTCCTCATAAGATTATTAAAAATCTCTTGTATAGTTGATAATGACAGGAGATATTATATATATATATTGTAATATTATTTCAGTCATTTTTTTGGATATAGGGGAAGCTCCTAACTCCTGACTTTAACCCAAGCTTTATCAGGAATTATGAACGCGGCGTGAAGAGGCTCGGTGAACCTGGCAGTGAACGTGTATAAGTGTCTGACGGGGTTACACAGCTCATAGAATGACAAACGTCCAACCTCGTAATCCAGGAATATCCCAAATTTATGACAAGAAGCCTTAACTTCTACCTTATATCGCTGTGAATTATGTACAGCAAACAATTCATTCTCTTCTATACGCAAACACCAGGACTTTAAATTATTTCCACATAATGAATTCCTTCCACTTTTCTCCACACTTGGATACGACACTCCCAGCCAGCAAGTTCCTGAATTACTGATCTCCACTTCCCAGTAATGTTGACCGGACGAAAAGGTCCCCCTGCTGAAAACCTGTAAGCTTTGAAATCTCCCGAAACTAAGTGGTCGCTGCAGAAATTCATTAAATGCAGAGGGCGCTTTTAAGTCACTTGACACGGATACGTTGTTAGCGTCCGTGTTCTCATCTAGCAATATGTTTGAAGGCATCAGCTCATGGAACCCACTCTTAGTAGTTACATCGGCAATTATATCGGTTAAATCTTTGTGTAAACCCAGTGAGATCAGAAATTCATCCAGATCTGGTATTGGAGATCGCACGCTAACCTGGTTTCAATCATATGTGTCTGATCGGTCGCAAAATGTGTCCATCTCACTCAGCACTTCCCTCCCGCTCCCCGTCACATGCGGTGTACCCCAAGGCTCGATACTCAGCCCCCTGCTATTCACAATATTCATAAATGATCTGCCCAATGTCTGCAAAGCCTCAACTGTACACATGTACGCAGACGACACTGTAATCTATACCAGCAAACCAGATCTCCCACAGCTGGAGGCCGTGCTGCAAGAACAATTCACAGAGATAGAAAAGTGGATCAAAGATAACAAACTTTTTCTAAATAATGACAAAACTGTTACAATGCTCTTTGGAACAAAACCTAAACTACACAAATTGCAAACACCCCATCTATGTGTTGGGACAAAATCAAATGGCACGCTGACCACAGTCACTTCTCTCAAATATCTACGTATGTGGTTGGACCCTAATCTATCCTTTGGCCCCACATCGAAAAACTCTCATCTAAACTTTACCCCAAACTAGGTGCCCTGTACAGAAACAAATCCTGCCTGAGCCCCGCGGTAAGAAAGCAGATTGTACAACAAATGCTTATGCCAGCCATTGAATACGGAGATGTAGTGTATGCAGCCGCCCCGCAAACACACCTTCAGAAACTTACTACATTGTATAACTCATTCTGCCGCTTTGTGCTACAATGTAACTACATGACCCACCATTGTGACAAGTTAAAAGAGCTAAACTGGCCATCGCTGGAATCTAGACGCACCCTTCACCTTTCCAACCTGGTGTTTAAGAGCTTTTCTGGGAAGCTACCACCCTACCTGAATAGGCTGCTAACCTCAGCAGTTCCCTCATCCTATAACCTCTGATCCAGCACCTGCACCTTACTTGCAATACCACAATACAAAAAGCAAGTGGCTCCATCCTCATTTTCCTACAGAGTACCACAATTATGGAATAACCTCCCAGATGCCATCAAATCTTCCCCCAGTCTAAAGTCCCTTAAGAGCTCCCTATTAACATACCTCAATACGAAATGCACCTGTAAACATGTAACATAATGACTATATACAGAATGCACCTGTAAACATGTAACGTAGTGACTATATACAGAATGCGCCTGTAAACATGTAACATAGTGACTATATACAGAATGCACCTGTAAACATGTAACACAGTGACTATATTTCCTACATATTTATATTCTGTTGATCTGTATATTTATTGTGTGTTAATATCTTGCATTTTACTATTTTGTATTTCTGTAACCATGTTCTTGAACCCAGGACATACTTGAAAACTAGAGAAATCTCAATGTATCCTTCCTGGTAAAATCCTTTATAACAAAAAAATCCTCCAGAGATATTTTATTGCATTTCGCTTTCTCTTCCTCCTCTTTGTTGCTGGTGTCAGAGAACACAGCCTTGTCCGATTCCTGGTCCTGTAGGACGGTCAATGGGTCGGTTTCTTTACACAGATCTTTAAGGAGATTCATCTTCTGGGTCATCTTCTTCATCTGTTTGATAAGATCTGACACTGACCTGCTCCTCCTGCCTGAAGATCTCACTCAGGACCTTCCCCTCTAAGGTTGCCAGCTTTTCCCTGATGTCCTGAAAGAAGCCAGTGACTCGTTCTATTAACCCGGCTGCTTTCTCTTGTACTTTAAACTTGTGCTTCTCCAGCCCCTGGACTTGTTTCTCCGTCTCCTCTCTCCTTGAAGTAATTTTTTCCAGAGCATTTCTCATTTTCTCCTTCTTCTTCTTCTTCTTCTCCTTCTTCAGGGCCTCATCCATTGAGCAAACCTGGTGTCCCCTGTGCTCTCCAACCAAGCAGCAGGACACACAGACACAGACAGCATCCTGAGGACAGTAATATTTCAGGGCCTTCTTCTGGACGTAGCATTTTCTATTCCCCGGGTAAGGAATGGGTTCCGTCAGGACGTGCTCTGTGGACTTGCTGTGTACGCTCAGATGGAGATCACAGAGAGACGCCTCACAATGCAGACACGTCTTAGCAGCCAGTAACGGAACATCAATACAGTAGGTGCAGAATATCTCAGAATCTTCTTTTTCTGGCTGCGCAGTGAGGAAACGCTCCGCTATGTTGCAGAGCTTCATGTTCCTCTGCAGAGCAGTACGGTCCATAGACTCCGCTCTGCACTAGGGATGAGCCGAACACCCCCGTGTTCGGTTCGCATTTGAACTCAAACAATTTCAAAAGTTCGAGTTCGAATGCGAACACGAGCCGAACTCAATGCAAGTCAATGGGGCTGAAAGTTCGGTTTTTAGAGTGCCCTCCAAGAGGGCATATATGCAAGATATTTGCCATAAAAGGTGTATGGGGGTCCGGGTAGTGCCCTGGGGGTCAGGAAACAAGGACAAAAAGTAAAAAAAAAACGTTTTTAAAGGAACAGTGAGTTTTCCATAAAATAAAGGGTTAAAAATAAAAACGAAAAATTCCTTCAAATATCGTGCCTATGAGGTCCCCATAACCTGCCCGTGAAGTGGCAGATTTGTAGGATGTATAGAAACATTGCCATCAGAGACCCACACACGACACCTAGCCACCCTTAAGGGGTTAAAATGCACAGGGACTGGCTACTATCCTGTTAGATGAGGGAATGTATTATATGTATAAAGCAAGGTATATATGACAATGGATAGTCAGAGACTCTAGGGACTCAGCTTGTACGCTTTATGATAGACATTTTCACTTTGTGTTGTGTTACTAATGCAGAAGCAGCAAGCCCTTCCCCCACGCTGGCACCAAAACTATAGATCTAACACAATAATAATTGTATGCGCACATAGGCCCTTTGGGAGGGGTACATGACAAATACTGGAATATTACGTTTAAATCTAAGGAGTGTGATAAAGATTTTATTACGTCCTTGATGACAAATGACGTAACATCTACATCATTAACCACTTGGCTGCTATGGACGCGCTCAGCGCGTCCAGCCAAGTGGTTCTCCCCGGTGCAGACTGACATCTTGGATGTCAGCCCAGCACTCGGGACCCCGGCGGGGACATTAGATGTCATCACGGCGACATCTAATTCAGGCGCCCCCCCCGCATGTGCGGAGGAGGCGCCTGAAAGGGAGGGGGGGAGGTCCTTTGGACCTCTCTCCCTCCCGATCGCCGGGGAGCAGGGAGTTAATAAAGGCACCGCTTGGAAGGGCACAGCCTGCCCTTCCAAACGGTGGCTGTCATTAACCCCTGGGGAGCCGGATCACGAATCGGCACTGAAAAGCGCCGGTTCGTGATCCTTTCCCGGAGCTGGCCGACATCTTGGATGTCGGACAAGCCTCCGGGAACTCCCCCTGAGGACTGGCGTCATTGTGCATAGCACGATGACGCCAGTCCTGGAGTTAACCCCTAGCTGCCACCAATGGTGGAGATAGGGGGTTCATTGGAACCCCCTATCTCCCGGTCTGTGGCAGCTAGTGGTTAAAGTTTGGTACTGTTGGATTGGCCAGAGCATGGCCGTTCCAACGATACCAAACATGACTATGAAATAAAGTTTTTAAAAAAATTAAAAATTTAAAATAAAAACATATTTTAAAAAAAAATTATAAAAAAAAAATAACCAAGTTTTTTTTCTTTTTTATGGTTCGTTAATGCAGCAATATTGTTCCCATTTAAATTATAATGTGAACAATGATGCTGCACTAACGATTTTTGTATGCGGTGCGTTTGTTAAAAATCGCATAATTTTCCCCCAAAAAAAATGTAACGAGACCCCATTTCTAATTTTTTTAACAAGCGCACCCCATACAAAATATAACCGCAATTGCTCGCATGTTAAAATGTGGAAAAAAAACCACTTTACACATTGTAAATTATTGAAAATTCATATTTTATTGCATTTTTTGTTATAATATACAGACAGGACATGACGTATACATATAATAATGACATATTATGAATCTGCCGAGTCTGACGGAAAGAACGATATATAATATGTCTGGGTCATATACTAAAATAAGCCTTCAAAACACGCTTAAACAAGATGAGCAAAACAGGTAAAAATGACCTTAGCACAGAGGCGGGAAAAGCCTCAGCAGCGAAAGGGTTAATGAGGGATAATACCTAATCATGTATTTTGAGGTATAAAGTCTCATGTCACTGTGAAAAGGGGGCTCATTCTTTGCGATGGAATCCTGTTTGAGCATCTGTTGTGATATCACAATAAAGTTTGCCTTTCCTGAAGAGACTCGTGTTCAGACAATCCTTGCTCGTGTCCGGTCCGGCCTCGTCCCGAGTGAACCCGTCTGATTCCGGTTACATTTCTGGGGGCTCGTCCGGGATACGCGGGCCCTTACCGGCATGGCAATGACTGCTGAACACTGTAGCGGTTGACTGCAGGTGCAAGTGATCCCGCTGGGTGGGTGTCCGTTGAAGGTGAGCTGACATCTGCAGGCGCCAAGCAGGATTTCCTGTTCAGTGGACCTCATCTCGTCTCAAACGGGCCCCCCAGCCTGGGAACACTGGGACACCCCTGAGTCTGAGGAAACAGCGAACAGCGCGGCGATAGGTAAAGTGTCTTCTATGTTTGTATGTCTAATGGAAATACCGGTATAAAGGGAAACGTCTGACTGATATTCGGATAAGGAGACTCGATGGCCACCGTCTCGTTGGCATACCTAGCCTGCCGCTGATAGCACGGACAATGCAAAAGAGCCAGAGTGGCTAGCGCGTGTCTGGATTCGGGGGAATTGGATGCCAACCAAAGGGTAGTTCTGTATGTGAGGGAGAAGGGAGCCACATGGAGTTGCATAGTCATAGTCAGTATTTGTAAACAAAGCTTCGCCATGTGGACAAAGGAAAGGCGGAGAGATTTCTGTGACCGGGCTTAGAGCCCTGTGTCAGTGCTAGTGTGTACGTCGTGTAGTGAAGAGGGCTCATATTGGGGCCAACGGTAGCTGCAGAGGAAGTGGTGCCGGGTGGGTAGAATTACTCATAGGCAAATTGGAATTGCAGATGGGAGTGTTGTTATAGAACGGGGTGCACATAGTCACAAGCAGGCAAGAGTTAGAGTTCAATGAACGGGGTAGAAGGAGCCAAAAGGAGGGACGGCGTGCCCTCGGCTAGTGGAAAGAGTTGAATTGTTTGTTTTGTTTTGTGCTGACAGAATCTGGTACAGTATGGGTTGTGATTGATTGCTGAGAATGCTGTGAGTGAACGAGTGCCTACTCACATTGCGAGAAAGCAAACTGAGTTTCCGGCTCAGGCGACTGCAGTTCGGCTACTGACGGAGGAAGCGGGTCAGATATATATATATATGTATGAAGTGTTGACTGAAGTGCCAGACAGTAAATTCTAATTGTCAGTGCTAAAAAGTAATATCTGCATTGTAAAAAGGTTACTGCTTTTAAGAGTAACAATGGGTAACGGGTCATCCGAGCCCAAAAAGGTAAAGAAAGGGTGAGACGCCCTTAGAGTATATGGTGCGGAATTTTGAAGTGCTATATACAGCACATGATTATGGTGTGGAGTTAACCAAAGAGAAATTAACAGGAATGTGTACAATGGTGTGGCCACTGCTAGTTCCAGACTGGCCAGAGCAGGGGTCAATGGACCCGGAGCTAATACAGAAAATGTATTCCCAGGTCACCGGGAAATGCGTACAGCCTGAGCAGTACCTATATATAGATATATGGAAGTATTGTGTAAAAGATAAAAGTTATTTTATAATGATGGCGGGACGTAACAAGAAGCAGGTACCCCCCCCCAATAAAGAAAATAATAAAAAGAAAAGGCCGGTGTTGTCATCAGTGACAAAATCAGTGAGTGTCGCTTCCCTTATTCATTATCTCCCCACACAGGGCAGGCCCCCCTATAATTTATTATCTCCCACACAGAGCAGACGGTGACCCCCATATAATTAATTATCTCCCACACAGAGCAGTCGGTGACCCCCATATAATTAATTATCTCCCACACAGAGCAGACCCCCCATATTATTTATTATCTCCCCACACAAAGCAGACAGTGACCCCCATATAATTAATTATCTCCCACACAGAGCAGACGGTGACCCCCATATAATTAATTATCTCCTCACACAGAGCAGACCCCCATATAATTAATTATCTCCCACACAGAGCAGGCCCCCCATATTATTTATTATCTCCCACACAGAGCAGACGGTGACTCACATATAATTAATTATCTCCCACACAGAGCAGTCGGTGACCCCCATATAATTAATTATCTCCCACACAGAGCAGACCCCCCATATTATTTATTATCTTCCCACACAAAGCAGACAGTGACCCCCATATAATTAATTATCTCCCACACAGAGCAGACGGTGACCCCCATATAATTAATTATCTCCTCACACAGAGCAGACCCCCATATAATTAATTATCTCCCACACAGAGCAGGCCCCCCATATTATTTATTATCTCCCACACAGAGCAGACGGTGACTCACATATAATTAATTATCTCCCACACAGAGCAGACGGTGACCCCCATATAATTTATTATCTTCTCCACACAGAGCAGGCCCCAATATAATTTATTATCACCCCATATAATTTATTATCTCCCCACACAGAGCTGACCCCTGTATAATTTATTATATTCTCCAAACAGAGCAGACCCCCATATAAATTATTATCTCCCCACACAGAGCAGACCCCATTATAATTTATTATCTCCCCACACAAAGCAGACCCCATTTAATTTATTATCTTCCACACAGAGCAGACCCTCATTATAATTTATTATCACCCCATATAATTTATTATCTCCCTGCACAGAGCAGGCCCCCATATATAATTAATTTTACTTAGGAAGCATGAATTTGGTGATAAAAATTAAAATACTATTGCAAAATCTCTACTGAACTTGAATCAAAAGGTTGAACAGCTGTCAGGCAGTTTGAAGTTGAAGGAACTGTGCAGTTTTGAAGAATGCTCATGCTGATGATTACCATTATGCATTTGCTATGCTAAACTTGTAATCATACAGGTCTATTCAAATAAAGGTGAAACTCAGGAGAATGAATGGAGTAGTGAAAATTCTAGGTCAAAATTGCCAAATCAGAAAAATTCTCCCATTTATCTCACTTTCCAAATCGGATATTTGGTCTAGATTGTTCTCTTCTCCTGCCAATTCTTCTGTTTTTCACCTTTCTCTGAATAACCCTGTAAGTCTCACTTAAAATAAGCAGAAATTAAATTGAACTCCCAGTCTCCCACTCTTTAAATAAGATTCTCTTTTCTTTTTCTCATTTGTTCTGGATCACCCCTCCGCCATCATCTCATGGCTTCAAGTACAATATAAACGGAACAGTGTGACACTCAGGGATATATACTCACCACCATCCAATCCCAACCTGGCTCAGGCCTGCCTGCTGCTCGCTCCTTTGTCCACTGAACACCTCTTCAGACAGCAGGTCCTCTTCGGTGCAGCTTCCTTCCACCGCGCCCGTCGTCGACTCCTCAGCGCCTCCTCTGTGAAGCATGGTTGGGGCGGCACCTAGCAGCGTGCCATTCCCAGCCGCGTGCTGTGCGTCTAGGAGGCACGCTGTGATTCGAAACAATTTCGAATCGACCTGCAAAGTCGAATTCGAATCGAATACGACCAGCGATTTGTTTTCGAATTGAATTTTGAAGCTTTGCAGGTCCCTAAAAAAATGTCCCTTGACTAAGGTCGCCAGATCACCCATGTTTTCCTGGACACATATTAAAATTTCATACAGTGGAAAAGTGCTGCCCTGGAACATGTACAATTCATAGTCTTCAGGAAAGCAAAGCAGGTCACCTGGGATTCCTTTTTGATTCCTTGCCTGCAGCGTATGGATTATACATGCTGCGGGGTGACATTTTTCATTCCCTGCACATCAGCATAAATACATTATATATGTAGCCCTGTGTTTAATTTGGCTCTGAGAACTGCAGCTGTTATGCCTCTAGAGGGAGCCAGCGTGCAACGTATGGGGAAAGACTAATGGATTTATGGATTACGTCCCCCAGAAACCCTGGGGAGAGAGGAAGGAAGTAAGCTCTCTGGCACCAGGAAGTGAGAGGAGTGTGTGCAGTGTGGGGAGAACTGACAAAGCAGTGAGAGAAGTCAGTCGCTCGTGTGACACTTTCTGGGATCTTGGCCAGTTGGAGCGCGGAGAACCGGGTGGCATCTACTGCTGGAGTGATTGGGGAGAGTGTGTATCAACCTGCAGTACATCACTCTGAACTGTTCTTATTCCAAGTGCGTTCGAGAGGGACCGCGAGTGAGGAGGCCGCAGGCGGAGCGGAGTGCTGGCGGTATTCTACTTCTGGCAGAGGAGAACTGGGATCGGGAGTGTGAACTTCAACAGCATCGGGCTCCAGGCGGTTGAGAGGACTTATCTTCTTGAGAGGGACCTTTCTTCAGAGTTTCATCGGTCTGGGAGAAGCTGTTTCGCAGGTTGGGTGACAGGCCTCCGGCCTATGATATTGCTAACAGTGCGCACTTATTTGCTTGCTACATTTTCAGGGCCCCAACGTTGACTAGTCGAAGATATTCATCCATCCACTGGCCAGTGGACTTAGTACCCGTGTACCCTAGGACATAAACTAAAAAGTATTCTAAGTGGGACTTTGAACCAAAGGACTGAGAATTTTATTAACGGTTTAGTCGCTATATAGTTACGCTTCCATAGTACCGTCATTCATTTCCTAGCCTGCTCGATTCTCACGGTTAACGTACATGTGTAATTATTGAGATTTATTGCTTACAGTAAAGTACATTTGAGAAAATCTATAAGGCCCCGTTCACACCTCAGCGTTTTACAGTGCGTTCCTGCGCGCTGTAAAACGCTCATCCCCGGAAATCCCATGATTTCATATGGGGCCGGTTCACACCTGGACATTTTACACCGTGCAGGAAAGCGCTGTAAAACGTCCGACGCCCAAAGAAGTACGGGAGCTTCTTAGGGGCATATTGCAGCGCCTTCACTGCTGCAATCTATGGCCTTGAACGCGCTGTCAAAAAACACGCGTATTTGCCGCGCATAAAAAACGCTGAGGTGTGAACCCATTCTAAAGGTGTGCTGGTGTACAGTGAATTGTTAGTGCGGCGAGACCAATCCTGGGTTATTCAGCGGCTCCTCCGGGGGTGAGCTCTACATATGCGTCCAGGAAAACATGGCCGACCTGGCAACCCCACCCCTGACAGTTACAAACACTATAGAAGATAAACCATAACAGTAAAGTAAAGCTTTTGCACAGATTTTGGTAAGCGTTGCATGTATAAATGTTACTCCGGCTGCAGTGCTATGGCTAATTTATAAACAAAACAACTTATAACATGACTATAAACTTCAGCTCTAACTTCTAGTCAGTGTCTAAGTGACGGACATCCTCATTAACTACTTCCTGCTGAACTGCAGTGCGACATATATTAAACTTCCCCCAGGAACTAGGGATGTGCGTTTCGGGTTTCGGAATTTCGGAATTTTCACGAAATTTCCCGATTCGTGTTTTCGGATGCGGCCGAATTTCCGAAAATTTTTAGATCCGAAAATGTCAGATCCAAAACGTTTTCTGAGCCGAAACGAAATATTTTCGGATTTTTCGAATGGACTTGAAATGTGTCAAACGAGAACAGATGTTCCGAAAAAAAGAAAATTTTCCGAAAAGCGAAAATTTTCCGAAAGACGAAAATTTACAAAAAGCGAAAATTTTCCGAAAAACGAAAAGTCGATACAAAAAAACGAGCAAAATGACATGAAAAATACGAAAAATGGTCGATATTCCGAAAAAAGTGCAATTCCGAAAAACGAAAATTTCCGAAATCACGAAAAGTCGATACAAAAACCGAGCACAGTGACACGAAAATACGAAAAGTGGTCGATTATTCCGAAAAAAAAATGTACCCGAAAAACGGGCCGAACCGAATCGAATCGAAACCGAAATCGGTCGAAACGAGCCGAATCGAAAAGTTTAAAAATCCGAAAAATCGAACCGAATCGAACCGAAAAAAAAATCGGTGCACAAGCCTACCAGGAACCAAACACTCTCTGTTCTGGTTCCATACATAGTGATACTTTGCATCATGGGAAAATCCACAAAATAGAAACAGGAGATAAAACCAAATTTTATTTTTCATCTTTGCACACAAGTATTTCAAACAGAGGAAAACAACAGCAGCATGTGTTTTATAATGTGTTTTATAAAGTGTTTTATAAAGTGTTTTGTAATTCACAAGTAATCTACTGCAGTTACAGCTTATTTTACTGGTAGTGTCCCTTTAAAGACAAACCATACAGCAATGTCCACCTGTCGTGTCTGTCATTCAGTATCTGTGTATCCATGCCTCTGTCCATTTCATTTGATCAAATTCCAGTCATTACAATCAGATTCACCAATCACAGCTCGGTACAGGCAGCCATTGTTTGAGCTTGGAAATAATGACCAAAAATAGCTACAGCTTCCTGTTAACCCTTTCTGGCTCTGATTTGAAAAAAATACTCCTATTTTATAAAGATGATTAAAAACAATAACAAAAAGCCGAAACATTATAGAAAGTGAGTTTTCACAGGTTATTTATTGTTGGGTTTTTTTTGCAATTCTTTATTTCTCAAACCCGTATATTTTACAGCCAAAAGACTCCAAAAATGATAAAAAAAATCAAAGCCCATCCTCACAAGTGTAGAGACACCGGGGGCCACATAATCCATTTTATGCAGAGATATTAGTATATGAGATAATGATTATAGATATTTACCTCATTTCACCAGATACTTTTATAAATTGTAAATTTTCCAAAAATCTATTCAGCAAATTAACGTTATTTATAATATAAAATTATGAATGAAATCTATTTATAAGAAGATAAATTTTATTGTGTAACTCTCCCCTCCCCCACCATTAAAGGACATGTTCACAGTTTTTATAGAGACTGTAAATCAGGTTTCAGTGCCGGCTCGTGGCTCTGACACGTCCTTTCTCCGCTTTATGGCAGGAGAGGCGCTTCACTAACACAGGAGAGATTTACTGAATCTCAATCAGCTCTGAGAGATTCTCTCTGAGACAAACAGAAACCCGTCCCCTCATTACTACAACTAACCCTGCGAGATTAAACCTATTAAACAATGAATTATTGTCTAAAGACCTATTTTAAAGGTATTTCCAGGCTGTTATACACACACCATCCTGTGCTCCATCTCATTCTACAGCTGCCGGCACGTTCTGTAACGGAGATTAAATGTGGGGAAATTAAGAGGGTTTATTGCTGTGATTTCTTTCCTCGATCTGGCCGAGCTGAACTCACAGACGATATATATAAACTATAATTTAATAATATATACAGAATTTGCATTTATAAATTCCTCCTATTTCCTCCAGGTCTACACGAGAAAGAAATATTCCATTGGGTGTACATAGAGATGTATAGTAACCACGTACCCGCACATACACACACATTAATATATCAGTTCCGGATACGCAGCAAAGATTAACAAACATATCAGAAGCTGTAAATCCCTCTCGTTCCTTTTCCTTTAGTTTTCAGCGCAGAATTAAAGGGGATAATGCAGCGAACTTTCCAGCACGGCAGAGGTTAACATTAATGTTTTACCACAGGATTAAACCCGATACCGGCCGCCACAAAGTAACACAGAAATAAACTAATGTGGTCATTTGGAGATAAGTGATTTATAAGTGGGTTTATAACCGATTTTACAATCTGTGAAATGACACATAAAACACTGGGGGTTATTCACACGCTGTTGGTGTTCGTCGCTGATGCAAACCCGAAGCTACCGAATAACCAGCAGTGTCTGTGGAGGAACATAGGAAGAACAATGGGTCATCCCATAAGGTTATTAAAAATTTATTTTAGAGTTGATAATGACAGGAGATATTATATATATATATACCGTATATTGTATTTCAGTCATTTTCTGGATATAGGGGAAGCTCCTAACTCCTGACTTTAACCCAAGCTGTGTTACTAACTATGAACGCGGCATGAAGAGGCTCGGTGAACGTGGAGGTAAATGTGTATATGTGTCTGGAGGGGTTACACAGCTCATAGAATGACAAACGTCCAACCTCGTAATCCAGGAATATCCCAAATCTACAAGAAGCCTTAACTTCTACCACATAATGCTGTGAATTATGTATAGCTGAGAATTGATTATTTTCTATACGCAGACACCAGGACTTTATATTATTTCCACAGTATGAATTCTGTCCACTTTTCTCCACACTTGGATACGACACTCCCAGCCTGCAAGTTCCTGAATTACTGATCTCCACTTCCCAATAATGTCGACCGGACGCAAAGGTCCCCGTGCTAAAAACCTGAAAGTTCTGAAATCTTCCGAAATTACGTGGTCGCTGCAGGTATACATTAGGTGCAGAGGCCGTTTTTAAGTCACTTGACACAGATACGTCATTAGCGGCCGTGTTCACATTTAACAATATGTTTGAAGCCGTCGGCACGTGGAACCCACTCTTAGTAGTTACATCGGCAATTATATCGGTTAAATCTTTGTGTAAACCCAGTGAGATCAGAAATTCATCCAGATCCTCTAGAGATATTTTATTGTATTTCTCTTTCTCTTCCTCCTCTTCGTTGCTGGTGTCACTAGACACAGCCTTCTCCGATTCCTGGTCCTGTAGGACGGTCAATGGGTCAGTTTCTTTACACAGATCTTTAAGGAGATTCATCTTCTGGGGAAGCTTCTTCATCTGTTTGATGAGATCTGACACTCTGAGTGAGATCTGCTCCTCCTGCCTGGAGATCTCATTCAGGACCTTCCCCTCTAAGGTTTCCTGTTTTTCCCTGATGTCCTGAAAGAAGCCAGTGACTTGTTCTACTAACCCGGCTGCTTTATCTTGTACTTTAACCTTGTGCTTCTCCAACCACTGGACTCGTTTCTCGGTCTCCTCTCTCCTTGAAGTCATTTTTTCCAGAGCATTTTTCATTTTCTCCTTCTTCTTCTCCATGGCCTCATCCATTGAGCAAACCTGGTGTCCCCTGTGCTCTCCAACCAAGCAGCAGGACACACAGACACAGACAGCATCCTGAGGACAATAATATTTCAGGGCCTCCTTGTGGACGGAGCATTTTCTTTTCTCGGAGGAAGAAATAGGTTCCGTCAGGACGTGCTCTGTGGACTTGCTGTGTACGCTCAGGTGTCGATCACAGAGAGAAGCCTCACAGAGCAGACACGTCTTAGCAGCCGGTACCGGAGCGTCAATACAGTAAGTGCAGAATATCCCAGAATCTTCTTTTTCTGGCTGCGCAGTGAGGAAACGCTCCACTATGTTGCAGAGCTTCATGTTCCTCTGCAGAGCAGGACGCTCCGTAAACTCCGCTCTGCACTCGGGACAGGTATAAACCCCGGCTCCATCCTGTGTGTCCAGCACGTTCCCGATGCAGACCCGGCAGAAGTTGTGTCCGCAGCTCAGCATGACGGGATCGCTGAAAATGTTCAGGCAGACGGAGCAGTTCAGCTCCTCTCTCAGATCAGACGCCATCCTGGAAATCCTAAAAACGAAACTGTTTTCTGCACCGTGCTGGGTGTGGACAGAAAATACTGACATCTCTGTGCGGAAACTTAACTGTTTGAGGTCTTGGTTGCAGCTTCTGATCTAAAGGCAAATCCTGGAAAGTGAATCAAAAGTCTTAGAGCAGGGGTGTGCAAACTGCGGCTCGCGGGCCACATGTGGCCCGCCACAGAGTTTTTTGTGGCCCGCCAAGACATTCAGAAAAATCCGCCTTGAACCAAGATTTCCTTCCCGTGCGCGACCGAAGATTCGTCTCGTATTTTCCACTAGGACGGTGCATGCGCAGACGTCCGTAGTGAGCCCCATCAGCTGGCTGGAGACAGGGGCGTTCTTCTACTCCCGAGACGAGCGGCCGCTGGCATGCAGCTTGGCCGCTCGCCTGGGATGAGAACCATCTGACCAGTGCGCGATCTCGCAAGAACGTGGCTGGTCAGGTGGGTCCCATCCCCAGCGAGCGGCAAAGCTGCATGCCAGTGGCCGCTCGCCTCGGGAGTAGAAGAACGCCGGTGGACGCGGAGCCTGGGGCCAGAGCAAAGGAGGTGAGAGCTGGGTGCAAATATACCCATGTGAGCTGCCTGGGGGCAATAATATCCATGTGAGCTGGGGCCTTGGGCAATATATATTATTATTATTATTATTCTTTATTTATAAAGCGCCAGCATATTCCGCAGCGCTGTACAATAAGCACAGTATAGACAGGGTTACAATACATTGAACAACATTTGACAAACAGTACAGGAGGAGATGAGGGCCCTATTCCCGTAGGAACTCACAATCTGGGAGGGTTGGGGTTGGAAACAGGAGGAGAGGACTGTAAGGTGAGAGTGATTGATGGTTGCGTCAGTGAGTTGGGTGGTAGGCTTCCCTAAATAGGAATGTTTTCAGGGAGCGTTTGAAGGAAGAGAAGTTAGGGGAAAGTCTGACAGTACGAGGGAGAGCGTTCCAGAGAGTGGGGGCTGCGCGTGAGAAATCCTGCAGTCTATCATGGGAAGAGGTGATGCGGGGAGAAGCTAGGCGCAGGTCACTGTTTGACCTTAGGGAGCGGGCTGGGGTGTATTTGGTGATTAGTGAGGACAGGTAGTGGGGAGCTGAGTTAGTGAGGGTTTTGTAGGTAAGGATAAGGATTTTGAACTTAATTCTGCAGTGGATGGGGAGCCAGTGAAGGGACTCGCAGAGGGGAGCGGCAGAGACAGAGCGGCGGGTGAGGTGAATTAGCCTGGCGGAGGCGTTCAGGATGGATTGTAGGGGGGAGAGGTGGGACAGAGGGAGGCCAGATAAGAGATTATTGCAATAGTCGAGTCGGGAGATTACCAGGGCGTGTATGAGTTGTTTTGTGGCGACAGCGGTAAGAAATGGCCGAATTCTGTAAATATACCCATGTGAGGAGGTGAGAGCTGGGGGCAAATATACCCATGTGAGCTGCCTGGGGGCAATAATATCCATGTGAGCTGGGGCAATATATATCCATGTGAGCTGGGGGCAATATATACACATATGAGCTGGGGGCAATATATACACATATTTGCTGGGGGCAATATATACCCATATGAGCTGGGGCAATATATATCCATGTGAGCTGGGGGCAATATATATCCATGTGAGCTGGGGGCAATATATATCCATGTGAGCTGGGGGCAATATATACCCATATGAGCTGGGTGCAATATATACCCATATGAACTGGGTGCAATATATACCCATATGAGCTGGGGCAATATATATCCATGTTAGCTGGGGGCAATATATACCCATATGAGCTGGGGCCAATATATACCCATATGAGCTTGGGGCAATATAAATCCATGTGAGCTGGGGGCAATATATACCCATATATACCAATATATAACTTGCAGGCTGTGATGAGAATCTCAACAAGCAATCTCACTCCTGATTTCAAAAAATTTGTAGAAAAGTGTGATAGGATACGTTTGTCTCATTAAACTGGTTTAAAATTGAAATGTGCTTGCAGCTATAGATGATATGAAATTAGCACAGAAATAAATTGAATAGAACTACCACTATTTCATCATTTTAAAAGGTGCGACCCTCCGCTAACCTCTGCTCCCAGAAAGTGGTCCCAGAGCCAAAACAAATGCCCACCCCTGCCTTAGAGGGCCAGAACCACCAAGACATGAAATGTCCTTATTGTGTTTATTTTATGTTGCTGATATCTTACATGTGTTTTGTTTTTCTCTTGTATTTTTAGAAAATATTTTCCTCTATATGTGTCACTGGGTGCATCCATTGTGTGATATTTTCCTCTATATGTGTAACTGGGTGCATCCATTGTGTGATATTTTCCTCTATATGCGTCACTGGGCACATCCATTGTGTGATATTTTGTGTTGTATCTTTCCATCACTTGCTCCTCAATGTGTGGCTTTGGCCATAGAATGGAGTGAATGGGTCAGTCACCAAATCACATCATTGTATTGTGTGGGATGTAATCAAAGGACATCACCAGGGGGTACACTAGAAGACTTTTAAGCTTCCTGTCTTATTTCATTCAGCTGCCAGCTCTTATCTTATTTAGACTAGAGAACAATAGACCCCAATGCAGCCCTCCCCTCCTTCACCTCAAACAACAGCAGCAAAGTGAAACATTCGCACAGATTTTGGTAACTGTTGCACTATTGGAAAAATCCACAAAATGAAAACTGGAGATAAAAAAACTTACATGCAATTACTTCAAACAAAGAATAAAAGCAGCAGCATGCTTTTTATAAGGTGTTTTATAATGTGTTTCATAAGGTGTTTTATAATCAGAGTTATCCAAAGAGATTCGAAAAGTCACCGCACAGTTCACCCCACAATGTATATATCATACATAATTAATACTGACAACACAAAGAAACTTCTTTCCTACTTTATCTGCTGGTAACAAGTGTTTTTGCGCTTTTTTTTCTATTCTGCCTTGTAACTGTGAAACAAGAGACCATGTCTATAAAGGATGTATGCATTTAATTAGCCATTTCCTCTAGAAGCTTATGGAATGTTATGTGCACATATTATGAAAACTAAAAAGAAGGCATATTGACTAAGATATATATTTGAATCAAAATATTTTGAATATTTGAATAAATTTTTTTTATATATATATGGAGAGCTGACTACTTTCCTGGGTATGCACCCCTCCCTGTTCACAGGTGTGTCCCACCATGACAACCTATAAAGGCTAGTCCCTACGGGGAAGCTCAAAGTTGAGTTCTGTAAATGCAGATACAGTCAAGTAAGATAGGACCTGTCAATGATGGGGTACATTGGTGACTGTGACAGGCTTACGCAAACTATGATCATACTTTGTTAACTGAATCCCCATCATTTTACCTCAATCAGGTTTTAGAATTTTTTGTATTTTTAAATGTGTTTTTTTCTTGCAGAAAATGATGGATGAAGGTGGTCATTGGTATGGTGTGCTCTATTTTGGTGTTTTGTATATTAAGTCTTGGATGCACCCGCTTGTGTTGCAAGTTTAGGTTGAGTGCAACCCACCCTGTGGTTTGTTTTTTATATATATATATATACACATATATATACACACTATATTGCCAAAGGTATTCGCTCACCTGCCTTGACTCGCATATGGATGGGTGAGCGAGTACTTTTGGCAATATAGTGTATATAGAGAGAGAGAGAGATAGAAGAAGGAGGGAGGCACTCCAGGACTGGATAAAAAATAGTTATTTTACTCCTTACATAAATAGAAGTCCAACGTTTCGGCTCCAAATAGCGGGTCTTTTTCAAGGTATGCAACACGAGTAATAAAGACAGTATTTATAGACAATAAAATTTGGAGTTACTCACCCATCCCCTCTCCGGCGTGGAATCCCCCGCGCGCTCCGATAACCCGGAAGTCGCCAGCGCGTGTACGTCATTGGACTGCGGCACCTGACCGCGTTGCCCTGCGCAAACGCCGCCTGGAGGGGAGGAGTGAGGTGTTCCCTTGGCAACATTAAAAACAAAAACATGGAGGCACCATACATGTGAGGATCGCTCACTGTATGGGAGGAGGAGAACAGCAGGATTATGGCACAATATAGATCACATCAGGCTATCGCAGCATGTCTGTAAGAAAATGTGTAAAAAGAGAATAAAAGGAAAAAAGGGGGAAGAAAGAGGGGAAAAAGCAGAGAAAAATCAGAGTGGCGCTGGTATGGAAACTGAGTGTCAATGCTATGTGAAAAACGTGCATACCGAGATGTAACTAAGCGAATGTGTAAGGGGAGAAATCTCCCGAGTGTTGACGATGACTGATTATGTATGTGTGTGGAAGAATGTATGATAAATGATATCACTAAAGAAATGTGAGAAGCGCTAAGTATATATGAAAATAAAAGTGAGTGCTCTAAAAGAATCCTGGCTGGGAAGTGAGGCAACATGCATAAATAGGTGATGTGAATAATCGGTGTGTGTGAAAAAAATACAAAACGTAAACCATGTGAAACTAAACAAAAAAGGTGAATTGAAATAAGAAAAAAGGAGAAAAAAAAGGGAGAGAAAAAAAGAGAAAAGAAAGAGAAAAAAAAAAGAGAAAAAAAAGGAGAAAAAAAAAGGAGAAAAAAAAAGAGAAAGAAAATGGAAAAAAATGGAAAAAAGAGAAACAAAAAGAGAAACAAAAAGGAAGAAGGAGAAAAAAGAAAAGGAGAGAAGAAAATCCAAAGGTGTAAATATAGACTGATGTGTAAGATGTATAATATTATCGTGACGATAGGAACGGGGTAAACAAAATATATTCATTGAGACCCCTAGGGCTCACGGTGTCTAAAATGCGGGTCCAATAGGTCTCTCTTTGTAGAAGGGCTTGCGATCGATTGCCTCCTCTAGATTGTGGGGGCACATGGTCGATGGCCACAAACCGTAAAGTCGGCAACCTATGATTAGTTGCTAGAAAGTGCTTGGCCACTGGTTTCTCCGTGCGGCCATCCCTGAAGGTCGTGGTGATGGCCGATCGTTGGCCTCTAATTCTGTCCCGAAGTGTGAGATCAGTCTTGCCGACATATGCCAGGCCACATGGACAAGTGATTAGATAGATAACGTGCGTCATCGTGCAAGAAATACGATGTTGGATAGGAAATCTTTTGCCTGTGTGAGGGTGAGCAAATGAATCACCCGCCGTCATGTGATTACAGGGGACGCAGTTCGGACAGCGGTAACAACCTTTCTAGTTTGCAACCCCAGGTGTTGTGGGGTCAGTATGGACCAATAGGTCACGTAGATTCCTCGCACGCCAATAACCGATAAGCGGTGGCTGAGTAAATTGTGCTGGCAAGGATTTATCATGCCGGAGTAGATGCCAATGCTGATGAATACTAGCTGTGATGTGGTGACTTTTGGAGTGGTAAGTGAGAGGTAATGTGATCCTTCGGTTCTCCCGTGTAGGTGGAATTGCAATGATGGCATCAGCGTGTTTAGCCCGGGCTTTGCTAAGCGCCGAGCTTATTGTGGTAGAGGAGTACCCTCTTTGCTGGACTCGTACTTGCATATCCACAATTTGTTGCTCACAGAGGTCCAGTTCACTGTTATAACGGAAAACCCGCAGGAATTGAGAGATGGGCAGGGATCTGATGAGTGAGGACGGATGATGGCTGTCTGCTCGCAAGAGCGTATTTCGGTCAGTGTCCTTACGGTAAAGTGTATAACCCAGGGAGGTGCCTTTACGGAAAACTTCAACGTCAAGAAATTGAATGTGCTGAGGATGATGATGTAAAGTGAGCTGGATCCATTAACAAGTGGGAGGCACATCTGCAAACTGCTGTAAGTCCTACACCGTTCACCTGAGTTGGATGTACATACCCTCAAATTAAAGCTGACAGTCTGCAGTTAAAGCACATTGTGTTTGTTTCATTCCAACTCCATTGTGGTGGTGTATAGAGCCAAAGATGTTACAATTGTGTCCATGTCCCAATATTTCTGGACCTGACTGTATATATTGTAATATTATTTCAGTCATTTTTTTTGGATATAGGGGAAGCTCCTAACTCCTGACTTTAACCCAAGCTTTATCACGAATTATGAACGCGGCGTGAAGAGGCTTGGTGAACCTGGCAGTGAACGTGTGTAAGTGTCTGATGGGGTCACACAGCTCATAGAATGACAAACGTCCAACCTCGTAATCCAGGAATATCCCAAATCTATGGCAAGAAGTCTTAGCCTCTAATATTACAATTCTGTGCATTATGTATAGCAAACAATTCATTATTTTCTGGCCGCAAACACCAGCACTTTATATTATTTCCACATAATGAATATTCTCCACTTTTCTCCACACTGGGGGACGACACTCCCACCCTGCAAATTCCTGAATTACTGATCTCCACTTCCCAATAATGCCGACCGGACGGAAAGGTCCCTGTGCTAAAAACCTGAAAGTCATGAAATCTGAGTCCTGGTTTGCTCCATAGAAGTAAATGAAGTAAACCATAGAACACCAGGAATGACAGGACACTAAATAATGAGCTTTAACAGGGGTATACCTGCCACCCTGAATTCAGGGTACACCCATATCCTGCCCTCACTGGTGGGATCTCTGGCATTCTACACATTCATTGCATTGGAAATACTGGGGTACAAAGGAACGTCCATGATCTGCCACTCAAAGAAATTCTGAAAAAAGGGACTTTTCCAGATTGTCCAGCCTTGGCCAGTTTGCTCCGACGTGGACATACATGGGGTAAAACCACTCTGTATAAATATGTAATAACAATGGATGGATATATGGTGATTGATCGAGGGATACTAAGTATTTGTATCGGTGATTGTCCACCTTTTCATCTCGTGGCAAACTGATACGTAGCAAAATATGTCAATGCACGCTGGGAGGTTTCTAAAGATATATTCTATGACTTAATAAACTGATATTAAGATGTTAACGGTTTTAATTTCGTCGACTAATAATTTTCGTCACAGGCTTAGTCAACTAATTTTTTTGCGATTAACCACTTGGCTGCTAAGGGCCAAGTGCTGCTCCTGTGCTATGGATGCGCTGAGCACGTCCTAGCACAGGAGGCAGCAATTGGCCGGGATTCCGGCCGATTGCTGCGCACCCCCCCCCCCCGGTGTGGGCTGACATCTTGGAAGTCAGCCCAGCACTCCGGGACCCCGGCGGGCAAATATATGTCATCGCGCTAGCGTGATGACATCTATTTCAGGCACCCCCTCCCTCTCGATCGGCTGGGGGCAGCGGTGAAAGTCAGGCACCGTTTGGAAGGGCACAGCCTGCCCTTCCAAATGGTGGCTGGCTTTAACCCCTTGGGGGTCGGATCACGATTCGGCGCCGAAAGGCACCGGATCGTGATCCTCTCCAGGAGCTGGCCGACATCTTGGATGTCGGCCAAGCTTCCGGGAACTCCCTCTGATGACTGGCGTCATCGTGCATAGCGTGATGATGTCAGTTCTGGAGTTAACCCTAGCTGCCACCAATGGTGGAGATAGGGGGTTCATTGGAACCCCCTATCTCCCGATTCTTGGGAGCTAGGGGTTAATGTTTGGTATCGTTGGATCGGCCAGAGCATGGCCTTTCCAATGATACCAAACATGACGATACGAAAAGTTAGTAAAAAAAATAAAAAATAAAAAAATAGACAAGTTTTTTTTTGTTTTGTTAATGCAGCAATATTGTTCCCATTTCAATTATAATGTGAACAATGATGCTGCACTAACGATTTTTGTATGGGGTGCATTTGCTAAAAATCGTGTAATTTTCCCCCCAAAAAAAATGTAACGAGACCCCATTTCAAATTTTTTTAACAAGCGCAACCCATAAAAAATATAACTGCAATTGCTCGCATGTTAAAATGTGAAAAAAAAAACACTTTACATGTTGTAAATTATTGAAAATTCAAATTTTATTGCATTTTTTGTTATAATATACAGACAGGACATGATGTATACATATAATAATGATATATTATGAATCTGCCGAGTCTGCCGGAAAGAACGATATATAATATGTCTGGGTCATATAATAAAATAAGGCTTCAAAACACGTTTAAACAAGATGAGCGAAACCGATAAAAATGAGCTCCGCACACAGGCGTGGAATGCCTCAGCAGCGAAAGGGTTAAAACTATGTTGAAAATCCATTGACATTTTAGTCGACTAATAAAAACTAGATTTTGATGTTGGGGCGGGGCTATATGTGAAGATCCAATCAGAACTAATCTCACGTAAGAGAGAAATGATGAATTTTCTATATTCAGATACAATGTTTCTTAGGGAGGATATAATGAGCGCGGAAACTCCAGAGAAACGCTTAAATAATGCAGAATACACTTTAATCCTGTCAGATTTTAATTAAATCTACTCTAGATTAATTAGACTAAAATCATGTGACATTTAGTCGACTAAAACTAAAACAATTCTGACAACTAAAATATGACTAAAACTAAAAGGCATTTTACTCAGAAGACTTTGACTAAAACCTAATTAAAATTTGTTGTCAAATATAATGTTGAATGTTAAGGTTGCGTTGAAAGTCCCATTCAATCATTCGTCTCTCCTTTGTGCCTTTGCTACATTACACACACATTGTGTTATTGTGCTGCAACTCACACACCTCATTCTGCCATCACACGGCAAATTCCCGCAGCTCCTGAGGAACGTTGGTGACATTCCAGTGTGCCGCAGCTCTGTGTTTAAAATCAATGTATTAGCAGGGCCGGTGTTAAGACTATTATGCGCCCTAGGCAAGACCAGCTACTTGCGCCCCACTCCCCCTGAAAAAAATGTCAACTGTTGAAATTCAGAGGAAAACACACACACTGAGCACGTGGGGACACGCATGGTCGTTTGGTGCCCATCTTAGGTATGTGCCTCTTTCTTTCGTCTGTGACTCTTTTGTCTTTTCTTTCCTCTGCCTCTTTCGTTCTTTCCTCTGCCCTCTGTTTTTCTTTCGTGCCTCTTTCTTTCTCCTTTTCTTTCCTTTGCCTCTTTCTTTAATCTGCTTTTCTTTTCTTTCTTCTGCCTCTTTTTTTCTTTCCTTCCTCTGTGCCTCTTTCTCCTGTGCCTCTTTTTTTATTTTGTGCCTTTCTTTTGCCTTTCTTTCTTCTGTGCCTTTCTTTCTTCTACCTCTTCTTTTCTTTCATCTGCCTCTTGTGACACCCGCACATCATCTGGTGGCGCCTGTGCGTCACCATAAGATGCTCACCTTCTGCGTCGCTAACGGGGGTCTGCTTTGTGATCCGCCACTGCCGGCTACACAAGCAAACAATGAGGAAGGGGTACAACAATGGAACCCAGATTGGGGCCGGCTGTGCCCCTAAGTGGCAGTGTGCCCTAGGCAGCTGCCTAGCTTGCCTAGTGGAAGCACCGGCTCTGTGTATTAGACCCAGTGTCTGGCACAAAGAATACAATTACACAACAAATAGCCAGTTCACTGTCTCTGAAAGGAACCCGCTGATCCTGAAGCTTTGGATCCTCCTCATTGCACGTTTAGAACCTGAAGAATGTGTATGTCAGAGAGGTCGGAATGCCAGCAGGAATCCTGTGACCTATTAAGTCTCCCCATTAGCTACAAAAGTATAAAAATTTGTCAAGTCCATCCTCGCGAGTGAAGAGACTCCAGTGGCCACATAATTAATTTTAAGCAGAGTGTGATAAAGTACATGGTGTGGTCTGTGACGGGGTGTATATTCCCTCTAACCTTTTTAGGGAGGGATATGATGTTTAGCTCCAGGGGGAGCATTTGTGAACAACATAAGGAAGCCCAGGAGATTATTTTAGTCTCCAAAAGGTGGTCCAGCTGGAAGTCATTAGCAGCATTAAAAAGCAATAACTGCCTGCTCTTCAGTCTGAGGGAGGTGTCTGTGTGGAACTTGATTGCTGAAACATAACAGTTCTAAGGTTGGTGAAACCTATGTTTTGCTTAGTTTAAAAAAAAAGCCCCTGATAGTAAGGGATCTCTAAGTGAGTCAGCGCTCAAAGGAGCTAGGGTTTGGTTTATAGGGATGTGTTTGTTTTATTTTGAATGCTGAAACTGCTGCCTGTTGAACAGCAGCCAATTCAATAAAGTAAAGAACTTGTTTATGTAACCCTAGAGGACCATGCTTTATTAACCTCCCTGGCGGTATTCCCAAGTGTGACTCGGGGGTTAAATTTCGCTACAGCGAACGGTAACCCCGAGCAACACTCGGGCTGTATACCCACCACATCATGCGGTCCCTCGCTGTCCACCGCAGTGTGATCGCGGCGACTTGCTCCCTGGTAACGCTCCCTGTGAGTCACTCGATGCAGGGGGGCGGGACCAGGCAGCAAACTGTAAAAAAAAAATATTTCAATGTAAAATCCCTAACAGCATGATTTTCTCATGAACGGCCACTAAGTGACACTAACAGATCAGAAACAGACAATACACATTCTAGGACTGAACTTTACTGTATATATGGTTTGAAGATCTCTCTTATATGAAAATATGATTATTGATATACTGTATGCATTATGAATGTTGCTGTATAAATAAGAGCGTACATAATTGAAATAACATATCATACAAAGGATGTTTACGGAGGCAATATGTAGTGACTAATATTGCACCCTTGTTTTCTAAAATATTTCAGTGTTTTTGGTTTGATTATATTATTGAATATAATTTATTTGCATTATTTTGGACAATTACTTTTTGGATAATAAATTATTATTTTGTGTTTAAAACTTTATCTGACTCTGTGTGTTTACTAGACTCTTGTTTGCACGGATTTCAGTGAGTTATTCCTACGGATTACAGGCTTACTATATGAAACAACACATTTCCTTTCCAATAAAATGTAATCGCTGTTAGACACAAAGTTTTGACAAAAATCAGAGCGCCAGGGAGGTTAAGGACATATCACCCAAGGCGGGTACAAGGATTACAATAGATATTACTATATGAGATAATGATTAAAGAGATACATTTACCTCATTACACCATATTGAACAAGTTCTAAATTTTCCCAAAATCTATTCAGCAAAATAAAAAGATATTAATATATTTCATTTATAATTTTATACTATAAGAATATGAATGATTTTTATTGTGTAACTCCCCCCCCCCATTCCATATTATGTGACACCTTTACAGGTTTTAAAGAGATTGTAAATCAGGTTTCAGTATCAGCTCATGATTCTGACCCATCCTTTCTCCACGATGCAAATGGAAGCGTGAAGAGGCTCGGTGAAAGTGGTGGTGAAGGTGTATAAATGTTTGACCGGGACACACAGCTCATAGAATGACAGGCGGCCAGCATCGTAATCCAGGTATATCCCAAACATATGAGAAGTCGGTACAGTATGTAGCTTATAAACGTGTGAGTCGTGCATCGCTTCATAGACTTTATCTTTCATCTTCAAACACCAGGACTTTTTATTATTCCCGATGTAAGGATTCTGTCCTTTCCCGTCTATGCTGGGATAGGATAGTCCAACTCTAATACATGCATCATTGCTGGTTTCCACTTCCCAGTAATGTTTACCCGACAGGAAAGTTCTTATGCTAAAAACTTGATGATTTTGAAATCTTTTTATATTTTCTGCCCGTTTATGTTTCTCATTGGACATGGAGGCCATTTTTAAGTCACTTGTCACAGATACGTTGTTAGCGGCCGAGTATACATCTAATAATACACCTGAAGCCGTCGGCACGTGGAAGCCACTCTTTGTGGTTAAATTCGCAATTATACTGGCTAAAGCTCTGTGTAAAGTCAGTGAAATCAGAACCTCATCCAGATCCCCAACACCAGTAGACGTTTGATTGTATGTTGCTCGCTCCTTGTCATCTTCCTCTACGTTATAAGTGAAGTCAGCCCGGTTTGATTCACGTCCTTGTAGGACTTTCAATGGGTCGGTTTCTTTGCACATGTCCTTAAGTTGACTTGCCTTCTGGGAAAGTTCCTCCTTCTTCGTTTCCATCTGTTGGATTAGATCTGAGGCCCGCAGAGTGACCTGCTGTTCCTGCCTGGAGATCTCGCTCAGGACTTGTTTCTCTGCAGGTGCCTGCTGCACCTGGAGGTGTTTAAAGACGGTATTAATTCGTTCTGTGACAAAAGACGATTTGTCTCGCACCTTTATTGTCTTCTCCTGAAGGCTTTGGACTCTTTTCTCGGTCTCCTCTCGCTTTGAAATCATTTTTTCCAGAGCATTTCTCATTTTCTCCTTCTTCTTCTCCATGGCCTCATCCATTGAGCAAACCTGGTGTCCCCTGTGCTCTCCAAAAGCAATACAGGACACACAGACACAGACAACGTCCTGAGGACAGTGATATTTCAGCGCCTCCTTGTGGACGGAGCATTTTCTGTTCTCCATGGAAGAAATTGGTTCCGTCAGAACGTGCCCTGTGGACTTGCTGTGAACGCTCAGGTGAGGATCGCAGAGAGAAGCCTCACAGAGCAGACACGTCTTAGCAGCCGGTACCGGAGCATCAATACAGTAAGTGCAGAATATCCCAGAATCTTCTTTTTCTGGCTGCGCAGTGACGAAATGCTCTGCTATGTTGCAGAGCTTCATGTTCCTCTGCAGAGCAGGACGCTCCGTAAACTCCGCTCTGCACTCGGGACAGGTATAAACCCCGGCTCCATCCTGTGTATCCAGCACGTTCCCGATGCAGACCCGGCAGAAGTTGTGTCCGCAGCTCAGCATGACGGGATCGCTGAAAATGTTCAGGCAGACGGAGCAGTTCAGCTCGTCTTTCACATCAACGGACGCCATCCTGGAAATAATCAGAAACGAAACTCTTCTGCACCTTGTTGGGTGTGGACAGGAATTACAGACGTCACTGTGCGGAAACTTAACTGTTTCAGGTCTTGGTTGTTGCTTTTGGTCTAAAGGCAAATCCTAGACACTCTACCAAAAGCCATGAAGACAAAAACGAGTATTAAATCCACCTGTTTCCCATTCTGTGAAAGAACGTGTTATGATGTACTCGGTGGGTCTGTGTGATCTCCCAGTGACTCCTTCATCCATTAACGGACAGATATCTGACGGTCTGTGAGGAGATGATCTGGACACTGGCTTCCCGACTGATATCAATCACACCCAATGGTCTCAACACCAGGAGACCTATATGGCTCCCCTAGACCTAACGTCAAAAAAGAACAGGAGACCATCCATTACCTTTCACTATATTAAGACGACCAGAGAAGCTGGCCGATAAAAGAAGACCTCGGACAGTCTGAAGGCGCCATGACGGATACTTCTTCTTTTTGCAAGACAAATGGAAATGCTTTAAATTCTCCAGATTTTCGGGTTTAACAGAAGAGACAGAATTACAAATAATAGGTGAAAATAGACACCGTGAAGAGACACCATGGGGGGAAAAAAAACGAATTCTGCTATTTTTGGCCTAAATTGTGCAATATCCATGAATATGGAGAAGTCATTTCATTGGTTTAGAAAATGACAAGTATCGATGTGAAGGGGGCTGCTTATAGGGATAGGATCACCTGCTGCACATATACAGGTAGGAGATGGCGCGTCCAAACATTCTGAGAGTGGAAATTAAATGAGTATTTAAAGGGACACTCTCGGTATCATGACCTATTGGCTTGGCTGGACGATCGAGCAAGCTCCCAGTCCCCTGCGTGTAACGGCGGCTGCCAGCTCTCAGCAGTGTCGAGACAGCCAGGCGCTGGAAAGAGGGGTAAGTGTTTAAAGGGACGCTCCACTCATTGTTTTAAAGTGGTCAGGATGTCAGGAGTGCCCCCTCCCCAATCTGTCCAAATTGCTGAGCTTTCCTCCACTCCACCCAGTGTCACCAGCAGCCAGGATTTTGAATTTACCGGCCGCCAGTCACTAGTGATGTCAGACAGAGAGTGGGCGACGTCACCCTGTGAGAACAAACGCTGTAGCGAACGTTCTCAGAGACGCAGCGATGGATCAGATCCATCGCTCTACGCAGGCGCTACCGAACTTGTGTACGGAAAGTGTGCGAGTCCTGTAGCGCTGCGAAATTTGTGGTTGCTATGTTACACAAGTTGTATCGCAGCACAAATGGTGTTTTAAAGCTTATGAGGCTTCCAGGTTGAGGACCCCCTGAGAGGAGAAGCAGCACTCGACGAGGGACGTGAGGTGAGTAAAATCACCAAAAACGTTTCACTGGCACGCTCTTCCAGTGGAATGCGGCCAATGTGAGATCCCTCCATTCACTCTAAGCAGCTGATTGTGATGAGCAGCGCATCGATATCACCACTGATTGGCCATTCGCGAATTGCTACGCACTGACCCTCGGTAAGCTACACCCACAAAGGATGAATGTGGATGGCCCGGGCGCTGTGACCGAGCAAATGTCATCATGGGGCGAAGTATCCACCCTTGAATTGATCCACCCTTGATTGAAATCGTGGGGTTAGGGAACCTATTGATCACAGGTTCACTTTAACAAAAATGTATTTCGTAATAAGAGTTAATGTTCGAATGCTCTGCCTGTTGAGGTGGTTGGGTCAGACGCTGTATAGACTTTTAAACTGACTTTTTCCTGCAGACACAAAATATTAAGGGTCACAATATTTAATATGTGGGTAAAAGCTTCTTGATCCAAGGAGAATCTGATGCCATCTGGGGGCAAGAAGGAGTTTTTTTCCCAGTGTTTTGCATGTTAGCGAGCGCTTCAGATGGGGGGAGGCGAGCGCTTCAGACGGGGGGAGGGGGGTTTGCTTCTTTTGGATCAGCAGCAGTAGGCGATGTGGGAAAGGCTGAAGTCGATGGATGCACATCCTTTTTCTGCTATTGTAACTATGTAAATATTCTGGTTTCGAGTTCAAAGAAAAAGGACTGTGGCTGTTGGGTGTTAACTGGTCAAACCTGCTCAACGAAGACCTTTCAGAGAGATGTCGGACATTTCAAGGACTGGAATTAGGTCAGAAAAAGGCTAACAGGGATAGTTTTGGGTGTGCAGAGACAGAGCTGTATGTAAGGAACAAACAGTATCTTTTGAGAAGGACACAGAGTTGTTTTTGGAGCATGGAAAGATACAAGACATATCCAGGCTGGAAGGGGGTCAGAATTAGGGACAGGTGTGCTGGGACAGCTATACCGTCCAGGGCAGGAGTAAGTGTAATCATAGAGCACCATTTTTGGGTTAATATCTGAGATTAACCTTATTCTTGGCACATAACGTCTAGATTTAAGTCTGTTCAGTTTGGATTCTGACACATTACATTGACCAGGAATAAGTATAAAAAACGGGTATGGCTGACTGGAGCATGGATAATTCCACAGCAATAAAACTCACACTCCTACACATTGCATATTACTGTGAGTTTTATTGCTGTGGAGCTCTGTGATACGCTCATACACACTGCATATTACTGTGAGTTTTATTGCTGTGGAGCTCTGTGATACGCTCATACACACTGCATATTACTGTGAGTTTTATTGCTGTGGAGCTCTGTGATACGCTCATACACACTGCATATTACTGTGAGTTTTATTGCTGTGGAGCTCTGATACGCTCATACACACTGCACATTACTGTGAGTTTTATTGCTGTGGAGCTCTGATACGCTCATACACACTGCACATCATTGTGAGTTTTATTGCTGTGGAGCTCTGTGATATTCTCATACACATTGCACATCACTGAGTTTTATTGCTGTGGAGCTCTGGCCACCAGGTGCCTGTATATGGGATCGTCCCTATCACCAATAATGTGTTGGCAGGGAATCATGGCGCTCTGCAAATCAAAATGTTTAAAAAGTCCACTCGATACAACAAAGGAAAGAAGGTTAACGAGCTTTATAACAATTGAGCAGAGAATAGGGGATCCGCGCCTTTCACCTGAATGAAAAGAATGTTACGCATCAGCAGCGAAAACAGGAAAAAACAAGCAAATAAGAGGCGATTCTATGACGAAAAAAAAGGAAAACGTTTAAAAACAAATGAGGCAAATTGAAGTAACAGCGAGAGGGAAACTGTACCTATAAAGCAGGGATTCTCAAACTCGGCCCTCCAGATGTTTTGGAACTACATCTCCAACAATACTCACTCATTAGGTTGACGAGGGCTTCTGGGAGATGTAGTTCCAAAACATCTGGCGTTTGAGAACCCCTTCTATAAAGAGATTTTAACAAAAGAGAAATTTTTCCACGTTTGATTTGTACATGTTCACCTGTGGTTTTTCCGCTTTTTTTTACTCGGCGCACCCCCACATATTATACACCGCTCTGTCAAGGACAGACACGGCTTTTTATTTATGATTAATAGGTTTTGCTCTAATTATTTTGCATTAAAGAAATAAAGAAAAATGGTTTAAAAAAAACCCCTCTTTTTTCCAGTTCTGAGCTTAAAAATTAACACACAATGAAAATTGAAAGAAAGTAACTCAGGCGAGATTCAGGGGTTTGTGCTGAACGTGGGAATACGTCACATATCCTGAATGGCTGCACTTTATTTGACTTTTATACTTCATATATCCCTAAATATGTGTAGCGCTACTCCCGCGGGAGCCGCTGAGTTTGATGGGCCTTCTGTCTCACTCCAGTGATTACCCACCTCCACCTTCGGCTCCAAGTAATACCAGGACAAGATTACTTTAAATAAAAATGGGTTTATTAGGACTAGCGAGCAAACCCTTTATAAGACAAAGTAATCAACAGTAGAAAAGTATTGAAAGAGTTAATTTAGCATTACTATTCAACTCAATAATGAATGAACAAGACGGCAATCTTTACCATACTTCAGTGCAGTTCGATCATCAACTATAAATCAACGTAACCAATATCAGTAACCTGTCTAAACCTTATACATTCTGCCTAACCACTGGCCAGTGGAAATTATACAAGCGTTCAAGATTGCTAGCGGTGGGGCCCTTGATTCTATCGTTGGGTACCTTTAACATGAAACCATATTTGTATTCCACAAAGTGAGAAAGAAATCTTCGCAAAGTGTCACAGAACAGCAAGATTTGTAACTGCAGCAATCCTCCTTTTAGCTGCAACTGCGCGGGCAGTAGAACTAGGCCAGACAATAAAGTTAGCAATATCAACTCACGCAGGATGGCCGGATACCTCTCTCCTTTTGGACGGTAGCTCAATCGCTAGCTCTTAGTGCTGGAATCACTCAAGGACAGCCGGATTTCTTCTCCGCTGAATGTACGCGGTAGCTCTCTCGGTCACTGGAACCCCTTCTTCACTGAATGCACAAGGACAACTGGATGCACGATCCGCTGGTACTGGCAACACGTGAGGGCAACTGGCTCTCTCCTTCGCTGAACGCACGAGGCAGCATCTGGACGCACAATCCACCACATAGGACTGTTCACCTCAGCAGTCTCCCCTTCTCCTCGCTCTGCACGTGCACTTCCCCCTTGGAAAACGCCCCTTCCCTTAGGCACTGCTGGGAGGTGTAGTTCTCTTCCTGACAAATTGCATAGGCCCTCTGTAATTGAGACTACATGTTCCAGAATCCTTTGCATCTTCCTGTCGTAACAACTTCCTTTGCCAGTGGTGAGAAAGGGAAAAAGGGAGAAGGGGGGGGAAGTACTCCGCAGCTGTGACAGGCTGCATGTCTGAGAAACACAATAGTACACACACAGTTCAAGTAACCTGCGCTACATATGTAACACTGCTTTAATGTTAAAATTTTGGCATATTTGACCGGTTGCAGCGTCCATTGCCGGCCCGATAGATCAACAAAAGACATTTGCGGTGTTGTCACAGTAACAGCAGTAATACAATTTCCAAGCACTCTGCAATGCAGATTGGAGATACCAGTGCGGCTAGGGTCAAGTCGAGAGGAATGAAGTTCCTCCACTATTTTAGCAGCAGGAACAGCGTTCCCATTGGTCTCACTAATATCAAATCAGAGCCCTGTTTCTCAAGTCTGGTCCTCAGGACCCCCTAACAGGACAGGTTTTTAAGGGTTACCTCGGGGGGGAATGCAGACTGAATACTGCAATCACAGAGCAGCAAATTGTTTCACATGTGCCGCGCTTCACATATCCTGCAAACCTGGCATGTTACATTGGACCTGAGAAACATTGAATTAGAGTGTGGTTGGTGCAGTAAGGGAGAGATGACCTGGTTAATTGGCAGGAGGCTTGGACTTACCACACTTTTTTTTTTTAGGACTTGGCCCCAGCAGTGCATGATGGTCTCCAAATCCACCCAGACATTATATTTTGCATTTTTTTTTATATCAAATTGTGGCAAGTAAGACTTCCCCAAAGAGTGGATGTTGGAGGATGCCCAAAGGTGGCTTCTTTATCTGTGCTGGACTTCAGGTCTAATGATGTCACTTGACTGAGCTTCAAAACCGCTGGGAAAACCTTAATTCCTGATTCTCACCCATCCATCCATGTAAACCCGGAATGCGGCATGAAGGGGCTCGGTGAAGACGGCAGTGAAGGTATGCAAATGTTTGATCGGGTCACACAGCTCGTAAAACGACAGACGCCCGGCCTCGTAATCCAGGTATATCCCCATCTTGCTGGGATGAGAATCGAGTTTCAGTGGTTTTTCTTTGGCGTTGTGGATCGCCGAATAATCTTTATCAAACATGTACAGGCACCAGGACTTCTTATGATCTCCAATGGTGGACTGATCACCTTCCCTGTCCAGACTGGGATAAGCCACACCGATTCTCCAGATACCGGAATCGCTGGCTTCAACTTGCCAGTAATGTCGTCCAGATGATACACTCAAGTCGCTTAAGACTTGGCAAGAAGCAAACCTCTCTGGGGTTTGTTTGCGACCGTGGGTGACCTTTGACCAAGAGGCACTTTTCCGATCACTCGAGATTGTAACGTCCATGGCAGCCGTGTTTAGGTCAAGATGTAGGTCGTCAACCTTTGTCACAAAGCCTTCTCTCTTTACCATGGCGACAACATCATCTATGGCTTTGAAAATGGCCAGAGAGAGAAGACCTTCATCCTGCTTGCCTACTGAACAGATATTTTCATCATCGACCTCTTGATCGTCATCTCCATTCAGGCCACAGAAGTCGGAGGCGTAGGATTTCCAACCCTTTAAGACGGTCAATGGGTCTTCTGTGGTGCAGAGCTCCTCAATGTCTGAGATCTTTCTGGCCATCTCCTCCTTCTCTAATTGCAGCTGCTGAAGAAGCTGGGAGAGTTGGAGTGAATTTTGTTTCTGTTGGCTCGAGATCTGACCCACCGCTTGCTCCTCAGTGGCTCTCAGATGTTTACGTAAGTCCTTAAGCAGGGACGCAACACCCTCCGTCAGAACGACCGATTTTTCCAGTTCTTTGTGATTAACTTGCAAGATTTCAATTTTTTTCTCAGCCGCCTCACTTTTGGTGGCGAGTTTCTGCTGAACGGTCCTCAGCTTGGCCTTCTTCTTGGCAGAGGTCTCTGCCAGTGGTTCCACCTCATGTCCCTTGTGCCCAGAAGACAAGCAGCAGGACGAACATATGCTGGCGGCATCATCGCAGCAATAATACTTGAAGACTTCATTATGGATGGAACATTTTCGGTCTTTCAGGGAAGAGGTTGGCTCCAAGAGGACGTGATCCAACATCTTGTTGTGTATCTTCAGATGATTGTCACACAGAGAGGTTTCACATTGCAGGCACGTCTTAACGGCGCATATGGGATCGCCAACACAGTAGGCACAGTAGACTGAAGTCTCTCCCTCTTGTTTGGGCTGAGCAGATAAGAATCGCTCTGCAATGTTATTCAGGGTCCTGTTCCTCTGCAGAGCAGGACGCTCCGTAAACTCCGCTCTGCACTCGGGACAGGTATAAACCCCGGCTCCATCCTGTGTGTCCAGCACGTTCCCGATGCAGGCCCGGCAGAAGTTGTGTCCGCAGCTCAGCATGACGGGATCGCTGAAAATGTTCAGGCAGACGGAGCAGTTCAGCTCCTCTCTCAGATCGGTGGACGCCATGACAGACGGAAGTGACCAAAAGTGAAACCGAAAGTCAAAAGTAAAGGCTCCTGCAATGACAAGAGGAAGGGGAGGGGGCGGCGAAACATTTAACCCTAGACGCTGTATCCCGAGGCACTATGCTGCCCTCCCCGACCTGAGCACAGAGACCTCCTAATGAGAAACAATCAGGACACAGAACACACCAAATGGAAAACCTGCTTATAATTTTATATATGTCTGTATATATAATATCACTGTTACATGGAATAGCCTCCCAGTGGGAGCAGTAACAGTGATATAGAAAGGGTAGTAGATACATGAAATAGTGATATAGAAAGGGTAGTAGATGGAATAGTCTCCCAGTGGGGGCAGTATCTACTACCCTTTCTATATCACTGTTGGAATAGTCTCCCAGTGGGAGCAGTAACAGTGATATAGAAAGGGTAGTATATACATGGAATAGCCTCCCAGTGGGGGCAGTAACAGTGATATAGAAAGGGTAGTAGATACATGGAATAGTCTCCCAGTGGGAGCAGTAACAGTGATATAGAAAGGGTAGTAGATACATGGAATAGCCTCCCAGTGGGGGCAGTAACAGTGATATAGAAAGGGTAGTAGATACATGGAATAGCCTCCCAGTGGGAGCAGTAACAGTGATATAGAAAGGGTAGTAGATACATGGAATAGCCTCCCAGTGGGAGCAGTATCTACTACCCTTTCTATATCACTGTTACATGGAATAGCCTCCCAGTGGGAGCAGTAACAGTGATATAGAAAGGGTAGTAGATACTGCTCCACTGGGAGGCTATTCCATGTATCTACTACCCTTTCTATATCACTGTTACTGCCCCCACTGGGAGGCTATTCCAACAGTGATATAGAAAGGGTAGTAGATACTGCTCCCACTGGGAGACTATTCCATCTACTACCCTTTCTATATCACTGTTACTGCCCCCACTGGGAGGCTATTCCATGTATCTACTACCCTTTCTATATCACTGTTACTGCCCCCACTGGGAGGCTATTCCATGTATCTACTACCCTTTCTATATCACTGTTAAATGGAATAGCCTCCCAGTGGGAGCAGTAACAGTGATATAGAAAGGTAGTAGATACATGGAATAGCCTCCAGTGGGGGCAGTAACAGTGATATAGAAAGGGTAGTAGATACATGGAATAGCCTCCAGTGGGGGCAGTAACAGTGATATAGAAAGGGTAGTAGATACATGGAATAGCCTCCCAGTGGGGGCAGTAACAGTGATATAGAAAGGGTAGTAGATGGAATAGTCTCCCAGTGGAGCAGTATCTACTACCCTTTCTATATCACTGTTGGAATAGCCTCCCAGTGGGGGCAGTAACAGTGATATAGAAAGGGTAGTAGATACATGGAATAGCCTCCCAGTGGGGGCAGTAACAGTGATATAGAAAGGGTAGTAGATGGAATAGTCTCCCAGTGGGAGCAGTATCTACTACCCTTTCTATATCACTGTTACTGCTCCCACTGGAGGCTATTCCATGTAACAGTGATATAGAAAGGGTAGTAGATACATGGAATAGCCTCCCAGTGGGAGCAGTAACAGTGATATAGAAAGGGTAGTAGATACATGGAATAGTCTCCCAGTGGGGGCAGTAACAGTGATATATAAAGGGTAGTAGATGGAATAGTCTCCCAGTGGGGGCAGTATCTACTACCCTTTCTATATCACTGTTGGAATAGTCTCCCAGTGGGAGCAGTAACAGTGATATAGAAAGGGTAGTAGATACATGGAATAGCCTCCCAGTGGGGGCAGTAACAGTGACATAGAAAGGGTAGTAGATGGAATAGTCTCCCAGTGGGAGCAGTATCTACTACCCTTTCTATATCACTGTTGGAATAGCCTCCCAGTGGGGGCAGTAACAGTGATATAGAAAGGGTAGTAGATACATGGAATAGCCTCCCAGTGGGGGCAGTAACAGTGATATAGAAAGGGTAGTAGATACTGCTCCCACTGGGAGGCTATTCCATGTATCTACTACCCTTTCTATATCACTGTTACTGCCCCCACTGGGAGGCTATTCCATGTATCTACTACCCTTTCTATATCACTGTTACTGCCCCCACTGGGAGGCTATTCCAACAGTGATATAGAAAGGGTAGTAGATACTGCTCCCACTGGGAGACTATTCCATCTACTACCCTTTCTATATCACTGTTACTGCCCCCACTGGGAGGCTATTCCATGTATCTACTACCCTTTCTATATCACTGTTACTGCCCCCACTGGGAGGCTATTCCATGTATCTACTACCCTTTCTATATCACTGTTACTGCCCCCACTGGGAGGCTATTCCATGTATCTACTACCCTTTCTATATCACTGTTACTGCTCCCACTGGGAGGCTATTCCATTTAACAGTGATATAGAAAGGGTAGTAGATACATGGAATAGCCTCCCAGTGGGGGCAGTAACAGTGATATAGAAAGGGTAGTAGATACATGGAATAGCCTCCCAGTGGGGGCAGTAACAGTGATATAGAAAGGGTAGTAGATGGAATAGTCTCCCAGTGGGAGCAGTATCTACTACCCTTTCTATATCACTGTTGGAATAGCCTCCCAGTGGGGGCAGTAACAGTGATATAGAAAGGGTAGTAGATACATGGAATAGCCTCCCAGTGGGAGCAGTATCTACTACCCTTTCTATATCACTGTTACTGCTCCCACTGGGAGGCTATTCCATGTAACAGTGATATAGAAAGGGTAGTAGATACTGCTCCACTGGGAGGCTATTCCATGTATCTACTACCCTTTCTATATCACTGTTACTGCTCCCACTGGGAGGCTATTCCATGTAACAGTGATATAGAAAGGGTAGTAGATACATGGAATAGCCTCCCAGTGGGAGCAGTATCTACTACCTTTCTATATCACTGTTACATGGAATAGCCTCCCAGTGGGAGCAGTAACAGTGATATAGAAAGGGTAGTAGATACTGCTCCCACTGGGAGGCTATTCCATGTATCTACTACCCTTTCTATATCACTGTTACTGCCCCCACTGGGAGGCTATTCCAACAGTGATATAGAAAGGGTAGTAGATACTGCTCCCACTGGGAGACTATTCCATCTACTACCCTTTCTATATCACTGTTACTGCCCCCACTGGGAGGCTATTCCATGTATCTACTACCCTTTCTATATCACTGTTACTGCCCCCACTGGGAGGCTATTCCATGTATCTACTACCCTTTCTATATCACTGTTAAATGGAATAGCCTCCAGTGGGAGCAGTAACAGTGATATAGAAAGGGTAGTAGATACATGGAATAGCCTCCCAGTGGGGGCAGTAACAGTGATATAGAAAGGGTAGTAGATACATGGAATAGCCTCCCAGTGGGGGCAGTAACAGTGATATAGAAAGGGTAGTAGATACATGGAATAGCCTCCCAGTGGGGGCAGTAACAGTGATATAGAAAGGGTAGTAGATGGAATAGTCTCCCAGTGGGAGCAGTATCTACTACCCTTTCTATATCACTGTTGGAATAGCCTCCCAGTGGGGGCAGTAACAGTGATATAGAAAGGGTAGTAGATACATGGAATAGCCTCCCAGTGGGGGCAGTAACAGTGATATAGAAAGGGTAGTAGATGGAATAGTCTCCCAGTGGGAGCAGTATCTACTACCCTTTCTATATCACTGTTACTGCTCCCACTGGGAGGCTATTCCATGTAACAGTGATATAGAAAGGGTAGTAGATACATGGAATAGCCTCCCAGTGGGAGCAGTAACAGTGATATAGAAAGGGTAGTAGATACATGGAATAGTCTCCCAGTGGGGGCAGTAACAGTGATATAGAAAGGGTAGTAGATGGAATAGTCCTCCCAGTGGGGGCAGTATCTACTACCCTTTCTATATCACTGTTGGAATAGTCTCCCAGTGGGAGCAGTAACAGTGATATAGAAAGGGTAGTAGATACATGGAATAGCCTCCCAGTGGGGGCAGTAACAGTGACATAGAAAGGGTAGTAGATGGAATAGTCTCCCAGTGGGAGCAGTATCTACTACCCTTTCTATATCACTGTTGGAATAGCCTCCCAGTGGGGGCAGTAACAGTGATATAGAAAGGGTAGTAGATACATGGAATAGCCTCCCAGTGGGGGCAGTAACAGTGATATAGAAAGGGTAGTAGATACATGGAATAGCCTCCCAGTGGGAGCAGTAACAGTGATATAGAAAGGGTAGTAGATACATGGAATAGCCTCCCAGTGGGTGCAGTAACAGTGATATAGAAAGGGTAGTAGATACTGCTCCCACTAGGAGGCTATTCCATGTATCTACTACCCTTTCTATATCACTGTTACTGCTCCCACTAGGAGGCTATTCCATGTAACAGTGATATAGAAAGGGTAGTAGATACATGGAATAGCCTCCCAGTGGGGGCAGTAACAGTGATATAGAAAGGGTAGTAGATACATGGAATAGCCTCCCAGTGGGAGCAGTATCTACTACCCTTTCTATATCACTGTTACTGCTCCCACTGGGAGGCTATTCCATGTAACAGTGATATAGAAAGGGTAGTAGATACATGGAATAGCCTCCCAGTGGGAGCAGTAACAGTGATATAGAAAGGGTAGTAGATACATGGAATAGTCTCCCAGTGGGGGCAGTAACAGTGATATAGAAAGGGTAGTAGATGGAATAGTCTCCCAGTGGGGGCAGCATCTACTACCCTTTCTATATCACTGTTGGAATAGCCTCCCAGTGGGGGCAGTAACAGTGATATAGAAAGGGTAGTAGATACATGGAATAGCCTCCCAGTGGGAGCAGTAACAGTGATATAGAAAGGGTAGTAGATACATGGAATAGCCTCCCAGTGGGGGCAGTAACAGTGATACAGAAAGGGTAGTAGATACATGGAATAGCCTCCCAGTGGGAGCAGTAACAGTGATATAGAAAGGGTAGTAGATGGAATAGTCTCCCAGTGGGAGCAGTATCTACTACCCTTTCTATATCACTGTTGGAATAGCCTCCCAGTGGGGGCAGTAACAGTGATATAGAAAGGGTAGTAGATACATGGAATAGCCTCCTCGTGGGGGCAGTAACAGTGATATAGAAAGGGTAGTAGATACATGGAATAGTCTCCCAGTGGGAGCAGTAACAGTGATATAGAAAGGGTAGTAGATACATGGAATAGCCTCCCAGTGGGGGCAGTAACAGTGATATAGAAAGGGTAGTAGGTACATGGAATAGCCTCCCAGTGGGGGCAGTAACAGTGATATAGAAAGGGTAGTAGATACATGGAATAGCCTCCAGTGGGGGCAGTAACAGTGATATAGAAAGGATAGTAGATACATGGAATAGCCTCCCAGTGGGGGCAGTAACAGTGATATAGAAAGGGTAGTAGATACATGGAATAGCCTCCAGTGGGAGCAGTAACAGTGATATAGAAAGGGTAGTAGATACATGGAATATCCTCCCAGTGGGAGCAGTAACAGTGATATAGAAAGGGTAGTAGATACATGGAATAGCCTCCCAGTGGGAGCAGTAACAGTGATATAGAAAGGGTAGTAGATACATGGAATAGCCTCCCAGTGGGAGCAGTAACAGTGATATAGAAAGGGTAGTAGATACATGGAATAGCCTCCCAGTGGGAGCAGTAACAGTGATATAGAAAGGGTAGTAGATACATGGAATAGCCTCCCAGTGGGAGCAGTAACAGTGATATAGAAAGGGTAGTAGATACATGGAATAGCCTCCCAGTGGGAGCAGTAACAGTGATATAGTAAGGGTAGTAGATACATGGAATAGCCTCCCAGTGGGAGCAGTAACAGTGATATAGAAAGGGTAGTAGATACATGGAATAGCCTCCCAGTGGGAGCAGTAAAGGTGATATAGAAAGGGTAGTAGATACATGGAATAGCCTCCCAGTGGGAGCAGTATCTACTACTAGTGATGAGCCGAACACACCCGTGTTCGGTTCGCATTCGAACAATTTCAGAAGTTCGAGTTCAAACTCGAACTCGAACGGAACTCAATACAAGTCAACAGGACTCAAAATTCGGTGTTTAGAGTGCCCTCCAAGAGGGCATATATGCAAGATATTTGCCATAAAAGGTGTATGGGGGTCCGGTAGTGCCCTGGGGGACAGAGGAAACAAGGACAAAAAGTTAAAAGACGTTTTTAAAGGAACAGTGAGTTTTCCATAATAAGGGTTAAAAATAAAAACGAAAAATTCCTTCAAATATCGTGCCTAGGAGGTCCCCATAACCTGTCCGTGAAGTGGCAGATTTCTAGGATGTATAGAAACATCAGAGACCCACACACACGACACCTAGCCACCCTTAAGGGGTTAAAATGCACAGGGACTGGCTACTATCCTGTTAGATGAGGGAATGTATTATATGTATAAAGCAAGGTATATATGACAATGGATAGTCAGAGACTCTAGGGACTCAGCTTGTACGCTTTATGATAGACATTTTCACGTTGTGTTGTGTTACTTCTTGTTCATCCGTCGAATCGACGAGGACCATCTAGTCATCCATTTAGGGAATAGGGTGGGTCACGGTGAGTGCGTAGATGGCTTTCCAAACCAATTCGCGCTCGGAATAGTCTCTGGCAATGTGGACAGTGAATAGCCGCAGAAGATAGTAGTATATCACTACCTTTCCTGGCCAGCCTTTTTTGCTCAGCTGCCGCTGCTCTGCTGGTCTCATAGGATTGAGCTCCGTTCTTAATAGCTGATCTCCACTTGATTTTGTCCTGAGCAGCAAGCTCCCAGTTAGGCTAGGGTCAGACTAACGCATTTTTCACGTTGTCCGTGAAAATGTGCGTTCGAAGAATGGACGTATTTTTTCACGGAATACGCAATAGCGGTCATACTATGCGCAGTTTCATCCGTGATTTTGTACGGATCGTCAATAAAACACTTTTTGCGTCTGGACGTTATGTTGGCCGGACATTAGCAGCGTCTGATGTCTCCAATTCACGCACACACGCCGCTAGCGGACGCAGCGCACTCTGTACGTCAGTACTAGTGGTTTTACGTTCTCGAAAAAATGCGTTCATTTTCCACTTGCGTTGTGCAGCCGGACTTTTGTGCGACCGTACTTCGTATATTGGCCGTCATTGCCCGGCATCTGCTGCTAGTGCGGCCGTAATTATGTGCGCCTGCACGCGCGTTCGCACTGCCTCAGTCTGACCCTAGCCTTAATGGGGTTAATATTGAAGGCCTTTAGAGCTGCTTTCAGTGGGTCTTTGTAGCGCTTTTTTTGACCTCCTTGGGAGCGCTCAAAAAAGCGCTACAAAGACACACTGTGTTGACGTTGTGTTGTGTTACTAATGCAGAAGCAGCAAGCCCTTCCACCAAAACTATAGATCTAACACAATAATAAATGTATGCTCAAATAGACCCTTCGGGAGAGGTACATGACATACAAATACTGGAATATTACGTTTAAATCTAAGGAGTGTGATAAAGATTTTATTAAGCCCTTGATGACAAATGACGTAACATCTACATCATTAATGATTGGCTTTACAGAGCCCTGGTCCTTAAGGGGTTAAACAGCATATCAGAGAGAATCATATAATAGAAATGAACACTTCTTAGAGTTCAAAACAAGCACCAGTGTTTGTTCATACATGTGCAGGAGCCGCCACCCAGTCTGCAGGCAATGTATCAAATTGCTAATTAGAAGCACATGCTATTTCCAAACACTAAATTAAACACCTGTTTACGCCGTTTGAGAGCACAGGTCATTTTAGGAGGTGAGAATCTTTGCACCTAGACATTAATAAACCGCTGCTTATATTCTGTAGTAAAGAGTCTTAGATTTTTTTTAGTGTTTAAGCATTTTTTATACTTTTTTTCCAATCGAACACACCAAAAAGTTCACGAACTTTCAAACTCCGATCTGATCGAGCCGCTCATCCCTATCTACTACCCTTTCTATAATCGCTGTTACATGGAATGACCTCCCAGTGGGAGCAGTAAAAGTGATATAGAAAGGGTAGTAGATACATGGAATAGCCTCCCAGTAGGAGCAGCATCTACTACCCTTTCTATAGCAGTTACATGGAATAGCCTCCCAGTGGGAGCAGTATCTACTACCCTTTCTATAGCATTTACTGCTCCCACTGGGAGGCTATTCCATGTAACTGCTATAGAAAGGGTAGTAGATGCTGCTCCTACTGGGAGGCTATTCCATGTAACAGTGATATAGAAAGGGTAGTAGATACATGGAATAGCCTCCCAGTGGGGGCAGTATCTACTACCCTTTCTATATCACTGTTACATGAATAGCCTCCCAGTGGGGGCAGTATCTATGCATCTCCTACCCTTTCTATATATCACTGTTATAGATACTTGGAATAGCCTCCCAGTGGGAGCAGTAACTGCTATAGAAAGGGTAGTAGATACATGGAATAGCCTCCCAGTGGGAGCAGTATCTACTACCCTTTCTATATCACTGTTACTGCTCCACTGGGAGGCTATTCCATGTATCTACTACCCTTTCTATATCACTGTTACATGGAATAGCCTCAGTGGGAGCAGTAACAGTGATATAGAAAGGGTAGTAGATACATGGAATAGCCTCCCAGTGGGAGCAGTAACAGTGATATAGAAAGGGTAGTAGATACTGCTCCACTGGGAGGCTATTCCATGTATCTACTACCCTTTCTATAGCAGTTACTGCTCCACTGGGAGGCTATTCCAAGTATCTATGAACAGTGATATATAGAAAGGGTAGGAGATGCATAGATACTGCCCCCACTGGGAGGCTATTCCATGTAACAGTGATATAGAAAGGGTAGTAGATACTGCCCCCACTGGGAGGCTATTCCATGTATCTACTACCCTTTCTATATCACTGTTACTGCTCCCACTGGTAGGATATTCCATGTATCTACTACCCTTTATATATCACGGTTACATGGAATATCTATTCATGCGCATATTGAATCAGTTTACAAGCTGTTTTTAGTACTCATCTTGCAGCTACTTCAGCAGCAAATCCGTCACGGGTGTCTTTTTAGAGGCTCCTCCATATATTCAGGGCGTGCGGGTGTGTAACAGAGCTGCACAGTAATGGCACGCTTTAGTAAATGCTGTCATTAATCTCTCGTTATAAATCAGACACATTAATCTTGTTGTAAAATAGCTTTTTATTGACACAGGTTCAGGTTTCGTCGTGATGTTATGAATGTCATAATTGTGTACTTAAGTTCCGCCTCCAGTGACATAGCAGGGCGGGGCGTGTTTGGCAGGTGTGATGGTTGTACACAGGTGACATAGTTACAGTAACACTGGATGGTTGTCATTTGCCACGTTTACATTAGGGGAGGAGGTTTGAGTGGATGTCGGGTGCACATAGTGTAAGGGAGGTAACTGCATGGCAGACGCCGCAGACTATCACTCCCACTATCCTTACCAAAATCAAGTCAACGCAGTGATTAGACACAGAATGAAGCGGACGCAGAATAACGACCCACATTGCGACCGGCGGAACCGTCAGAAAAGCCCCACCCCCGCTGCGTCACAGGGAGCATCGGCCTCTCCCGGAGGAACGTAACAGACAATGAAGACCGGAAAAAAAAAAAACACACACACAACACACCACACACACAACAAGTTCCCAATGAAATAATCTACAGAATGGAGAAAAGGAAAAAATTTAAAAAAATTAAAATTCGGCCATTTTTCACTGATTCCTTATAATAAAAACCCTCCATTATCAGCCGGTGCTGTGACCGGCGTAACCTCACCCTCGGCTCACGGATGAGAAGCTCCTCTGGGCAACGTCCTCCGTCCCCATTTACTCCTGTAGCGGCTCAACTTGCTTTCCCTTTCACGCTGGGGCATATGTTGCCGCTATATATTAGAATTACTGTTTTCTAGATCTAGATCCACACGCGGCGTTTTCTTCCCTGAACGTTTCCACCAGGTGATCCCGTCACAGATGACAGCTGGCCGTGCCGCGGTTACACAACGCGTTGTGGGATCGGGACGCTCCTGCGCGCTGGTTGTACCGAGTAGCTGAATAGACGGACAGGGTCACTCGGTGCTGCGCCGGGCGACACCCACACAGCAGCGGCCGGGCGACACCCACACAGCAGCGGCCGGGCGACACCCACACAGCAGCGGCCGTGCGACACCCACACAGCAGCAGCCGGGCGACACCCACACAGCAGCAGCCGGGCGACACCCACACAGCAGCAGCCAGGCGACACCCACACAGCAGCGGCCGGGCGACACCCACACAGCAGCGGCCGGGCGACACCCACACAGCAGCGGCAGCCGGGCTGAGTTTATGGATGAAGTTGGCGAGTGATGATTAATTAATGTGCCGGCCATAACACAAGGGTAACCCCTCCCCCCACTGCCATTATGGGGCTCGCCTGAGGACTGGACGCACCGTGCAGAGCGTCAAACGCCACAACGCTGCGCGGCTGTAATGTTACAGAAAAGGCGATGGGAGCCGCTTAATGAGCAGAAACACCGAAGGGTTTGAAAGGAGCGAGCGAGGGCCGGAACTCAAAACCGAGCGCTTAGGCAGCCGCCTGGAAACCGTTACTCGCACACGAAGAGCGCCTGGACCCGCGGACGCAGTTTATACGGATACAGCATCGCAGGCGCACGTTAAGGTATAGTGGGGGTTAGTCTTAAGGTACATTGGGGGGGGGGGGGATTAATCTTTGAGCGGCTGATGTTCAGCGCCGAATAATGTGTGATTGACGAGCGAATCAATATCCTGAGCCCGGCTTCAGCAACGCACAGCGGCGGCATGAAGGTACGTCCCCCCCCACACTCTACTTCTATATCTGCCCCCCACATATCTTCCCATCATGCCTTCCTGCACCCCCCCCCCTCCCAGGAAGTGGCAGATGACGCTCGCTGCTCTTCATGGGACATTATGTGGCTACAGCCAGACAAGTCCCTAACAGAGCGACTTCAAATGACCGGCTCTGTGGCAAATTGTGCACCGGTGTGTGGACTGCAAGCCCGGGGAGCGACACACGAAAAAAGCCCAGGATCCGGCAGCGCTGCAGCTCACATGTTTAAAACTAACCGCGCTGGCAGAGACGCCACGTCCTGGCTGGAATGAAAAAAAAATATGAGGGAGCGGGGAAAGACGAGGCGATACGAGGGTAACGGCAAACGCAGTGAAGAGAAAGCAGGGAGGAAGCCACTGGTGGGGACACCGGGACGCTTTCTCCCATCACTGGACACGGTAAATCCCTTAAAGTCCTAAAAGCATAATGTGAAGGAAACAAGCCTGAGCTTCGGACATAAAAAGAAACCAGTGCGCACCACGCAGGGTCACACGGCTATTGGAAAGGTATGAGTCATGCTCTGGATGATGGGAAACGCGGTGCCGGATCATCCTGTGACATGACGGGCCAGGAGAGAGAGGGCGCAATCTCCTTTTTCTTCAGTGTAATCCACCAAATGCAGTGGAAGAGGAGTCTGTATAAAAGAGGCGCCGCAGCGACAGCAAACCTCACAGTCACGAGAAACAGCAGCTGCTTAAATAAAGAGAAGTCACTGGTCCAGCTCAGTGCAAGGGGTTAAAAACCAGACGTCATCGCAGCGACACGTGCCGCGAGAACCAGAAATAAAAACCTAAAAACAAACGGCGTCCTGCGCGATCCTGCTCTTCAGAAATCAGGGAGCGGCTGGCGGGCGGGAATCGTCCACGCGTTTCGCGAGGGAAGCAGACGCAGTGTGTTAGTTTTGTGTCCCGCCCAGCGCACGGACCAATCCGGATCCCGAACATATTCAAGCAGGAAGTGGCGCAGCTCAGATGAGGACGCTGGAGACCGGCACCTTGGTGGATCGCCCTCGTTTTGGGACCACGATTCTGTCAGCGTCGTCTTTGTCCTCCGGCCCCAGAATTCCTGCAACAAAACATCATCAGCGCCGGGATTTATATAGCACCAACAACTTCCGGGGCACTTTACATCAAGGACCAGGGAATTAAAGGCACACAATGACAGAGACGAGAGGGGCAGAGGGTCCTGAGCCCAGGAGCTTACATTCACGACCAATGGTTCCTAGGCCTGCTCCTCAGGTCCCCCCCCAACAGGACAGGTTTTGCAGGATCACCTTAGGGAAACGCAGACTGAATCCTGCAATCACTGAGCAGCAAATCATATCCGGTGCTGCGCTTCAGATATCCTGCAAACCTGGCCTGTCAGCGGCTCCTGAGGACAGGGTTGGGACACAGTGACCCAGAGGAATAAATACTATTTGTGAAGCTTAAGGACATAATGGAAGCACAGGCTCCGCTCTCGGCCCGCTGGCTGTCACAGGTCGGCCAGAAAGGATCCGATTCAGCCTGCAGGCCCAGGATTTGATTGGCTGGCGGGGATTCCCTAGAATAACCTCTATATTACACCATCAGATTCAGCATTGGGTATAAAGAAGGGATTTAAATCCATCATTAAAGGTAAATGGTTGGAGCAGCTCAGGGTGACCTTAGCGTCACATCGCGTCCTAAGGCTGAAGATGACACGAGGAGTTAACGCAGGGAAGTGGTCAGCACCTGCCGGCTGCGGCGCAGCGATATTGCAGAACGCGGAGGTCTCTCACCTTGGGAATACAGCTCAGCCTTCTTCCGATCCTTCTGTATGAAGAGCGCGGTGGCCAGGAAGAAGCCCCCTCCGATGGCTCCCACGAAGGAGCAGAGCATCAGAGCATTGCCGAGGCTGCGCAGCTGCAACTGGTAGGAATCTGGCTTCCCTTTACGGATCTGGTCAGAGATCTGAGGAAGAGGCACAGATTGCGGCAGACAGGTTTACTCATGGCGGCGAACCCGGACACCCCAGAAATTTCTGAACTACATGCCCCATGATGCTCTGCCAGCCTCACGTGTGAATAAGCATCATGGGACGTGTAGTCCTGGACCATCTGGCGTGCCGAAGATCACCATCACTGGCTTAAAAGATGAAAAACGCCCGAAGCCTAATGAACTGCTGATTGATCAGGACCATAAGTCCCCCTAACAGGACAGGTTTTAAGGAACACATTGCAGGATTCAATCTGCGTTTCCCCAATCAGAGCAGCAAATCATAATCACCTGTGCTTCACATATCCTGCAAACCTGGCCTGTTAAGGGGAGCTGAGGAGCAGGGTTTGGGATACACCGATCTGAAGACTCTGCCCTCAAACCCCCAGTGACGCAGAGCGAGGGGATTCGACTGCGAGAAACTGGCATAAAATCTCCACAAACTGCGGCTTGAGGTGTCGGGTTCAGGGCCAGGACCCCAGAGGTCAGCCATCTGCGTGGACGCAGCAAGAGGAATCCAAGGGGCAGAGAACAAGCAATTCAGGACTCACACACCAGTGCCGCCCCCCCACCTCTCGGGTGCCGCCATGTCCCAGATTCCACATGCAGTGACATGATTACAGGCTTTATGACCCCAGACGTCACCTCAATTTATCTTCTTCCTATATAAAAGGGCCTCGCTCCCCTACACCCCGGGGAGACGCCTCGCTCCCCTACACCCCGGGGAGACGCCTCGCTCCCCTACACCCCGGGGAGACGCCTCGCTCCCCTACACCCCGGGGAGACGCCTCGCTCCCCTACACCCCGGGGAGACGCCTCGCTCCCCTACACCCCGGGGAGACGCCTCGCTCCCCTACACCCCGGGGAGACGCCTCATCTTCCTGCAACACATGGCTTCACACAAACAACAGCATCTGTAAACACGATCACTTACCACCCCGATTAAGTATGGGCTTCCGGCATCTCCAAGCAAGTGGGACACAATGATCTGCAGGGCCTCTGCTGTGGAACGCCTGGTGGGGATCACCACGTACTGAGGAAGGAGACAAACACCATAAACCGTGAAGGAAAAACCCTAAATAGCAGCGGCGCAAGATGCAATCTTGACCGATCACAGAGGCATGAGTAACAACACCACCCCCCCGGGCCGATTCATGCGCACAGGGGATTATATCCACACTGATAACCACGTGTAAGTGCGGCACTCAAAGGGTTAAACGGAGAGGGTTTGGGTTGAAATCCCTAATGCCAAAATCCCGATGGCCAGCTTTCAGACATCCAAATCCCACTCACTAACGCCCCCCCCAACCTAGCCCTACCTAACCCCCCCCCCCCCCAAACCTACCACTACCTAACCCCCCCCCCCCCAAACCTAACCACTACCTACCCCCCCCCCCCCCAAACCTACCACTACCTAACCCCCCCCCCCCCAAACCTACCACTACTAACCCCCCCCCCCCAACCTAACCACTACCTAACCCCCCCCCCCAAACCTACCACTACCTAACCCCCCCCCCCAAACCTACCACTACCTAACCCCCCCCCCCCAAACCTACCACTACCTAACCCCCCCCCCCCAAACCTACCACTACCTAACCCCCCCCCCCAAACCTACCACTACCTAACCCCCCCCCCCAAACCTACCACTACCTAACCCCCCCCCCAAACCTACCACTACCTAACCCCCCCCCCAAACCTACCACTACCTAACCCCCCCCCCCCCAAACCTACCACTACCTAACCCCCCCCCCCAAACCTACCACTACCTAACCCCCCCCCCCAACCTACCACTACCTAACCCCCCCCCCCCCAACCTACCACTACCTAACCCCCCCCCCAAACCTACCACTACCTAACCCCCCCCCCAAACCTACCACTACCTAACCCCCCCCCCCAAACCTACCACTACCTAACCCCCCCCCCCAAACCTACCACTACCTAAACCCCCCCCCCAAACCTACCACTACCTAACCCCCCCCCAAACCTACCACTACCTAACCCCCCCCCCCCCAAACCTACCACTACCTAACCCCCCCCCCCCAAACCTCCACTACCTAACCCCCCAAAACCTACCACTACCTAACCCCCCCCCCCCCAAACCTACCACTACCTAACCCCCCCCCCCCAAACCTACCACTACCTAACCCCCCCCCCAAACCTACCACTACCTAAACCCCCCCCCCAAACCTACCACTACCTAACCCCCCCCCAAACCTACCACTACCTAACCCCCCCCCCCAAACCTACACTACCTAACCCCCCCCCCCCAAACCTACCACTACCTAACCCCCCCCCCAAACCTACCACTACCTAACCCCCCCCCCCAACCTACCACTACCTAACCCCCCCCCCCCCCAAACCTACCCTACCTACCCCCCCCCCCCAAACCTACCACTACCTAACCCCCCCCAAACCTACCACTACCTAACCCCCCAAACCTACCACTACCTAACCCCCCCCCAAACCTACCACTACCTAACCCCCCCCCCAAACCTACCACCTACCTAACCCCCAACCCACACTACCTAACCCCTAAGCACCCCCCAAACCTACCAAAACCTACCCCCCCAAACCTACCAAAACCTAACCCCCCCCCCCAAACCTAGCCCTACCTAAACCCCCCCCCCCCCCCCCAGCCGCAGCGATTATGGAACTCGAAGTTGGCCGTGTAGGGAAGTTGGGACGTCCGGCACTTGTCCTGTCTGGAAGTTGGCCGTCGGGATGTTGGCATTAGGGAACCTGGCTGTAGGAATTTTGTCCGGCACCCAAACAGAGTGTGTGGATGCAGGGAGGGTCAGAGGACAAGGATCACACTGTCAGACATGACGACACGTGACCATGAAGCCCCATAATCCCCAGCGCCGGCTCTTTATACGTTACCAGTAAGATGTCGGCTACGATGGCCCAGTTCAGCGACAGCAGCGTCTCCCCGATGAAGATAAAAATCTGCGGAGACAGAGGCGGAACACAAAGATAAGCAGATCCGCAAACCTATCCTCACCGCAAGCAAACACAGGGAGTGGCTGCACCTGCCGGCCGAGCGACAAGGACTCATTAAAGAGCGCAAGTCAACGATACCGAGTTTACCCAGCATGAAGGGACTCCTATAAAGAGGGACGCTCTGCCCAGCGTGACCAGGATGTGTAGCGTCCCATCCCCCCTGATCCGGAGAAATCAAAGTGTCAAGCAGAGGAGTTTCCTCCACCCCACCCAGCGTTACCAGCAGCCAGGATTTTGAATTTCCCGGCTGCCAGTCGCTAGTGATGTCACACACAGAGCAGGCAGCGAGCGTCACCCTGTGAGACCAATCGCTGCAGTGAGTGTTCCCAGAGAGTCAGCGATGGATCAGATCTGTGCATGCGCGTGCAGCTCCGATCAATCGCTCTGCGCAGGCGCTACGCAACTTGTGTACATAAAGTATGTGAGTCCCGTAGTGCTGCGCAATGTGCGGCTCCTACACTATGTAAGTTGTATAGGATCACAAGCTGCAGAAAAGCTTCAGGGATTGTGGGTTTGGGAGTCCCTGAGGTGAAGAGGAGGAGCAGCCGCGCAGCGAGGGAGATCTGATTTGCAGAGCCGCTCAGCCTCCACGGGGGATTAAAGCCGTTTCTGATGTCCCAGCAAGTTACTCCTGCACATGCGCAGGGAGCCCAGACTAGGAAACGGCTCAGCGCGCAGCAGCCATTCCTCCTGGCCCGGCAAGGTTTAGGATTCTGCATGGCAGGAAGGGGGGGGGGGGGTCTACACGGGATGAGGCCACGGCTAAGATCCGGTGAACACAATTACACCATAAGCTGAGAACAGCACCACGGCCTGCAAGAGCGTCCGCCAGCTGGATACGTAGCCTGAGCGTCCGGCTCTCCTGCAGACGTGGCTGGGGGAGGTGCGCGGGATACAGTCCCCCGGTGGGTACAAAGCCAGTCAATGTACCAGCTGGAAATGCGAGCGTCACACAGTGATAGAGGGAAGCGGCCGCTGCGTGACTGAAAACAGGTCTGGTCACAAGATGCATTATAGGAGACCTGGGTCCCACACGTTCCTGTAGGAGACCATTTCTTAAAGATCCACCACAGCGCTGATCAGTGACATACCCGCCGGGGACAGCAGTAAGTGTGCACTGACAATGTGCTCTGCAGGAAAGGTGTGCGTGCGCGTTTCACTCACGTAGGTGGCGACGAGGCTGCTCTCTGCAAACACCACAGACAGGTAGAGGAAGGGCGAGGAGCACAGGAGTCCGGCAGCGCAGACTAGCGGGTCAGCACGCGGGTTGACTTTGCGGTAACGCTTGCTGATCTCCACGCCGGCCAGGACCCCCAGGATTCCCGTGATACAGGTGATGGCTCCAAAAATCATACTGGAGAGGAAAAACCAGGAGAAACGTTAAAACTTAATGAACTTTAAACCCCCCCCCCCCCAAAGAACAAGCTTCACCATTAAAGGACATCACCGGGGGGGGGGGGGGGGTTAAAGTATCAGCCCACGATCAGATCTCACTCAGCTGCCGTCTCATACCTCTGGAAGCCTAGACAACCAAATATATCCTCTGCAGTCCTAACATCCCCTCCCCCACCCCACTGCCTCGTCGCGGCTTTATCCTGTTCCACAGCTGTAACGCGACACTTGCCGTAAGCTCGTTCACATGGGACCCCCGGGAGGTCTGGTATGCAGGACGTACAGTTGTGTTCAAAATTATTCAACCCCCACTGAAATTGAGTGTTTTGACCAGTTTGACATTGATTTTGATCATTCAGTCATCTTGCTTACAATTAAATCAAAGAGGCACGTGTAGGTCAGACAAATATAACATAACATTTATAATGAAATAACCACAAATGTCTTTTCTGTGCTCACATCATTATCAGTTTTATTCAACCCCCAAGTGACATTCAATCTTAGTACTTAGTACAACATCCTTTTACAGTTATAACAGCTTTTAAACGTGAAGCATAGCTTGACACAAGTGTCTTGCAGCCATCTACGGGTATCGTCGCCCATTCGTCATGGCAAAAGCCTCCAGTTCAGTCACATTCTTAGGCTTGCGCACTGCAACTGCTTTCTTTAAGTCCCACCAGAGGTTCTCAATCGGATTTAAGTCAGGTGACTGCGATGGCCACTCCAAAATGTTCCAGCCTTTAATCTGCAACCATGCTCTAGTGGACTTGGAGGTATGCTTGGGATCATTGTCCTGTTGCAAGGTCCAACGTCTCCCAAGCCTCAGGTTTGTGACGGACTGCATCACATTGTCATCCAATATCTCCTGGTACTGAAGAGAATTCATGGTACCTTGCACACGCTGAAGCTTCCCTGTACCTGCAGAAGCAAAACAGCCCCAAAGCATGATTGACCCCCCCGCCATGCTTCACAGTAGGCAAGGTGTTCTTTTCTTCATAGGCCTTGTTCTTCCTCCTCCAAACATAGCGTTGATCCATGGGCCCAAACAGTTCTAATTTTGTTTCATCAGTCCACAGAACACTATCCCAAAACTTCTGTGGTTTGTCCACATGACTTTTGGCATACTGCAGTCGACTCTTATTCTTTGGAGACAGCAAGGGGATGCGCCTGGGAGTTCTGGCATGGAGGCTTTCATTACGCAGTGTGCGCCGTATTGTCTGAGCTGAAACTTCAGTACCCACATCTGACAAATCTTTTCTCAGTTCCTCAGCAGTCACACGGGGACTTTTCTCCACTCTACGCTTCAGGTAGCGCACAGCAGTCGAAGTCAGCATCTTCTTTCTGCCACGACCAGGTAGCGTTTCAACAGTGCCCTTTGCCTTGAATTTGTGAATGATGCTTCCTAGGGTCTCTCTTGGTATGTTTAACATCTTTGCAATCTTCTTATAGCCATTGCCCTTCCTGTGAAGAGTAATCACCTCTTCTCTTGTCTTCCTGGACCATTCTCTTGACTTCACCATGTTTGTAACCACACCAGTAAATGTCTAGAAGGAGCTGAGTATCACAGTCATTTTAAAGCTGCCTAATTAGTGCTTATTATGCTTTATTGCTGCTCCGTGACATCCACAGGTGTTTTCAATACCTGATTGAAAACACTTGAATGAACCTCTGTTCTTCAGAGTGGTAGTCTTTAAGGGGTTGAATAATTGTGTCAATGAAGAATTCACAAAAGAAACATTTACTACTGTATAACAAAACCAATTGATGTCATTTTAGTTGCATACGGTTCTTTAAAAAGTCCTTGTAGGATTTCATTCTGAATACAATTACAAATGTACACTAAATTCCCTAAAACCCTTTACAGCATTGGGGGTTGAATAATTTTGAACACAACTGTACCTGTTCACATGGGACCCCCGGGGAGGACTGGTCTGCAGGACGTACCTGTTCACATGGGACCCCTGGGGAGGACTGGTCTGCCGGACGTACCTGTCCTCGGAGTTGCAGATGACGGTCGTGCACGGCTCGTGGCTGTATAAGACCTTCCGCGAGCGGATCAGGAATGTTGGAGCCCAGAGCGCCAGGGCCCCGGTGACGAACGCCACCGTGGTGAAGCCAAACGTGGAGAGGATGAAGCTGGGACTGCAAGAGACGAATGATCAGGTACACGGCCAGAGAGAGGTTTGCGACTCACAGCAGGACAGTGCGAGACCACTCACTTCCTCAGCAAAGCCTTCACGTCGGACCACCAGGAGGTGGTGGTGATGGGTCTGTCGGTCTTGCGCTCCACGGCCCCCCGCGGCGGCTCCTGGACTACAAAGAGCAGCAGCAGGACGGCGATGACCCCCAGACCTGGAGTAACCTGGAACGCAAACCAGAAGGCGTCAATACCCAGGTACACGGCCTCGCATTCCATCATGTGGTGGCACCTTGTGAATGCGTGTTTAACCCCTTCACTACCAAGTGATTTTAAATAAACAGGAACCAGCGATTTGTGGAAAAAAATCATTTTAAATCAGTGAGAAATGGGAATATTCTCTGTGTAATCCTATGAGGCGGCGAATGGCACCACCTGCTGGCCACGTGGAGTTACTGCAGGTAGAGCTGCAGCTGGTGGCTCCGTGCGTCAGCCGGGTAAAAACCTGATGTGTCAGGACGTTCCTCGGCGGATTTAAAAACAGTTTTAGCGCCTCCGAGCATCACACAGCGCCGAGAGTCTGAGGGGCCAAAAAGGATGAAGCTTGTTTGCAACGAAAAATTCATTTGCTTCTGTCCTGCTCCGCTGCAGAGCGAGATCACTCCATGTCAGACGCCCGGTGAAGCCTGTGAAGAGCAGAGTTACCGCGATCTCAGCAGTGAAGGGGTTAAAAGGATCACAGGTGAGTCAGATGCTGCAGGTATCACGTGCATGAAAAAAAACACAAAACACCGCCCGGCTCTTCCTTCACTCACCCGCAGCGCCCAGTGCCAGTTTCCACCCGCTACCTCCGTCACCTTCGACCCGGCAATATAGCCGAGCCCGCTGCAAGACGGGGGAGAAGGAGAAATTAAAACGCTGCGGCCGATGGATCAGAGAGAGGAGAATGATTGCGGGGGGAAGAGACCCCCCAAATCTTGCAGATCAGAGACTGCATACAGTGCACCCGCCCCCCCCCCCCAGGTTTCCAACAATTCTTTGAAAGCAATAAATGGCCAGAGGATCATGGGAGATGTAGTTTAGAAACATCTAACCCCCACCATAGATTTACTAAAAAGATAAAGGGGTCCGGAGTGACAGCCGCCCCGTCCCCCAGATCCCAAGCACCCAATCAGACCACACAAAGAACCCCGAAACTCACCAGCCGACCGGTGTGGCCAGGTAGAAGAAGGACAGCATGCGGGTGCGCTGGTCGGCCACGAAGAGGTCAGCAATCAGCGTGGGAGCGATGGTGGAGTAACTCGCCTCCCCGACGCCCACCAGCCCCCGGGTGAGCAGGAGTAGCCAGAAGCGCTGAGGGGGAATAACAGCAGCGTCACAGCATGCACCAAGAAAACCCAAATCACCAACTCGGGAGACGAGAGCGACGGCTGAGACACAGGGACTGATCTACTAAACAGGACGTGCGGGAGGAGCATCTCGAACTCGCAAAGATCAATTCCTGCACCTTCACGACACACGTGGACAATCCCAACCCCCGACGTCCTGTGACGTGGCAGAACGATTACACGACAGACAATATTCCTCAACACATCTGGAGCATCAAGGGTTAACCATGTGTATGGTGGTGGTCAAGTAGCCCAGCTCAGCATCATGGGAAATAGTCTGTGCGCCGCCCTGCATCAGGGTAAAGTTCTGCCGCGCGCCGCCCTGCATCAGGATACAGCTCTGAATCAGTGTAATAATGTGATGCCGTGCCCTGGGTTTTTTACCTGCTTTGGGATGAAGGAGCTGCACAATGTGACGATGGACCAGAAGGTGATGCCGACGCACATTATGTACTTCCGGTTGTAGCGATCGCCCAGATACCCGAAGACGGGGGCCAAAACCATGTAACTGCAGATAAACACTGCGAGAAGAGGAGAAACAACGTGATGCGGGACACGCACACACACAGAGGGGAGAGCGCGGGACACGCGCACACACAGAGGGGAGAGCGCGGGACACGCGCACACACAGAGGGGAGAGCGCGGGACACGCGCACACACAGAGGGGAGAGCGCGGGACACGCGCACACACAGAGGGGAGAGCGCGGGACACGCGCACACACAGAGGGGAGAGCGCGGGACACGCGCACACACAGAGGGGAGAGCGCGGGACACGCGCACACACAGAGGGGAGAGCGCGGGACACGCGCACACACAGAGGGGAGAGCGCGGGACGCGCGCACACACAGAGGGGAGAGCGCGGGACGCGCACACACACAGAGGGGAGAGCGCGGGACACGCGCACACACACAGAGGGGAGAGCGCGGGACACGCGCACACACACAGAGGGGAGAGCGCGGGACACGCGCACACACAGAGGGGAGAGCGCGGGACACGCGCACACACACAGAGGGGAGAGCGCGGGACACGCGCACACACACAGAGGGGAGAGCGCGGGACACGCGCACACACAGAGGGGAGAGCGCGGGACACGCGCACACACAGAGGGGAGAGCGCGGGACACGCGCACACACAGAGGGGAGAGCGCGGGACACGCGCACACACAGAGGGGAGAACTATGGCAGGCCAGAGGTTTCTAAACTACATATTCCATGATGCTCAGCTAAGCTTATGTGGGCCTGAGCATCATGGGATACGTAGTCCAGAAACAGATGGGGGGGGCCAAAGTTTGCCATCACGGGTGTAATCTCCTGGGTTTGTTTTGGGATCTCTACGTACCTGTCTGGACCAATCCGGAGCCGCTGTCCTGAATGCTGAAGTCGTTTTCGATGGCCGGGAGGACGCCTGGAAAGAAACACACGCAGCCGGTGAACTACAAATCACCGGATCAGCACTAGCATGCTCCTCATTGCCCATCTAGAGTGTGAATATACACAGAGAGCCCAGCCCGGGACACAGTCCCCAGTGTGAGGACAACACACACAGCCCTCCCTCTTATGCCTCCCGCCCTCAACCGGTAGCGAGACAGACCGGCACCAATAAACTCATAAAGCAGGAGATCACCATTTTATTATCTGTCTGCAGCACATTTACCGACACAAAGGCCATTTCTGCCTGTATGCTGATAATACAGACCATGTAGACATCGTGCTAGATAAAGGACGCCATATAGAGTTTACAACCTTTCATCCCAGCGATATTTCTGTGCAACATGGATCTCAAACTCCACCCCCCCAGATGTTTCTAAACTACAACTCCCATGATTCCCTGGCCATCTATTGCATTTAAGGAATTCTGGGAATTGTAGGCAATAAACATCTGAGGGGACCAGGAGTTTGAGTTGGATAAACGAATACATGGAGGGGGGAAAAATAAAGAAAAAAAGGTTGAAATAATTGCAGTTTAAAGGGGCAGCGTTAGCCGAGCCGGGGTAAAGTTAGCCGAGCCGGGGTAAAGTTAGCCGAGCCGGTACAGTGTGTGGGTTAAGTTTACAACAACTCGATTTGTAATATAACCTTTAATGGTCTCAGAAAAACAATCTTGATGCAACACTGCATTTTATTCCCGGGAATCCCGGCTTCACCGCATCAGGTCAGAATAGATTTAATCTGGGATTATCCGTTTATGCACAAAACTCACTTTACTCCACGTTTACCCGTTACCTGCGCGTCCCACCCGACCACAGAAAGTGATGGGTTAAATAGAGCACTTGAAAACAGACTATAACAGCCCCGTCTCTCTATTTAACCCCGTAATGGAGCTCCCAGTGCAACTCGAGTCGGTTAAAGTGTTGCTTTCCGTAGCACCAAATCGAGGCTTCCCGAATACGATGACCGCATTGGGTCATTGAGATACGATGTTAACGATAATTGCTGCAATGGATCAATAACTGTAGCAGCTACCAGCACCGTGACGCGAGACTGCGTGTAGGGTCAAAACAGAACTGGATATATTGGGCACAGATATTTATGCGGTCAAACATGGGTCATTTACCTCCCCTAGAAAATGTTATGAGGGATTCCACGTACTGATGTTACGGCTCCTTCACGGCATTTGGGATACAAGACAGATTAGGAATGTTGAGCACAGGTTTATTCCTTAACAAGACAGGACAGTGACAGCCGTCGTTGGTAAACAGGATTACAGTCTAAAACAATGTTTCCCAAACCTGTCCTCGGGACCCTCAACTAGGACAGGTTTTAAGGATTCTCTTGGGAAAACGCAGACTGAATCCTGCAATCACTGAGCAGCAAATCATATCCCCTGTGCTGCGCTTCACATATCCTGCAAACCTGGCCTGTTATCAGGTACTGAGCACAGGTTTGGGAAACACTGGTCTAAAACACCAGACAATGGGGCAGTGTTTTCCTGACATGGCATATTAAAGGACCACTCAGACCACCAACAGATAATAAACACATTCGAGAGGAGAGTCTGGAAAAAGCCAAGATAACCCAGCCAGCAATCCTATCAGCAGATAACAAATGCCCAAACACTCTCCCAAATAACAGGACCCTGCAATCCTGGGGTCCGGGATAAACCCCTTCGATTGACCCCCTCGGCCAGGCTCTGACTTGTGCAACTACCAAAAAAAATCACGATAAAAATAGCTGAGACACAGGGATTTTTTTTTGTAAAATTTTCATTTTCCGTAAACATGAATTTCTTCGCACATTGAAGCGAGTCGTAAAGAAGTCGGGCATTACTCGGTTTCGGTTTCCAGCGCGACCCGTATTTAGTGAATAAACTGTAAAGGTGATATGCCCCGGGGGCCGCGCTACCATCGAATGGGGGCTTAACTTCGGCAAAGCGCGGTGGATTGAGCACGGTGAACCCCTCCATTAGCGGCTGCCACCGGAAATCTCCAGACTTTTCACTAAGGATGTCGCGACCTGATCCTAAAGAAATGGTGCCCTATTGCACCTTTTTTTGGGGGGGGGGGGGCTTTTAAAGCTGATCCGATTGCCAAGTCCGCGGCATACCGGGCTGTGAGCAGCGAATAGCTGGCGGCTCTGACAGGAAGACACCGCGAATCAAACAAAAAACCGCGGCATGATGTAACGGCAGAGTCGCCAGTCTGACGGAGGGTCATGTGGTATCGGATCAGGACAATGTATCGGCCGATCCTGACTCGATCAATGGCCACAGCAGGCCGATCGGTACATCCCTATTTTTCAGCGTTGTTTCTGGCGAAGTTGTTTAGCGGATCTCTCCGCGAGGCCGCGTTACGGTCAGTGCGTGGAGGAGCCGTTACCTGCCACGGTGAAGCGATCCATGTAATTTAAGAGGTTGATGTAGACCAGGACCATCACGATGAACACGGAGCGCCTGTAAGAGATGCCGGTCACCAGCTCCACATCTCGGACCACCTCCACTTCATCCTCGGATGATTGGCTATCCAGGTCTCTGTCCCGGCCATCCTCTGTGTTATCCGCCTGGGTGAGGAAGGGGGCCGTGTCCAGGCTGCGCCGCGACGCCATGACAAGTCACCACCTCGCAATCTACCCCTCTGAGAAAAACCTAAAGAGAAACGAGGGATTACCCAGAACCCCCCAAACTGAACAGAAGCCCCCCCCAGAACCCCCAAACAGAACAGAAGCCCCCCCAGAACCCCCAAACAGAACAGAAGCCCCCCCAGAACCCCCAAACAGAACAGAAGCCCCCCCAGAACCCCCAAACAGAACAGAAGCCCCCCCAGAATGAACAGAAGCCCCCCAGAACCCCTTAATGAACAGAAGCCCCCCCAAACTGAACAGAAGCCCCCCCCCCAGAACCCCCAAACTGAACAGAAGCCCCCCAGAACCCCCAAACTGAACAGAAGCCCCCCAGAACAAACACAACCCCCCGATCAAACACAACCCCCTCCCCCCCCCCAAGCTGTGATGTTTATAAAGCAGGGGCCCTCCCTCTCCATGTAGAAATCGGTCTGTGCCCGTCTCCCCTCACCTCCCCCGGCCTGTGCACTGTGTCTGACCCGCCGCTCACTCACTCTCTATCCCTCTCAGCTGATCTCGGCTTCTCTCAGTTCCTGTTTCGCCGCCATCTTGTCATGAGTCAGGTCATGTGACTAGCCCGGCCTCACGTGCTTCTGTCGCTTAGTACACAACCCCGCCCCCCGTTTCGCGTCACTGGCAGCTTTCTCCGCCCCAATGCGGCTATAACAGCAGAGCATCTCCTTAACCACGCCTCTCCACAAGGTCTATTTGGCCCCGCCCCCTGAGGATGCTGAGCGCAGTGCATGCTGGGACCCGCCCCCTGAGGTTGCTGAGCGCAGAGCTTGCTGGGACTCTGAGGCAGAGGAGATGTGCCTTTTCCCTCTGGCATGAAGGGTGCTGGCCCCTCACTGCGAATCCTGCATTGACTGGCAGCACCTTTCCAGCCCCGCCCCCTCACTGTGAATGTTGCCCCGCCCCCTCAGTGACTCCTGCCCCGCCCCCTCAGTGACTCCTGCCCCGCCCCCTGCAATGTGACTCCTGCCCCGCCCCCTGCAGTGTGTGTTCATAATAAAGTGAATGTCCTCATTCAATGTAATTTATTGCCCATGTGACCCTCCACATTATCCGTTAACTCCCACAATCCCGTGGGGTGGAGCGCGCGGCGGGTCAGGTGATGGATTTGCACAGGGGTCACTACCTCAGGGATTGTCACCTTATGCTGCGCCGCAGAGCATGTCAGAGCCATTATAATAACCCTTAGGCTAGGGTCAGACTGACGCATTTTTCACGTTGTCTGTGAAAAAGTGCGTTCGAACGAATGGACGTATTTTTTCACGGAATACGCGATAGCGGTCATACGATGCGCATTTTCGTCCGTGATTTTGTACGGATCATCAATAAAACACTTTTTGCGTCTGGACGTTATGTTGGCCGGACATTAGCAGCGTCTGACGTCTCCTAATCACGCACACACGCCACTAGCGGACGCAGCGCACTCTGTACGTCAGTACTAGCGGTATCACGTTCTCGAAAAAATGCGTTCGTTTGCCACTTGCGTTGCGCGGATGAACGTTCGTGCGGCCGTACTTTGTGTGTTCCCCGACATTGGACGTCATTTGCTGCTAGTGCGGCCGTGATTTCGTGCGGCTAAACGCACATTAAAACTGCGCTAGTCTGACCCTAGCCTAAGTAAAGAAGCGTCGCCTTTTATTCATCACGACTTGCGTTGCGGGGTCTGACGCTCAGCGATATGTTAGTGCATGGTTTTATGCTGCGCCGCAGAGTGTGTTGGAGCCATTATATAATAATCATAAACGTTATTAACTGAGCGACGCGTTTTATTCGCCGTGTTCTTTGTCGCGCGGTCAGACGCTCACGGTGTATCATTATGTTGTGTTACGCTTCACCATGGACTGCGTCGGTGCCATTATATAATAACAATCTCTCACAATCGAGCGACGCGTTTTATTCGTCACGTTCTGTGTCGCTCAGTCAGACATTTTATTGTTACGCTGCGCTGTGGAATGCGTCGGAGCCATTATATGATAATAATCTTTATTAAATGGGTGACGCGTTTTATTCGGCGCTTTCTGTGTCGCGGAGTTGTCGGGGATTTTGTGTGTGATGCGTCATATTTCTGTGTCTCATCGCTCAGTAATAGAGCGGTCGCAGGTTTGGCGCGGTCTCAGGTTTGGAGCGGTCGCAGGTTTGGCGCGGTCGCAGGTTTGGCGCGGTCGCAGGTTTGGAGCGGTCTCAGATTTGGCGCGGTCTCAGGTTTGGTGCGGTCGCAGGTTTGGCGAGGTCTCAGGTTTGGCCCGGTCGCAGGTTTGGCGCGGTCTCAGGTTTGGCGCGGTCTCAGGTTTGGCGCGGTCTCAGGTTTGGCGCGGTCGCAGGTTTGGAGCGGTCTCAGGTTTGGCGCGGTCGCAGGTTTGGTGCGGTCGCAGGTTTGGCGCGGTCGCAGGTTTGGAACGGTCTCAGGTTTGGCGCGGTGGCAGGTTTGGCGCGGTGGCAGGTTTGACGCGGTCTCAGGTTTGGCGCGGTCGCAGGTTTGGCGCGGTCTCAGGTTTGGCGCGGTCTCAGGTTTGGCGCGGTCGCAGGTTTGGCGCGGTCTCAGGTTTGGCGCGGTCTCAGGTTTGGCGCGGTCGCAGGTTTGGCGGGGTCGCAGGTTTGGCGCGGTCTCAGGTTTGGCGCGGTCGCAGGTTTGGCGCGGTCTCAGGTTTGGCGCGGTCGCAGGTTTGGCGGGGTCGCAGGTTTGGCGCGGTCTCAGGTTTGGCGCGGTCGCAGGTTTGGCGCGGTCTCAGGTTTGGCGCGGTCGCAGGTTTGGAGCGGTCTCAGGTTTGGCGCGGTCGCAGGTTTGGCGCGGTCTCAGGTTTGGCGCGGTCGCAGGTTTGGAGCGGTCTCAGGTTTGGCGCGTCTCAGGTTTGGCGCGGTGGCAGGTTTGGCGCGGTGGCAGGTTTGACGCGGTCTCAGGTTTGGCGCGGTCGCAGGTTTGGCGCGGTCTCAGGTTTGGCGCGGTCTCAGGTTTGGCGCGGTCGCAGGTTTGGCGCGGTCTCAGGTTTGGCGCGGTGGCAGGTTTGGAGCGGTCTCAGGTTTGGTGCGGTGGCAGGTTTGGCGCGGTGGCAGGTTTGACGCGGTCTCAGGTTTGGCGCGGTCGCAGGTTTGGCGCGGTCTCAGGTTTGGGGCGGTCGCAGGTTTGGCGGGGTCGCAGGTTTGGCGCGGTCTCAGGTTTGGCGCGGTCGCAGGTTTGGCGCGGTCTCAGGTTTGGCGCGGTCGCAGGTTTGGCGGGGTCGCAGGTTTGGCGCGGTCTCAGGTTTGGCGCGGTCGCAGGTTTGGCGCGGTCTCAGGTTTGGCGCGGTCGCAGGTTTGGAGCGGTCTCAGGTTTGGCGCGGTCGCAGGTTTGGCGCGGTCTCAGGTTTGGCGCGGTCTCAGGTTTGGCGCGGTCGCAGGTTTGGAGCGGTCTCAGGTTTGGCGCGGTCGCAGGTTTGGCGCGGTCTCAGGTTTGGCGCGGTCGCAGGTTTGGAGCGGTCTCAGGTTTGGCGCGGTGGCAGGTTTGACGCGGTGGCAGGTTTGACGCGGTCTCAGGTTTGGCGCGGTCGCAGGTTTGGCGCGGTCTCAGGTTTGGCGCGGTCTCAGGTTTGGCGCGGTCGCAGGTTTGGCGCGGTCTCAGGTTTGGCGCGGTCTCAGGTTTGGCGCGGTCTCAGGTTTGGCGCGGTGGCAGGTTTGGAGCGGTCTCAGGTTTGGCGCGGTGGCAGGTTTGACGCGGTCTCAGGTTTGGCGCGGTCGCAGGTTTGGAGCGGTCTCAGGTTTGGCGCGGTCTCAGGTTTGGCGCGGTCTCAGGTTTGGCGCGGTCTCGCTGCGGGGTTAAATCCCCCCCTCACAGATCGTTCTGTTTGATCTACGAGCGAGTAATGAGCGGCACTGGATCCATTAAACGGGTGGAACGCGTGTCCTGGGAGATACGGCTTATCAGGCAGCGGCAGCACGATCACTGCGTCACCACGAACAAAGAGAGACCCCACAACAGCCAGGGAGGCGGGGCTATAGATACTGAGGGTCCCGTAACCCCCCCCCCCCCCCCGCAGACAGCATGAAGCGCCAAGAGAAGAGGGACAGGGGCACGGACACCTCCAAAAGGCACCAGGAAGGATGGCAGCGCTGGGAGGTGAGAGGGTCTCACGGGGGGATAGATTGTCAGCTCCGCATCACAATAACCAGAGAGGAGACCACCCCGAGGGACCGGACTAGAGTACAGACTCAGTGCTGCGAGCTTCATCACTGTGCAGCTCTGTTATACACCCGCACACCCCGAATATATGGAGGAGCCTCTAAAAGGACACCCGCACACCCAGAATATATGGAGGAGCCCCTAAAAAGACACCCACACACCCTGAATATATGGAGGAGCCCCTAAAAAGACACCCACACACCCTGAATATATGGAGGAGTCCCTAAAAACACACCCGCACACCCTGAATATATGGAGGAGCCCCTAAAAAGACACCCGCACACCCTGAAAATATGGAGGAGCCCCTAAAAAGACACCAGCACACCCTGAATATATGGAGGAGTCCCTAAAAACACACCCGCACACCCTGAATATATGGAGGAACCCCTAAAAAGACACCCGCACACCCTGAATATATGGAGGAACCCCTAAAAAGACACCCACACACCCTGAATATATGGAGGAGCCCCTAAAAAGACACCCACACACCCTGAATATATGGAGGAACCCCTAAAAAGACACCCACACGCCCTGAATATATGGAGGAACCCCTAAAAAGACACCCACACACCCTGAATATATGGAGGAGCCCCTAAAAACACACCCACACATCCTGAATATATGGAGGAGACCCTAAAAGGACACCCGCACACCCTGACTATATGGAGGAACCCTAAAAACACACCCGCACACCCTGAATATATGGAGGAGCCCCTAAAAACACACCCGCACACCCTGAATATATGGAGGAGCCCCTAAAAACACACCCGCACACCCTGAATATATGGAGGAGCCCCTAAAAAGACACCCGCACACCCTGAATATATAGAGGAGCCCCTAAAAAGACACCCCCACACCCTGAATATATGGAGGAACCCCTAAAAACACACCCGCACACCCTGAATATATAGAGGAGCCCCTAAAAAGACACCCGCACACCCTGAATATATGGAGGAACCCCTAAAAAGACACCCACACACCCTGAATATATGGAGGAACCCCTAAAAGACACCCACACACCCTGAATATATGGAGGAGGAGCCCCTAAAAAGACACCCACACACCCTGAATATATAGAGGAGCCCCTAAAAAGACACCCCCACACCCTGAATATATGGAGGAACCCCTAAAAACACACCCGCACACCCTGAATATATAGAGGAGCCCCTAAAAAGACACCCGCACACCCTGAATATATGGAGGAACCCCTAAAAAGACACCCGCACACCCCGAATATATGGAGGAGCCCCTAAAAACACACCCGCACACCCTGAATATATGGAGGAGCCCCTAAAAAGATACCCGCACACCCTGATTGGTCAGACGCTGCACCCTATAAATCACGGGGGGTCGTTTTATTGCTGCATACGTGGCTTTTTCCAGTCTTTCTCTTTTGGGGTTGTATTTCGCTGCAGTGTCATGTGACCTCTCGCCGTCTCCTCTCGCAGGTCCTCGCCGCCTGCTTCTCGCTTTTCCTGCTGTTTTACATTTGGTTTTGTTATGAGAATTTCCACTTCCACGTCACCCACTTCTACGCCCACCTGGGATACCCGGACGCCCAGCACCTGGTGGCGCAGCGATACCTGCGAGGTGAGAACTAATTTTTACCAAATCCCTGTTTAGTGAATAAACCCCTCAGGTATCTATGTGTGTGCGGTGATAACGTCTTGCATTCTGTGCGCAGGTATCGGCGTCCGACAGGACCAGGAACTCGCTGCGCACTGGTTAAGGTGAGCCGGGACTATACGGGGAGGAGGGTTGTTACGCACTGCACCTCCACATTTGCGTGTCTCCCATCCATCCCATTCACCCCGAAAATCCTTCAATGTACCCCAAGAACCTGCTTATTCACCCTGAGAATCTGCCCCATTCACACAGAGACCCTGAGAATCTGCCCCATTCACACAGAGACCCCGAGAATCTGCCCCATTCACCCAGAGACCCCGAGAATCTGCCCCATTCACACAGAGACCCCGAGAATCTGCCCCATTCACACAGAGACCCAGAGAATCTGCCCCATTCACACAGAGACCCCGAGAATCTGCCCCATTCACACAGAGACCCAGAGAATCTGCCCCATTCACACAGAGACCCCGAGAATCTGCCCCATTCACACAGAGACCCCGAGAATCTGCCCCATTCACACAGAGACCCAGAGAATCTGCCCCATTCACACAGAGACCCCGAGAATCTGCCCCATTCACACAGAGACCCAGAGAATCTGCCCCATTCACCCAGAGAATCTGCCCCACTCACCCAGAGAATCTGCCTCACTCACTCAGTGATCCTGAGAATCTGCCCCATTCACACAGAGACCCCGAGAATCTGCCCCATTCACCCAGAGACCCTGAGAATCTGCCCCATTCACACAGAATCTGTTTATGCACCCAACAAATTAGAGAATCTGCCCCATTCACCCATCATGCCGCTGTGTGAGAGACCGCCTTCCCATCATGCCTCCAGGTGAGAGACCGTCCTCCCATCATGCAGCTGAGGGACCGCCCTCCCATCATGCCACCGGGTGAGGGACCGCCCTCCCATCATGCCACCGGGTGAGAGACCGCCCTCCCATCATGCCACGGGGTGAGATACCGCCCTCCCGCTCTCTTATTTTACCCAGTTGACTGTTGGTGCACTGACAGCACCGCTGCAAACCAAACGCGCGGTGCTGCACGATGGCCCCCAGCCAGCTCGATCTTCAATAGGAGAAACATGGCGGCGCCCAGTGCTGGAATCGGGGGAAGCAACGGCTGCGATATCACATTGATCATTAAGACCGATCCACCCCTGAAGAGACTTCGCAGATAAAGCGCGCCTGGCCGGTACAGCTGTGCTTTAACCAGAGATCGTGCAAGCTTCACACCAGTCCCGCAGGCTTAGCAGCCGTGGTTACGTTTACGCCTCACTCAGAATACGGCCCTTTGATCGTCAGCTCCTGTGCACCTATTTAGCCCCCCTTACTCATCACATTTACCCTGCGTGAGGTTCCGTTTGATTTTAACGCGTTTTTATCCCCGCAGCCGTGCAGCGCTGAACACATGGTCAGCCCGCGCCTCGTGGAACCGCACCCTGGAAATGTGAGACGGCAAACTCCAATATGTTTATTTTAACCCCCGGATTATGTGACGCTATATGAACGCCCCTCTGAGGGCCCTGATTACCGCCCGCTGATGTCACTTGTGGCGCGAAATTACTTTTAATTTTCGTTTTGGGGCAAAGTTAAAAAAAATAAAAAAAGCATTGAAAAATAAACTGAAAAGCTGTTTCTCTCTGCGTCAAATCAAAAGAAGGAGCAGAATCTGTTGCCTTAGTTGAGTTAGTGCAGCGGCATTGTTTGTTTTATATGTAAAAGCATATTTCACTTCTGCCGGAGAACAGATAAAAAAAAAACATTTTGCATAAAATTTTTTCATTGTTACACATTACACGGTCATGTTTGGTATCACTGTAAAGACCAGACTCTGACCTTTCCAATGACGTGTCACTTAAGGCTAGGGACAGATGAGCGCATTTTCTGCGGCCACCGTCAAAATGTACGTCGATGCGTGCGCACGCATTTTTTCACGGAATACGCTTAAGTGGTCAGACGATGCGCAATTCTGGACGTATTTCATGACGATGGGGTGAAAAGAAGTCTAGGGAAATCCGGCTGTTTGAACGTTATGTTGGCCGCACACTAGCAGCGTCTGACATCTCCTAATCACGCACACACGCTGCCATGCGGCCGCAGCGCACTCTGTACGTCAGTACCAGCGGTTTAACGTTCTCGAAAAAATGCGTTCATTTTCCACTTGCGTTGCGCGGCCGGACTTTTGTGCGACCGTACTTCGTATATTGGCTGTCATTGCCCGTCATCTGCTGCTAGTGCGGCCGTGATTATGTGCGCCAGAACGCGCGTTCGCACTGCCTCAGTCTGACCCTAGCCTAACCGTGTGCGGTTACAATTCAGAGATGCAGGTTCCAAAATCCTCCTGCCTCTCCTCACTGCAGTGCCACAGTCTAGGTTGCCGTTGAAACAATACGTTGCATCATCAGCTCCCCACTTGCTGGCAGTGTGGGAAATGAGAAGGTGAGTTAGCGCAGCATCACTGCTCACTTTATAATTGTAAACATAATAATTGTGCGGTTATAATAAAAAAAGGAGAATAATAATATTTTGATATTTTATTTTTACATAAATCTAACCTGGTTATATTTGTATCACTGGAAAGGCCACAATCTGGCCTTTCCAATGATACCTCATATGTCCCTCTAGCCCTTAGGGCACCAGAGATACAGTGGTCTAAACTATTGTAAATGTAAAAAAAACACATTTTTTTTCTTCTACAGAGCAAGGCACCCCCTTGTGGCAGGGGGCACATGCCTACTCTGCCTAGTTATAAATCCGGCCCTGACGGTAATACAAGGAGTCACCTGAGCTTTGTACATCCCCATATTCTAGACGAGGAGTTAATAACGTTGGTTTTAACACCATGGACTTCTTATGAGCACAGCTTGGCAACGGTACAATGTTGCCGGACTGTTATCTGGGCGTTACTGGCCGCCGTTCCAACAGTGGCGCTTTAATTGTGCACCAAGAGCGCACCGGCACGCCTTTGGTCACCATGGCACTTGTGGCATTTTTCCCGTGATCATGACTTTGCTATTCCTTTGTCCCATCAACTGCGATGCCAGCAGCAATCTGCAACAACACTCAGGAAGGGCAGGGCTGGTAGGTGGAGGACGGTCACAGCAGATAAGAAGGCTGCGGGAACACGTCAGGATATGCCACCTCACACGGTACAGACGGTTCTCGGACGCTGATTTTATAGAAGGTTGACAGCTCACACTCCTGGAATGGACGTCTCAGCCTATCTCAATCGGATTGGCATTGCTACCACCAGTGCCCCCTCTCTTAACGCATTGCGAGAGTTACACCGCCGGCACTTGCTGTCCGTCCCCTTTGAGAACCTCAGCATGCACAGTGGTGAGAAGATCATCCTGGACCTGGATCTCGTGTACGACAAAATCGTAGTGAAAAGACGCGGGGGCTTATGCTACGAATCCAATGGCATCTTCTTCTGGGTGCTCAAGGTTTTGGGCTACAGGCCATGTCTACTTTCTGCCACGGTTTGGAACAGGTTCACTGGTGAGTTTGGCCCTCCATCCCACATGCTCCTGACAGTGGAGCTTGAGGGCAAGCGGTGGCTTTGTGATGTAGGGTACGGAGAAGGGATCAGGGAACCTTTGCCCATAGAGTCGGAATGGGAAGAGAAGCAGGAAAACGGCACCTTTAGACTCAGAGAAGACCAAGGGTTGTGGTCATTAGAGGTAAAGGAAGACAGCAGATGGGCATCCCTTTACAAATTTACCCTGGAAGAACGCCAGTATGAGGATTTCAGTTGGGCATGTGAATATCACCAGACCTCCCCTAGCTCTATCTTTTTCTGCAAGTCCATCTGCTCTCTCCAGTTGCTCCGGGGAAGGGTGACCTACATTGGAAACCGACTGATCAGCACCGAGCTCACAGAAGATGGAAGAACTGCAAAGACCACGCAAGTACTCACCGAGGAGGAGATCCCAGCCTTGCTCAGGGACAGGTTTGGGATTGTCTTGAACAGAAAACTGGTCCCAAAAGATGATGAGGTGCTGCCCGCAAGGTTTGATTAATATATTGTATACTTTATCGGTCATTTGAACCCATTTTCATGGACCTTCTGCCTCACACAAGGACTATCAGAGTGCAAGTGACCCAAAATGTGCATTCCTCCACCAGAGTAGATTAATTTAATTTTTTTCCCGCAATTCTGCTGTTTTCCTTAATCTCAACTATTTTGGGGTAAAATATACATTCCTTCAACAATTGACCACCGAACAGCCCCGGACAAGCAACGCTTTGAGTTTCCATGAATCTTGCGCATTTTATGCATCCCGGAAGCCAAACACAAACCCATCTAGGTCATAAACACAATAGGGGTGATTCACAAAGCACTGATGGTCACTGTAGTTGCAACAGTGGTGGACAACGGCTCAAGAGAAGGAAAACACGACACTGGTAGGCAGAGTGCCTGGAAAGAATGGTGGACAATGGTACCACCATTATCTTTTCGTAAAATGCAAAAACTGTGGCCATTCTCCATTCTTTGCAATTTCAGTAAAAACATTCTAGACAACGTCAACTGACACACTGGCGAATACTATGCTGAAATCTACAGTAAACTAGGGTAGCAACTATGGTGGAAAACCAATGGAATCTACACTAGGCAACATGAACTGGAAAAACGCTGGAAACCCCATGAAAACAATCACTAGGTAACGTCAGCAGGGACTACGGAGGCCCATGGAAACCTACAACAGGCAACATGAGCTGGAACAATGGTGGAAATCGCATGGAAACCTACACTAGGCAACGTCAGCAGGAACTAAGGTGGAAACCTACATTAGGTAACGTCAGCTGGAACAATGGTGGAATTCCCATGGAAATCTACACTGGACTATGTCAGCAGGAACTATGGTGGAAACCCCATGGAAATCTACATTAGGCAACTTCAGCAGGAACTACGGTGGAGAGGACTGCGAAAAGCATGGCAAAGTATGGTGGCACCTCTCTAAACAGTGGATTCACCGAATTAAAGCCATCGTTCTCTCGCAATGAAAGGAGATGGTTAGAGAACAATCCCGTATGTGTGAAGCCAATGCGTGTGGAACTGCTGCATTGATAGACATTGTAAGTAACATTTTTTTCCCCGGACACCTCAACCGTCCAACTCCCCCACTAACCTGATGTTATGATTAGATTCTGGTGCCTCCCGAATCCTGTATTATGTTACTTATTCAATTACCAGGAGCCGGGGATGGATCAGCACAAGGTGTTAAAGCTGGAGAGTAACAGAGTAACTTGATTCTTCAAATTCTGGTGTTTCGACCTAAATTGTGTTATTTTCCACATCAGGTCTCCTAAAGTTGCAGTTAAAGCCCCGTTCACACTGTGCGATTTATCGCGCGGATTTTGCCGCGACGTCGCACTATGTAGCTTCTCCAATGCATTTCAATGGAGCTGTTCACATCTTGCCGCGCGACGTCGCATGTTGCTGGTACATGACCCTTTTTTAGCGATTTGCTATCTGCGATTTTGCGATTTGTATTGGTGGTGCTTTGCAAAAATCACACAAAACAGCGATGTCGCGAATATGAGAATCGCGCGACTTTCAAATCGCACAGTGTGAACGAGCCTTAGTGAATAATCCCCACTGCGTTTAGCCACGTTGACTACATTACCACCATCTAGTGCAGAAACTGAGGTAAATCTCGGCATAGGTGACTTTCTAACACCTGACATAAAGGTAGAGGTTTTTAGACCGGAATGTAAGAATCACATCACTAATTCTTATACATGGGGGCCGGGGCTCCTCGGGGGTGGGACCAGCTCTACGGAATGCATTCTCTGGTCCTATCAGACGCAACCCTCATCTCCAACCCTTGAGGAAACACCTGTCCAGGTTGCTTATCCTCTCAATGAGTATCTCTCTGCTTCTCTCCCATAACAAGCCGTGTTACCCTTACCCTCCCCCCATACCCGGCTCCTGCGCACCTCTTCCTTCCCTCGTGCGTTTATATAAACAGACTCCGGCCCCGGTCATCCCTCCTCCCTCCCACCCAGTAATTAAGGGGTGCATACAGAGGCGGCTCTAGAATTAGGCAGATACCTAAGGCCTCACTCACACAGGGGCCTCGCATGATGGAATTATTATGGAATGTTCGTGTACACGTGACATTCCACACAAATATACTCCTATATTCACATACTACCATATACACAGAGCGTTTGGGGAGCTTTTAAAATGAATTGGGCCAATTTCGCTTTAATTTCCCTGCATTAAAAAGGGCCCCACATTAGCGCCGCGACTAAAGACCTGAGGGAACATGGACAAAATCCATCTACTTACATTTACCGCTAAAATAAATACATTTAAAAAAAAAAATCTAAATAAATAAAAAAATATATATTTTTATGTTTTGTTCCATTTTTTTAAATGATATATTTTTTTAAATATTATATTTAATATTCATGTGAAACGGTTTTGCACACACTTGTGATTTTCGTACTAAAACCCAGTCGGCGTCTCCTAAAATTGCAATAGGTGCACGCAGGGAAAAAAAATAAACAAAAAAAAAAGAGAAGAACATAAAATAATGGTTGAAAAATGGTGCAAAAAAATAAATATATCTACACACAAATAAAACACAGGGAAAAAAAAAAAATCTTAAAACTGGACAAACATACATGGAGTCGCTGGAAACTGGGAAATTCTACCAAATGACGAAGCCCCGATGTGACGCGCTTGGAATTTTATTGTTAGAGAAAAAAAAAGAAAGAAAAAAGTTACAAAAATAAATAAAAGAAAACCACCCCCTGAAAAAAATGCTGGACGAATATACAACGGTTCACCCTTAAGCCATTACGGGAATGTTGTTGTTGTACTATTCCAGTGATGGTGACCCTTGGCCCCCCGGATGTTTCGGTACTACATGTCCCATGATGCTTAGTCATATTTAAGCCTGGCTGAGCATCATGGGACACGTATTCAGGGCTGCTAAGGTTCACCTCCGACTATTTCATCGTCTCGTTTTTTAAAGGAGATTTCTCCTCCATGGAAGGTCCTAGTCATTGAGCGACGCTCCGGCTCCGCAGCGCTCTGTACTCAGGGCGTTTCGTGCTGGCACAGCGTCTGCACAGACCAGATTTTCTCACGATGTGTGCGGCTGGTCTGTAAGGGGTTAACATAGGGAAGTAAAACCTCAAAGCGTTTCCTCACTGTCCTGTCTTCCTGTATCTCAAATTACACTGGGATGATGTCCTCGCCTCCACCACCCGCTATAGGCTGGAAGTCCTCTGTGCGTCTCGGAGTTTCACTGCTTCAGGATCTCAGGTGGGTTGGGGGGGGTTTGAATACCACGGGTGGGCGACCGACAGCAGCTTTAACATTTCTTACATCATGTACCGAATAGTCATATTTCCCAACGTCTCTCGGCAAGCAGGAGGACAAGCAGATAAATTGCCACCGAGGTGGGGCATACGGAACGTGAGGCGATCGCCTGGCAGTGACTGGTCCTCCAGCTTTTAGAGCAGGGATCTCAAACTCACCGACCTCTCCCCCTGAGATGTTTATTATGGGAGGTGATGCTCAGAAACATCTGGGAGCCGTAGTTTGAGGCCTCTGCTTTAGAAGCATTCATTCTAAAACCATTACCATCAGCCCAGATTCGTCAGGAGTTTCTCTCGGTGGAGGAACGGTCAGGGTGTAAAACCATTCTGACACGAGTCGGCAAAAGGGTTAAACAGGTCAAACATGGACTTTGCTCAGTAGGTTTAGAAACAGAAACAAGAGAGTCAGACTCCCATTGTGCCAGCAGGTCCAGCTGTAGGACCCATCTCCCCACCAGACCCAGATGTAGGAATTATCACCCCATCATGTCCAGCTGCAGGACCTATTGCCCCATTAGATCCAGCAAGTCCACATCCCATTCATTTCTCCGACATACATCAAATTTACTTTGTAAACAATTCTTGTCGGCTTCAATCACACAAACTGCTAACGTCAAGCAAAGTGTCAATTCATGGGTGGGAATCCCACAGGTATCCAACTTGTAGAACGTACTGGTGGTCCTGCTTGGGGTCTGATGATCGAGCGCTTTACTCCATTGAAAATACACTAGCACAAGGTAACAACCAATAAACCTACGTGTACACACACACACACACACCCTAACACATATGTACATACACACACCGACCCTGACCATCACCTGTACGTATGCACCCCCTACCCTAGTGCCAGTGCATTCTTATAGCTGCTGCTCCTCAAACACTCACCACGTCACAAACACAACGGCTCCAACAGTCTTGCTACAAGCAACATGGGTACACACGCAATTTGGTCAGGGAACTCCTTGTCACAGAAAGGTCCATTGTGGAAGCAGGGATGAGGATACGGTGCATAGTTCAGCAACCTTGGCCCACCAGCTGTCTTGGAACGCCATCACCCATGATGATCTACACCTTGGGTTTTCCGAGCCTCTTGGGGTCATCAGCCATGGCCCTCCAGATGTTTTGGACCTACATTTCCAGAAAACCAAAAAGGTGTGGATCATCATCATGGGAGGTGTAGTTCCAAAGCATCTGTGGGGGCCATGGCGGCTGACCCCTGATTTAACAGATAAAAGGACTTCAGAAAACTATGAACAGGCTTTGTCTTCTATAGGTCTGTGTCTCTAGAATGGACATCAAGACGTATCTTCACCGGGTTGGCATTGAGGCCACCACCGCCCCATCCCTCGAGTCTTTGCGGGAGCTGCACCGCCAACACTTGCTGTCTGTTCCTTTCGAGAGTTTGAGTATGCACAGCGGCGAGAAGATTATCCTGGACCAGGCTCTGACCTACGAAAAGATTGTAATCAAGAGACGTGGGGGATTCAGCTATGAAAACAATGGCCTCTTCCTGTGGGTGCTCCAGGTTTTGGGGTACAAGCCCCGGGTTCTGTCCGCCAGGGTGAAGGATATCATCACCGGTGTGTACGGCCCTCTATACGACCACATGATCCTGACAGTAGAACTTGAAGGACGGCGGTGGCTTTGTGACGTCGGCTTTGGAGATGGCATTAGGGAACCTTTTCGGCTGGAAGCCGGGTGGGAAGAGGAGCAGGATGCATGTGTATTCAGGCTCCGGGAAGACCAAGGAGAATGGTTCTTAGAGAAAAAGGAGGCCAACAGCTGGAGGTCCCTTTACAAGTTCACTCTGGAGGAACGCCAGTACCAGGAATTTAAGGAAATGTGTGAGTATCACCAGACCACTCCCAGCTCCTTCTTTGTCCGCAAGTCCTTCTGTTCTCTCCAGCTGCCCAGGGGCAGGCTGACCTACATAGGTCATCAACTGACCAGCACCAAGTTCACACCAGACGGTGAGGTGAAGACCACGCAAGTCCTCACCGACGAGGAGATCCCCAACGTGCTGAGGGATAACTTTGGTGTTGTCTTGAGCGGAAAGTTGGTTGCGAAGGAAGAGATACTGCCACCAACGTGTGAGTAACCAAGTAAGACTTTCCAGCCCAGGGAATACAAGAAAATTACAAAAAAAACGTGAAATTTTACCCCATCGAGTCATTCTGTGTTGCAGATTGGCCACAAATTTCTATACAAAAATGCACACAATAAAATGTACAAAAATATATTTTTCCATGGACAGAGCCCCATCTTCTCTGACCACGACAGATCACTTCAATGAGGTTTAAAGGCAAGAGCGTTACGGACGGGGGCACACTAGCAGGGTTATCCAAAGAGATCCGAATTGCTTGAGAAAGGTAACCGAACGCTGAAAATCAGCGTTCGGTTGCCTTTCCTGGCCATTCGGCTATCCAGAGAGCAGGCAATTCGCCAAATCCTGTCGAATTGCCTGCACATACGGTGCCTGTTCGGTGCCTGTTCGAGTGCAGTGAAATCCCCATAGAGAAGCAATGCTTCGTCTATTCAGAGAACACAAACCAGCAGTGAAAGGTTCCCCTAATGTCCTGCCATTCGGTGGTTTAATTCGACAGGTTTATTCAGGCGAATCCCATAGGCTTCAATGTTAAAAATATTCCCGATTTAATTCAATATCTAATAAACCGTTCATTATAAAATTCTGCAGTAAAGAGTCTCTTAAAAAAAAAAAAAAAAAAAAAAATCAGAAAAATGCTTTAAGTCTGATTTTTTTTCAGTTTACTTCTTTTTTCTGTAACAGCCCTTTTTATTATCATTCATTGGATTTTATATGTAAATTTCAGACATTTTTGCTCAGTAGTTTCTTTGCAAACAGCGTTTCATTTTCAGATTCATACAAACGGTTTTGCTAATTTATTCACTGCCTCCTCTGCCTCTCAGCTGTGTGTGATTCGGCTCCTGTTCGGGTTTTTCCAAGGTTAATCCCGATGTTTTTGCTTGTTTTCAGCCTGCATTCGGTTAGTTTTCGTCAGGTTTGCGGCAGCTTTTCTCTGCAATTCGGGGACCCTGTGCTGTTTGCAGAATACACCGCAGGGTCACCGAAATGCAATCGGCAAAAGGAACCGTATTGAAGAGAACGAAAAGTCACCGAACGTGCGGTGACTTTTCGAATCTCTTTGGATAACCCTGTGAGTGTTTCCTTTACAGTATGTGCGTTAAAGAAAATGCTAATGCACAGGCGTCCACTCGACACCTGCCTCCCCCCCACCTCAGCGCTGCAAAGCGCGATCGCGCAGCACCGCCGACGCGCATCATCACCATCGATGCGCATGGACGGGGCTGCGCAAGCCTCCTGCGTTCAAGTGCGCTGCATTTGATGCCCAACGTCACGTCAATGCTAGCGCAACAGCCTTGGTGTTTTCAAAACGGACGTCTTCAGTGCGCGTTATGCGTAGCGCGCGGTCTTCCTCATCCGCGTAATTATATGCTGCGACGTGCGTTAGTACGCACTAAAAAACGCCTCGTGTGCACCCGGCCTTAGTAAAATCAGAGGACGCATCATCAGTGATGTAATATGATGTCTGTTAACTGCGTCTTCATGGTATGTAACGCTCAGTGATATAGCATCACGTATGACCCCCTCAAGGGGAGGGGGGGGGGGGCACGTAGACATGTGGTGACACTTCTTTTTGGATCAGGCGGCTAAATGAGAGCTCACAGTAAGAGTCAATAAAGAGTAATTTATGCAAATGATCTTATAGCAGGGGCGCTCACCCTCTCCGGCTGTAGTTCCAGAACAACTCCCATCATGCTCAGCCACTCATTAGGGGGACAGAGCCTTGTGGGTAAAGCCGTTCCAAAACAGCAGCAGGGCCAAGGTTGAGCACACCGGCTTTATACCAGCGCTGGATTAAAGAAAGCCTAAATTCTATTATACCGATTCCCTACCGCGTTATTCAGTATTTTTTTTTTAACTGTAATACTTACCCATAAAAACACTGGTTTCCAACGGCGTGTTTTTTTTTTTTTTTTTTAAATATACTCACCTCCCGGTAAATCTTCAACTTGGCTAATGGTTTACGTGAGAAGCGCGGCTCTCACGTAAACCAGCCAATCAGCAGGCTCCCTCCTCGATTAGTGCTACGCACAAGAGGGTGCGCGCAACACTAATCTCAGCGAGTTGGAGACGTCGCCGCGCTGAAAGCGCAATGACGTCTCCTACCTCGGCAGACGCGGGAAATATGAATCCCGCTCTGCTGACTGACAGCTGGGAGGGCGGAGTAAAGTCCTCTGCGTCTCTCAGCCGATTGCCCTTTTCCTCCGCTCAGCCATACTTAAAAGGGATACTCTAGTCGACATGACCACCTAAGTCAGGAGGACAACCCCCTTCATGTTTATTGCCTATATTTTACAAGAATTCCAAAACAGCAATAAACGGCCAGAGGATCATGGGAGTTGTAGTTCAAGAAACAGCTGGGGGCCCCCCCTGAGATTGAGATCCTTGGACCTGAAGATTTTAGCAGCCTCCGCTGCATCCCTCCATTATGCGCTTCCCATATCCTTCTCTTCACCCTCCCGTCCCTTCGGAGAGCGCGGTGTTGGTTAAAGGGCCACTGGGTCTATTTCAGGGTTTGGGGCTGTTGGAGCTGCAGCTCCCGGCCTGTGTTAAACCAACCCCCTACCTTAGAAACTGTCCTAACACACGTTTCTAAAAAAGGTAGGGGGTTAGATTTACATAAAGGCTGTTGGAGCTGCAGCTCCAGGCCCAAGCCCCAAAATAGATCCAGTGACCCTTTAACATCACTAATCTTCAACAGACTTCAAAAAAGGATGAGAGGGGTAAAAGAATTGGGACGAGGCATAAAGGAGCAGCACCCCAATAAACTGCTCAGCTCCAGCCCCATGAAGCCCTTAATCCAGGGATCTCAAACTCTGCTGCAACCCCCCCCCCCCTACACCTCCCATGATTCTCTGGCTATCTACAGCATTGAAAGTATAGGGTATTCTGGGAATTTTAAGGCATCCAAAACATCTGTGGTGCCACAGTTCACCATCCGTCATATGGTGACACATACACTGTGGAAGTGATCAAAACAGGTCCAAAGACAAGCTATGTGTAAGCAGACTTTGTTGGTGAGCCCTGGCACCCCAGGTGTTTTGGGACTACATGTTACATGTTGCCTAGCCAGTCTTAAAGCTGGCAGAGCATCATGGGATATGTAGTTTCAAACATCAGAGCTACCAAAGGTTCACAGCTGTCATGTTTGGTGCATTACCATATTATTTTCACAAATACAAGTGATTGAACCTTCAGGTGTAAAGTGAAAAAGAGACATAATATAGTGCAGTATTCTGTGGACAAGGAAAAGGAATGTGATGTATCTGTCATGTCCCAAAGGTGTGGGCAGCAATTAGATGTATGGATTTCTGTGAGTCTTGTCCAGTAACTTACTCACAGGCTAGAGGTCACAATGAACCAGGGAAGGTTTTTTACTCATACCAGCTTGGGGTGAAACTAATGTATTACGGAGTAATAAACCTTCCCTGGTTAATCGTGACATCTGGCCTGTGTGTAAGTTAGTGGACAATACTCACAACATCTAATGTGTGCTGCCCACACCTGTGGAACATAACAGAAACAACACTGTCCACAGAATACTGCACTATATTAGGTGTCTTGATTGCACATAAAGGATCAATTGAAAAAGAGACACAATTTAGTGCAGTATTCTGTGGACACTGAAAGGAATGTGATGTATCCGGGTCATATCACTCACATTGTTTGTAGAGCCTTATACTGGCTCGGGGTGAACGAGGACTCGGTCTCCAAATCACCTTTACTCCATATACACTTCCAAGGAGAGTATAGAGTAAAGGTGATTTGGAGACAGAGGCCTCGTTCACCCCGAGCCAGTATAAGGCTCTACACAGTGTCGTAACTAGAAACCTGTGGGCCCCAGTGCAGGAATCCAAGAAGGCTGCCCCCCCCCCCAAAAAAATAATATTTTAAACTTTTTTCCCCTGCAATATAAAAAAAACTAGTACGCCATTTATATTAAACTTACTTTACTTCTTAACAGTTGTAGGTTCTGGATAGGCTGGCAGGTTGATGGGTATATGTGATGGGTACTCAGTCCTGGCAGATTGTGGGTATAGGTGATGGGTGCTAACATAGTGCTGGCAGGTGGTGGGTATACATGATGGATACTCACACAGCGCTGGCAGGTGGGAATAGGTGGTGGGTACAGTGCTGCCAGGTGGGTACAGGCGATGGGCATTCAGTGCTGGCAGGAGGTGGCTATAAGTGATGGGTACTTGGTGTCGGCAGGTGGTGGGTGCAAGGGATGTGTACTCACAGCGCTGGCAGGAGGGTACAGGTGATGGGTACTCACAGTGCTGGCAGGTATAAGTGATGGGTACTCACAATGCTGGCAGGTGGTGGGTATAAGTGATGGGTACTCCGTGTTGGCAGGTGGTGGGTACAAGGGATGGGTACTCACAGCGCTGGCAGCAGGGTACAGGTGATGGGTACTCATACAGTGCTGGCAGGTGGTGGGTATAAGTGATGGGCACTCACAAAGTGCTGGCAGTGGGTGGGAGCTCACCCTTCCTGTCTCTGTATGTACATACTGACATCCTTCAGCCTTTACATAGTTCTCACTGACCGGGGACAACAGGGGGTGTGGAGCTGACATCATGGCAGGTCACTGAATCATCCCATACATCCAGGCTGCTCTCACACTGTAAGGAGGCAGGTGCTCTCTGTATTAGAGCTACATAATGTAAGATGCCCCTCACATTACAGCAGAGAGCTGGATGCACTGGGAGGAAGGTGACTAAGTTGTGAGAGGGCCCCCAGCAAAAAGTAAAGCACGGATGTTGGATTACCAACTTGAAAAAACAGAATAGTAAAAGTGCCGGACTCGGAGGCTGAAGCCAGCAGCGCCGCCATAACACTTACTTGGCTGGTGGTGGTGCCTGCAGGAGAAAAGGGGAAGAGTGCAGGGATCCGCACACACGCGCATTAATCCTGCTCTTCCACTCCATCTCCTGGCCCGGCTGAGCGCGCCCACACACATGCCGAGGCAGCGCTGCGCTGCTAACAAATAGTGCAGCGTTGCCGAAATGTGCCACTGTCTGTCTAAGCCCTGGGCCCCCCCCCCCCTCAAGTGGTGGAATGCCAGGGCACAGTCGCAAGTGCGACCGCTGCGACCCTGGTAGTTCTGCCACTGGCTCTACAAACAATGAGATACAACACATTCCTTTCCGGTGTCCACAGAATACTGCACTATATTATGTGTCTCTTGATTACACATGAAGGATCAATCTAAAAAGACACAGTGCAGTATTCTGTGGACAAGGAAAGGAATGTGATGTATCGGTCATATCACTCATTGTTTATAGAGCCTTATACCGGCTCAGGGTGAAACAATGTGAGTGATATGACAGATACATCAGATTCCTTTCCGTGTCCACAGAATGTGCACTATATTATTTGTGTCTTTTACAATTTACACATGAAGGATCAATCGAAAAAGACACATAATATAGTGCAGTATTCTGCGGACACGGAAATGAATGATGTATCCGTGTCATATCACTCACATTGGGTGAGAGGGCTCTGGCTCCAAATCACCTAGAGCCGGTAGAAGGTTCTATAAAAAGAGTGATGTATCTGTCATATCACATGCCTTTCCTTGTGCACAGAATACTGCACTATATTAGGTGTCTTTTTCGATTACACATGAAGGATCAAATCAGATTTACAAACAAAATTGATTGCAAGATTTTTTATCCTCTTTTCCATCACTTGGTGATTGACACTGTACTGTATTTTCACTATTCTTTTTGGGGGGGCTTTTGGGGTGGGCGCCAGATGGTACACAGCGAGTGAGGAGTGTCTAAGGTTACGAATCATTATCTGGTGAGCTACACTGCATTCTTTAATGTATTTGCGCTTCTATCCACCCGATACATTGTTGCTAGTGAAATAGTGTTCATATTATTGTTTCGTGCAACAAAAAAGGTTTATACAGAATATTTGGCCTTTAAAGACTCCTGGAGGGTCTCTTCAAAGCCCCCCCGAACGCGCGCGATTTCAGCATTTTGCTTCACTTCAGTGATTCCATTTCGCTGAACATACACAGTGAATTCACTATTTAGTGAATTGTCACCATATTTTGCTGGAACAGGAGTCACCGAAGAAGTTATTGGACGTTGGCGGAAGACACTAAATTGCACAAGATAAAAAAAGTCTGTTATAACAGGAGGTCAAATAAAAAGGTCCTTTCAAAAAGAAAGTGTTTCTGCAAAAAATAAACTGGTTTTAAAAAGATAAGTCTTATTTTACCATTTAAACCCAGCGAACTGAAAAAAAAAAAAAATCACCAAAAATAAGGACCTATCGGTTCAATTCATCTTTCTGGGAATAGAAGACACTATAGTCTATGGGGCATATTTGGTGCCAAACTGCTGAAATGCACCGTATTTGGTGAATCTACAGCTTTCAAAGCGTCAAATTGCTCCGAAATTGCAGATACAGTGAAATTCACCATTTGCTGCAATTTTGGGACCAATTCGGAGGTTTGTGAATAATCGTCACCCCTATTTGTTCATTCCAGATTGAGCAGGAACTCGCGGTGCTGCGCCTGACCCATAAAGACCGCGAGAACCACGATCCTGCATGAAACCGCACCACAAGCCATGTGTGGTGGTGGACACCCAGGATAAACAGACGTTCATCTAGAGCAGGGATTGTGAAACTCGGCACCTCAGGTGCTTCAAAAAACGGCAAGTCCCATGATGCTTAACACTGAGCATCATGGGACATGGCTGAGAAACAGTGCAGGTTGCCACCACTGGTCTAGAGGCTGATCCAGGATATCTCAGGAAGCATAAACCGACGCATGTAACGAGATGACATGGACATCCCCAAATGCCACATAAAAAAAGCCGTTTCCGATGCGGCCCTCCAGCTCTTTTAATACTACAATTCCCATGATGCTCAGCCAAGCTTGAGTGGGCGAGCATCATAAGAGACAATTCCAAAACATCTGGAGGGCCATGATGTCTCCCATGATGCTCAACCACAAACTTGGAGCATCTTGGGAGATGTAGTTCCAAAGCACCTGGACGGCCAAGATTCAAGCCCTGATCTATTATTTCTGCGTAAAAAAAACAACAAAAAAAAACAAGCGCGTTCAGTTGAGCTGACAAAAACCCAGAGCAAGGAGGTCACGCAAGCACGCCCCCCCCATGTTGGACCACAATTCCCAGAATTCTTTGAATGCAGAAGATTGCCAGGGAATCATGGGAGTTAAACATCTGGGGAGGCCAGACTTTGACGGCCCTGGTCTGGAGCAAGGAGGTCACACTGACTACAATTCCCAGAGATCTTTATATGCCAGAGATGCAGAGCATCATGGGAGCTGTGATCCAGCAGGATTGAGATGGATGAAGTTTGACATGCATTGAAAGACGTAGCCGCGGTGTTTGCTTTTGACAGATGGGACTCTGAGCAAACGATGAGCAGCCGGCCGCTCCGTATAGATAGTCTGGTCCATAGGTTAACGCAAAGGAGAACAAACAGGACCTCTGACCAATAAAACCAAATAAACACAAAAATCTGCTTCCCCCTCGCTCTGTGTGCTCGTCCTTCACACTGCGCCTCAACGTGTGTCTGGAACGTTAATATTCCCAATGGCATCAAGGCCGTATCACAGGCCTCGCAAAATCACAGCCCCCCCCGACGTAATGCCTGCAAAACAGGGAATCAGAGGGAGTTGTAGTTCAGAATTATCTGGAGGGGGACAGAGTTTAACAGTCCTGCCATAGCGCATGGTGCCCGTATCGAGTCATTGTTTATTTGAAGCAGTCACGAGCATGGATTTACCTTGCAACTCCAGGACAAGGCGCGCGAGGAGACGACCACCCCCCCAACAAGGCGCGCGAGGAGACCACCACCCCCCCAACAAGGCGCGCGAGGAGACCACCCCCCCAACAAGGCGCGCGAGGAGACGACCACCCCCCCAACAAGGCGCGCGAGGAGACGACCACCCCCCCAACAAGGCGCGCGAGGAGACGACCACCCCCCCAACAAGGCGCGCGAGGAGACCACCACCCCCCCAACAAGGCGCGCGAGGAGACCACCCCCCCCAACAAGGCGCGCGAGGAGACCACCCCCCCCCAACAAGGCGCGCGAGACCACCCCCCCCCAACAAGGCGCGCGAGGAGACCACCCCCCCCCAACAAGGCGCGCGAGGAGACCACCCCCCCAACAAGGCGCGCGAGGAGACCACCCCCCCCAACAAGGCGCGCGAGGAGACCACCCCCCAACAAGGCACGCGAGGAGACCACCCCCCAACAAGGCACGCGAGGAGACCACCCCCCAACAAGGCACGCAAGGAGACCACCCCCCAACAAGGCACGCAAGGAGACCACCCCCCAACAAGGCACGCAAGGAGACCACCCCCCAACAAGGCACGCAAGGAGACCACCCAAAGCATGCCTTTATTATAGAATTCCATGGATTTAATGAGGTCAGGCCGGGCTCGTAGCAAAAATAAGTTTATAATAATGTGTGAGAAAGCAGCGGAGCGGCTCCGTGTCACCTCGAGCAGGTCAGTACATACGAGGGTCACCTCGAGCAGGTCAGTACATACGAGGGTCACCTCGAGCAGGTCAGTACATACGATTCTGGAGGATCCAGGTAATAAATAGCCTCACACCTGGAGGACCCAGAGCAGTTTATGTATGGCTTCCGGCAGGTTCGATTGTCCTCTACAAAGCAAAGGTAGACTTCGGACACTGAGCCCATGACATGTCACCAGGATCGTGGCGTTGGGTTAGCAGCCTCTGTCCTGGAAGACGTCCGAGCCCCATCAGACACATTTTAGGGACACACCACCCCCCAGGGTCAGCGTGCGGTTACACCCAAACCTCAATGATGTCATCGTTCTCCAGGCCAAGCTCCTCTGCGGTGCTCTTTCCCTTTAGCTTCCGGCCTTCAAACATAAATGAGACTTTCTGAGGAAGTCCCTTGGCCGCCACGTACTGGTCCATCAGGCTTTGGAGGGGCTCGGACTGCAGAAAGGGGACAATGTGTTAATGTGTGGGAATCTCGCTCCATAACACGACACGTGGGACCGCACAACCGAACCACAGCAAAATACTCTCCTCATCCTGACCATTTATAAACCCTGAAGTGGTCAGGATGTAAGATGCGCTCCTTCAGATTTGGAGATAATCACTGGGTGAAGTGCAAGAGTTTCCTCTGTCCAACTCAGTGTCACCAGCCGCCGGGAGTTTGAATTTCCTGGCTGCCAGCCACCAGTGATGTCACGCACAAAGCGGGCTACGTCACCCTGTGAGACCAATCGCTGTAGCGCGTGTTCTCAGAGGCAGCGATGGATCAAATCTGTGCATGCGCGTGCGGCTCCGATAAATCGCTTCTGCACAGGCGCTACAGAACTTGTGTAAAAGTGTGTGAGTCCTGTAGCGCTGTGCAATTTGTGGATCCCATGCAACACAAGCTGCACAGGAGCATAAACTACAGAAAATCTTCAGGGACTTAGAAACATAGAAAAATGTCGGCAGATAAGAACCTTTCGGCCCATCTAGTCGCCCAATTACATGGATACTTTACCTGGATTTATCTTTTGTTTAGGATAGCCTTATGCCTATCCCATGCCTGCTTAAATTCAATTACTGTTTTGGCCTCTACCACTTCAACTGGAAGGCTGTTCCATGTATCCACCACCCTCTCAGTAAAATAATGCTTCCTGATGTTACTTTTAAACCTTTGCCCCTCTAATCTAAGACTATGTCCTCTTGTTTTGCTACTTTGTTTCCTTTTAAATATACTCCCTTCCTCTACCTTGTGGATTCCCTTTACGTATTTGTGGGTTTGGGAGACCCTGAGCCAAAGAGGAGCAGTGTGGCGAGGGGGGGGGGACCTATAGCCCAAAATAATGCAGATGCGGCTGGAGATAAAAGGATCCTCTATAATAACTTTATTAACCATTAGATCAGATCCTGCTGCCGGCATCTGTATTGTGGCAATATTTTGGGCGATCAGTTCTCTCCCTCTTCAGCTCAGAGTCTATCGACCCAGAAGTCCCAGAAGCTTTTCTGCGCAGTTTATGCTTTTATACAACTTGTGTTGCGTAGGAGCAACAAATTGTGCAGCACTATGGGACGCACTTACGTACACAAGTTCCGTAGCGCCTGCACAGAGCAATGATTGGAGCTGCACGCGCATGCCCAGATCTGATCAATGGCTGCTTCTGAGAACGCTCGCTACAGCGATTGGTCACAGGGTGAAGTCAGCCATTCTGTGTGTGACATCTATTGACCGGCAGCCGGGAAAGTCAAAAAATCCAGACGGCTGGAGAAACTGGGTCGAGAAGTAAACTCCTTCGCGTCAGTCGTTTCTGCCAGATGAGGGGGGGGGGCTCCACACATCAAGCACATTATAACTGGTCAGGGTGGAGAGAGCTTTCATGATTTCGTGACTGTAGAATGGAATGGCCTCACCTTCCCAACAAAGATGCTGAGGTGCGACTCCTTCTCTTTGCCCTGAACCTTCAGGCAGAGCCGATCGTCCTCAGCCGTCTCTGGTTCTTCAGACCTGGACAGGACCATGCAGTCTGGGGAAACCAGAATGAACTAGATTTACCATGACATTCTGAACACTAGCCACTGCCTCGCGCCGCCGCCTGCTCCATGAACCTGCAGACTATTTAAAAGCCTCCCCCGTTACTCCATAAAATCGATGGGTCCAGTGGTTTAATGTGTCCTGTGAAGCAGGGGTTGTCAAACTCTCCCCACAGACGTTGATGGCCTACAATGCCCATAATTCTGGGACAGCAATAGGTAGTCAGAATCATGGGAGTTGTAAATCAGCATCATGGGGGGGGGGGGGCTGGAGTAGAGATTATTAACATAAACATTGCCACCAGTCGTCCTGAGACAGTGAAGAGGAACCTCAGCAGGCAAGAGGTTTCAGAAGGACATGTCCAGAGACGTCCAGCCAGTCTTGGAGATGTGTCGTTGCATGGTGAGGTGCCAGGTTGGCCATCAAGGAACCAGGGCTGATGTCAGTGATTTTGGCAGAGCGGCACATTTTACTCCAGGAAAGTGCTGCACGAGGACGGCTCAGAGTTACATTAGTTGCTGCACTTACCAATAATATCAGCCACAGTCAAGTTCAGAGACCTTGGCGTCTGGGCCGTGTCCAGTTCCTCGTCTCTCAGGAGCAGGAGGATCTGAGAGGGGATGACCTTTAGTCGAGAAGACATGGCCTCCACCAGTTTTTCAAGGGGGTCTCTCTGGAAAGGAGAAGTGGGCCATTAAACCACGTAGACATCAACAAGATCACCAAGTCCGGTATCCACAGCCATCCTCTGCGACCAGTGAACAAGGTACGTCATTCCGGCGCATGTTGTGTCCGCATGCATCAATTTACATTAATACAGGGGAGGTGACAGCTGAGTGAGAGTCGGATGAGCAGGTACCAACACAGGGATCTCATTCTGCCGCGCCCCCCCCCCATATTTTATGAATTACAATTCCCATGATGCCCTGGACGTCTGTTGCATGCAAAGGATTCTGGGAATTCTAGTCAAACATCTGGGGGGCCGCTGTTAGATACAGTGTCACTAGCGTGTAGACCGACGTCCAGGTTGCATCCCATACACTCACCGTGGAGAGATTGATCCGGAAGATTTCCCCTCGCCGGCGCACTTTGATGGTGACCTCCGGGGCAGGACTGCTATCCAGGAAGATCACATCGGCTTCGTCTCCATTAGCCCTCTGTGGTGGAGACATAAGTGTCCCCAGGTCCTTTAATCTCGCATCCACCTCTCTGAAGGACAGAAGGAGGGTATGTTATTAGATTAAGGAATACAATAGGGTGGCTTCACTCGCTCAGATAATCCCAAGAGGTCTCAGGATTCCACGACCCATTACGCTCGGCCAGCCTCCTAAAAATGCTTCATTTCTTGTGAAGAACCATCTCATACATTGATTTTTACAGCAAAATAAACTCCGCAGGCCTCATGTAAAGGCCGAGTCTGATCACCTGAGCGGCACCTTCCATTTACTCCACACTGGCTTTAGGACTCAGCCCTTCCCAGAGATTGCATTATGTCCATTTACTGGCAGCCAGGGTGTATCAATTATTGATTTTATGCATATATAGAGAATATTACGGTCAATGAGGACCAGAGCCAGTCCTATAATCATGTCCAAGCACCAGTGGATGCTTCATGAAGTCAACCCCAATGTTCAGCCCTACCCAGATGTTTCTGCAGCTTAAGGCCCCTTTGTTCCACCCATTGGAACATCTATGAACATCCTCACCGTATCTTGCGATAAACGCGCCCTCGCTTCTGCTTTGGGGTCTTTGGTGTGGGCGGTGGGGATGGAGAGGCATCACGAATCCTAATAAAAAAGGGGAAAGACCAGGTTATTAAAGCTGAAGATAAAACGTGAGACTCAAGCAGAGCACCGCGGGGCTCACCTGTCACTCGGCTCGGACAGCTTCTCTTCGTCAGAATCGCTCAGGGTGTACACGTTTGTTGGGGTCTTGGTGACCACCTCACTCTCTTGGTCTGAGAAGACAACCTGACGCGTCACAATCCTGGAGAGACAGTTTAAAGCATTGCTCTAGTCTAGGTAGAGGAGATTTGGGTTTCACAGGACGACATCTCACCTTCAGGACCTTGTAGCCTCTCGAGCTCCTCATCCAGGCGGGCAAATGCATTGGTGTCGTTTGGAAGCAGCTTCAGGCAGTTTGTGACCTGGAGAGAGACAACGGACCAGCTAAGACTCCTATACGTGGACACAGGCCTACAGGTTATAGCCTGTCATGACACATACAAAGCTCATTGGCTGGAGGTGGCACGCGTTAAATAAGCTTTGGTGGGTCAAGGGAAAGTTTAGAGAACTTTGCTGGAGTAATACAAAGCGCCAAGTGACCACGTCAGGGGGCATTTACTCCCGGCAGCGAGCATTTCATCTTTATGACGACCGGCGAAAACCTGAGATATCATTGCAGACGCTGAGCCGGGTGAGTTGGACGGGGAGTGACGGCCTTTATTGGCGATCAGATCTAAAAATATCCCTTTTCCTGCACATTCTCTGGAGGATGGACCCTGCGCCTTGCGACAGATCCAGCGACGAGGGGATGGACCCTGTGCCTTGCGACAGATCCAGCGACGAGGGGATGGACCCTGTGCCTTGCGACAGATCCAGCGACGAGGGGATGGACCCTGCGCCTTGCGACAGATCCAGCGACGAGGGGATGGACCCTGCGCCTTGCGACAGATCCAGCGACGAGGGGATGGACCCTGCGCCTTGCGACAGATCCAGCGACGAGGGGATGGACCCTGTGCCTTGCGACAGATCCAGCGACGAGGGGATGGACCCTGTGCCTTGCGACAGATCCAGCGACGAGGGGATGGACCCTGTGCCTTGCGACAGATCCAGCGACGAGGGGATGGACCCTGTGCCTTGCGACAGATCCAGCGACGAGGGGATGGACCCTGTGCCTTGCGACAGATCCAGCGACGAGGGGATGGACCCTGTGCCTTGCGACAGATCCAGCGACGAGGGGATGGACCCTGTGCCTTGCGACAGATCCAGCGACGAGGGGATGGACCCTGTGCCTTGCGACAGATCCAGCGACGAGGGGATGGACCCTGTGCCTTGCGACAGATCCAGCGACGAGGGGATGGACCCTGTGCCTTGCGACAGATCCAGCGACGAGGGGATGGACCCTGTGCCTTGCGACAGATCCAGCGACGAGGGGATGGACCCTGTGCCTTGCGACAGATCCAGCGACGAGGGGATGGACCCTGTGCCTTGCGACAGATCCAGCGACGAGGGGATGGACCCTGCGCCTTGCTACAGATCCAGCGACGAGGGGATGGACCCTGCGCCTTGCGACAGATCCAGCGACGAGGGGATGGACCCTGTGCCTTGCGACAGATCCAGCGACGAGGGGATGGGATAGTCAGGTGTGCGCTTATCCTCCTAGTCTGACGTACTACTATGGGGTCGGCAGATGCTACGCGAGCCAAACCTGTGCACGGACAGGACCTGCTGGGGTGGAGCACACAGACACCGTGGCATGTTTATGCAGAGTATGATCAGATTTTATAGCCGGAGTTTTTGAAAAATCTTTAAAGCTACCTTTGTGGTGGAACGCTCTGATTTTACCATGTTGTGCACATTGGTCTGAGGCCAGATATGGAAAATGGGCAGGTTGAGTGCAGCCACTGTGGTTTTGACATGCTAGAGCAGTGATGGCGAACCTATGGCACGCGTGCCACACCCGGCACAGATTGTCAGCACGTGAGCAATAGGCTTGCCTCACTGCCGCTCCGAGCGTCTTCCTCCCAGCGCGCGGGCAAATGATGCTGCCCGGCTGCTAGTTGAAGTCCACCAGCCACGATCTCGCAAGACTGGAGCGGCAAGTGAGCTGGGGGCAATTACATCCCTGCGGGAGCTGGGGGCAATTACATCCCTGCGGGAGCTGGGGGCAATTACATCCCTGCGGGAGCTGGGGGCAATTACATCCCTGCGGGAGCTGGGGGCAATATATTCATCTTCTTAAGCACATAATTAGTTCAGGTCGTATGAAGTGTTTTTTCTAAAATAAATCAGTATTCAGGTCTAATTGTTGGGTTGGCACTTTGAGACACATAAGTTGGTTCAGCGATCCAGTTTGGGCGCTCGGGCTCGAAAAGGTTCGCCATCCTTGTGCTAGAGCGATGCGACCGGAATCCCACAGCATGTCCAACCACCTGATGGACCTTTTGATCACAAGATCAGGACCAGCAGCTGCCGTGAGAATCAAACCGGTGCAGGTTTACCCAGATATCCTCAGTCCCATCGTGGAGAGTCTGGGAGCTGTAGGCCAGGTCTGCAAAACTGGCAGCTGAACTACAAATCCCAGAATGACCGCAAGGTCGCGCACGGCAGAAATCAGATAAAGCCTCAGAGTCCTGTGCAAGGCAGATTGTTAAAGGGACATTGGATGTCTGTGCACAAAGCAATCTGTCATTCCTGTACCTTGTTAGAATACACCGGGATGCCAGCGGGGACGATCCCGTGGAGAACCCGCCTGCGCTTCACACGCGGAGGCCGCACCAGCTCCACATCACTGTCACTGCTTTCACTGCCCTGTGAGCAAGATGGGGGGGGGGGAAAGGCATTCATTACACACCGCCTGTGTAAATCTACACCAAAATGAATCTACACCAACACCGGAACATTGATATCCGCACCGTCACGGCCCTGCGAGCAGGATAAGGGGACTCTGACTGCCCTGGATTCAGGGGGCACAAACCTGATGCAGTTCCAGCAGCCTGGGTTTGTATTGGGTCGCCAGGTCGGCCATGTTTTACTGCAGGAGGAGCACATGGAAAAGTGCTGCCCTGCAACATGTATAATTCATATGCTGCAGGAAGGAATCAAGGCAGGTCACCTGGGATTCCTTACCTGCAGTGTATGGATTATACATGCTGCAGGGCAGCACTTTTCACACACTGCCCATCAGCATGAATACATTATAAGTGTCCAGGAAAACCTGGCATCCAATTAAGGAGAGGGAGGGTGTGTGTCTAGGGACACTATATGGGGGACACACACACACAGTAAGTACCAGCAGAACAAATAAAGCTTTGTTTGTTGAAGCTCTGGGTCAGTCCCTGCTGGGGAATCCTGGGAAATAGGCGGGAATAGTGGCTGGAGGATTGGGAGTCCCTGTGTCATGGTGTTTTGGGGGTCAATGGGAGGTTGAGGGGGACAGAGCCAAGATCCCCATCACGCACTGTTTACACTCACCGAGTTCGCCATGTCTTGCTTCCGGGTATATAACCCCACCCCCTGAAACGCTCATTGGATAGCCAGCCGCGCGCCGATCAGCAAACCCCACCCCTTGATGTACCGCATTGGCCAAGCTCTTACGAAGGCAGCCGCGCTTCCGGTGTTGAAGCCAATCGGCGCGAAGCAGAGAGCGCCGGGAGTTGTAGTTCTTGGAGACCAGAAACAGCGTGCTCGGCTCGGAGAGTCAGCATGTCGTTCGGTTATACGCGCCGGGGCCGGGCAAGGGCATCACTCATGGGGCAGACAGACAGCTGCAGCGCCCTCTGCCGTTCAGAGATATATTGAGTACATTGAGATGTGATTCTGCCATGTGTTTTAACATGCTGAGCTCTGCACCACAGGGGGTTAAAAGCGACACCAGCCACCATGGCCTTTTAAATAGGTGCACGTCTATGGCAGGGGTCAGCAACCTTGGCTTCCTGATGTTTTGGGAACTACATTTCCCATGTGGCTCAGTCTGAGGATCATGGGAGATGTAGTTCTAAAACATCTGTAGAGCCAAAGGCTGCTGACCCCTGGTCTATGGTGTCCACTTGCCAGGTCCAGGCACATAGCAGCATGGGGGCAGCTTCAGGACACACTGCACACCTGTATGGGCAAATGCAGGACCTATAGTGTGCACCCTCCAGGAGCCGGCCCCGCTGTGACCCCATCTTATATTAAGAGTAGCACGAGAACCACTTTAATGAGTTTCTGATACAGTGTCAGATGATCCCCCCCCCCCACCTCCGCGCCCACTTTTTGGGAATGTTCTTGTTAGGCTGAGAAACCTGAGGAGCTTCTCCTGAAGATCTGCTCATTCTATAGGAGTTTGGGTAACCATGTATGGTCAGGATAGTATCGCTCTTCAAGAGGTGTTAAAAGGACGCTACTCGCCCGACCACTTTATAAAGTATACAAAGATGTGTGCAGTGACCCCCCCCCCCCTCACACCCTCTAGCACTATTCTGGTGTAAACGTGGGGTGAGGAGTTTCCACCCACCTCCCTCACCCAGCATCTCCAGCCGCCAGGATTTTGCATTTCCCGGCTGCTGTGTCAGATAATGCCACCGACAATCTGCGCGTAATGACCCCACGCCAGATCTGCTGGCGTTACGTCACGAATGAGCATGTGCAGATTGAAGGCGTTCCGAGTCACCAAGCACGGAGGCAATATCTGGTCAGAAATGACCGCGCACGTTCTGCGCAAGTGCAAGACGCCGTGTGTTATACAGAGCTGTGTTATGTATGTATAGTGTATAATACACTGCGATTCTATATTGTACTATACATTGAGCTGTGTATAACACAGCATCTCACGCATGCGCCGAACACCTGAGGCAGTATCTGCCGATCAGATATTGCCTCAGCGCTTTGTGGATCGGAGAGGAACGCCTTCGATCTGCGCATGCGCATTCGTGAGGCAATGCCAGCTGATCCGGCATGAGGTCACCACGCAGATCAGAGGCATTATTGGACGATCTGCACGTCAACAGAACTCCGGTCACTAGTGATGTCACACACAGAGCGGGCGACATCACCGTCCGAGCAATCGCTGTAGCGAGCGTTCCCAGAGAGGCAGCGATGGATCAGATATGTGCATGCGCGTGTGGCTCTGATCAATCACTCTGCGCAGGCGCTACCGAACGTGTGTACATAAAGTGTGCGAGTCCCGTAGCGCTGCGCAATGTGCGGTTCCTTCACTGCGCAAGTTGCATAGGAGCACAAGCTGCGCTGAAAAGCTATTTAAGGGCAAAAAGAAGGGGCTCACGTTTTATTTGGGCGTTCCTTTAACACAGGGAGCGACACAAGCAGCAAAGGGATTTTTCAGATTCATAAATCAGGGCAGAGGGGCATCTTATACCATAAGCGGTGACAGTCGTGCACCATGCCGCACCTTTTCAATTCAGGGGTTTCCCAGGCCCGTCCCAAAACACCGACGACTAGGGACATTTACATCTCTGGGGTCTATGTTATCTACCTACCGCTGCGTACCTGGGAGATGAGCCATGCCGGGAAGCTGCCTCTGACAGGACATTCGCTGTTGGACACGGGGAGAGGACACCACGGTCGTTCAGCTCACAGGTGTCCTCAGAAGGACATGCCGAGGCGAGCGGCTTCTCTTGTTCCTCCGCTGCACCCTCTGACGTTTTCGTCACAAGATCAATGACGGCCAAGACCTTGGGACTTTCCTTCAACGCCTGCGTGCACACAAAAATAAAAAACATGCATCATCGTCAGGCAATTCTTTTCTGTGTTTGGCCTACTTCCTGGGTCAACCATTCCGGCGGCTGAGACCATGTCCCCTTACCGGAGGCCTGGGTTCCCAGTCCCTGAACACACAACCTCTACAAACCAATGGGCATCCAACGAGAGGGCTTCCCTGCAGAAAGCATGATCTGCAGAAGGTCAGTGCTTGAATTTGGGAATTCCCTGCTCTCTTGACCCAGTGAGGACTTCCATGTATGACAAGTAATCCAGAGTGCACGTCCAGTCTGTCAGTCCCACCAGCCGTACAGTCAACCAACCTGGGCTTGGTACAACACATTTTGGGCCGCTTTGTCCAAGAGTCGGGCCATCCATTGGACTTTCTGGACAAGTCACTGGTTTCTCCCGCTTTAAGGTCTTTGATCCTAATCCCTTTATACCTGGGATCTCAAACACCTCCCCCCACCACGTGTTGATGGCCTACAACTCCCATAATTCTTTGAATGCAACAGATGGCAGCTGTGGTTCAGAAACATAGGAGCAAGAGTTTGAGATCCGCTTTGGTTTCGTTTTTTATGCATCTACAACCTCCCGACACACCAGGAGTACGGATCGGGAGCGCGGAGAGGTTCGGGATGGATTGATACGGTGACACGGGGGCCCACGGCACCCAAAACAACGTCACACTGAAGACATTTGGACCACAAACCCCCAGAAGCTCCTCGTAGTCCCCTCATTCAGCAGTTGGTGTGCGCAGAGAGTCCCTTGTAGCTGAAGTAAATGGCTTTTCGTGGACAAAACCACAAACGATCCAAGTGCGGTCAACCGCGACATTCCAGGTCACCCCACAGCAACCAGGAAGGCTTTGGAATTCTTGTCCTGGAACAGGTTTGGGTTTTATAAAGACGGAGGCCATTCTGCCAGGGACCTTACACAGGGCAGATTATATAGGGCATCTGTACGCCCGCTGTATGGTCATGGACCTCCAGGTTTGAAGGCTCCAGCAACTTCTATAGGGAGACTGGTGACCTGTAGATTTTAGGGGGGGGGGGGGGGGGGTCTGCCAGGAAAACCATCCATGAAGCTTAACAACCCTCAACCCAGAACTATAGATCAAAGCGGCTGATGGGTTTCACTCAGACCAGCGCTCCGAGTGGAGTCAGCAGGTCGGCCAGGTTTCCTGGACACAAGTTATGATTTCATGCAGAAGGGGAGCACAGGGAAAAGTGCTGCCCTGCAACATGTATAATCCATACGCTGTAGGAAGGAAATCAAGGCAGGTCACCTGGGACTTGTTTGATTTTTTTACTTGCATCATATGGATTATACATGCTGCGGGGTGGCATTTTTCATACACTGCCCAGCCGCATGAATAAATCACATCTCCCCAGGAAAACCTGGCAACCCTAGTGTCCGCCCCATTACCCAGCACTTACCGATTTCTGATGGCTCCTGGTCTGAACCATTTTCCTGCATCTCTTCATAGCATCCCCCCCCCCTTTCCCTGGCCTTTATATAGCCCACCTGAGGTCCTGGTCCCCCAGAAGTAATGAGACACAGCTGGCTTAATGCAAAGCCCGGTCCGGCCTGCTGAGTGAGTGAATCGTGGACCTGGATCTCCAGGATGGTAAAAAAATGCAAACCGCAGGTGGATCAGAGCTTGAGGGTGGAATGGACTAAGGTCAGAGGTCGGCCTAGGACTGCAGGTCAGCCATGTTTTCCTGGACACATAATGTATTCATGCTGATGGGCAGTGCATGAAAAATGCCACCCCACAGCATGTATAATCCATACACTGCAGGTAAGGACTCCCAGGTGACCTGCCTTGAGTCCTTCCTGCAGCGTAAGAATTATACATGTTGCAGGGCAGCCTTTTCCCTATGCTCCCCCTCTGCATGAAATAGCAATATGTATCCAGGAAAACTTGGCCGACCTGGTGACCCTAAGTCAGACTAGCAGAGGGAGCAACCTTAGCACCTGGGCATTTTAGAACTACATTTCCCATGCTGCTCAGTCACTTTGGTCTGGCTGGATATGGTGGTGTGTGGAAGTCAGGGACGTCTCACCCTGTGGTTGCTGATCTCAGATCCATCGCGGCCAGGGTTGCTTTCCTTGACGCATATAATTTATTCATGTTGATGGGCAGTGCATGAAAAATATCACCCCGCAGCATGTATAATCCATAAGCTGCAGGCATAAAGGAATCCCAGGGGACCAATAGTAGTGATTAGGAAACGGATTTTCCTCCTGAAGCATATAGGTTATACATGTTGCAGGGCAGTTCCTTACCTCTGCTCCCCCTCTGCATGAAATCGTAATATGTGTCCAGGAAAACATGGCCGACCTGGTGACCCTGATCGCGGCACAGAGAGCTGCCCATTGGATGTACCTCTTATTCCGCAGAGATGGGATTTCTTAGGAGATGATTTGCAACTTGGTCCAGAATTATATTAAATGGTGAAAAGCAGAGAAAGAGTCTGTGACAGAACGGCCGTCACAATTTATTGTCCTAGAAAACCCTAAAAGTTCGTTGGTTAAATGTTAAATTTAATTTCCACAATTTATACCTGTGTGATCCCTATGTGTATTGTGATTCCCTGATATACCCGGCGGCTCGACCAGAAACCATATGTCCCCCTGCTCTGCGCACCCCACACCGATCCTGCCCATAACCACTTAGTGCACGCTGCAACAATGTATCGGATCATTGAAACAACCCGGCTGCCGTCTTGTCTGTTCTATCCCCTGTGCTCTTAATAATTTGTTCTCGTGTCCATCGTTTACCGGCGTCAATTATACAAACAAAATGTTTTATCTTTGTCCCTGTAAAGTGTACCGCGGCCCGGCTTGCCTAAAATTGTGTACTGCAGGAGGCTCCCCAGATCGTGAATACCACTGGCAAGCTGCCAAAACCCGACGCCTGTTCACCCGCCTGCCCTTGGAGCCTCCTTTGCCCCCACATGGCGTTTTTCGGACAGTAGGTCCCCAGGGATGGTAGCCTGGTGTGGGGTGAATTTGAAGAGGAAGCGCCACTGGGATCACCCCTCAATCAGCCGTCAAACCCAGGTCGGGCTTCCAAGCCGCAGAGGGGGCCCTGCGCCGGAAGCAGAGCTCGCGCTCCAGGGGGTGGAATTTCCCAGACGATGAACGGTCCAGGGCGCGCCAGACAGCGCGGCACCAAAAACTGGGATTGAGCTAGAGGCAGTGGCAACCCATGTTAAAGATACAAAAAGGGTTATGGCTTGGGGCAGTGGCAAAACCGGCACCGGATGTCTGAGGGCGGGCAGGGGAGAACAATGGAACTGAGTTGTATAAAAGTACCCTGTGTGTGTCCTAATAAATCAGTCCTTCTGCTTAACCTATACTACGTCTCGACCACTATTTGGGAGAGAATTGTACTACCGAGGCGAATCATCGGGTCCTTACTGACGCTGACCGCTATTCTCCGGGAGGGAACCAGAAACCAGCTCGCTATCGTGGTTCACTCCAGGGTAAAGTCGGCACCTACGGCGGATCTACCCCACTCAAGGTAGCAGCTTCCGTCACAGAGTCTGTTTGTCCTCTTCGGTGTTGGGATGAAGGGCGCCTGGAGCACTGATGTTCTTCTGCTGTAGTTCTGATGCTTCACAGCATTTCCGGACCCTGCTGCGAAGACCATGACCTTCATACCTGCAAAGAGACCAGAGCGGCCAAGCCAGGGCAATGTAAAAAAGTCACTTTCTGGAAGGTTATCTGCTCAGTTGCCAGGGATGAAGCCACAGGACATCCTGGAAAGGAAACACACGGGGACTTGCTCCTATGAGGTCCAGGTTGGAACAAAAGGGATGTGTATTACCTGGCATCCAACACTGCCGAACCATCAGCAAAGCCATCGGCTAAAGGAGAATTAATGGAGGGGGAGCGCACACTCACCAAACACACTGCTTTCCTTACCAATTTGCCAACCACATGCTCACTCCCATCTCACTCAGCCAGCCGCATGCTCACCTCCATCTCACTCAGCCAGTCACATGCTGGCCCCAATCTTTCTCAGCCAGATGTATGCTCACCTCCATCTCACTCAGCCTGCTGCATTCTCACTCCCATCTCACTCATCCAACCACATGCACACTGCCATTTTGCTCAGCCAGCTGTATGCTCACTTCCCTCTCAATTGGACTCCCACATGTTCACTCCTATCTCACTCAGCCAGCTGCATGCTCACTCCCATCTCAATCAGCAAGAGCATGCTTGCGCTCATCTCTGTCAGCCAGTCATATAGACATTCCCTTCTCATTCCGCCTCCTACGTTCTACTCCCATCTCACTCAGCCTGTTGTATGTTCACTCTCATCACACTCAGCCAGTTGCATGCTCAGACCACTTGATGACTGCCATGCTGCTTGTTTCACTGACAGGTGTGGGATAACCACAGCACACGGACCACTAGGACATATGCTGCATTCAGGGCATATCCTGCCCACACACTGGTTGCCTCCAGGAGTGCTCTGAGCACGTGCAGCCAATCAGCCTCGATTGCACACACTATGTCGATAAGGCATTAAGGTAGGGTTCATCCCTCCTCCTCATCCTGTGAACATCCATGTCTACCTGACAAACTGGTGGAATGTGGCCCAATATTATAGTGACGCTCGAGGTAATGGCAAGAAATTGCTTTGGTTCTGGTGGTATCTATGACGCTTGCTCCACATTCTGAGTTACCCCACAACTGCTCTGTGGACTCGTGGCCCTGGATTCCATTGGTGACGACGGAGAGCAGAGTTTTATCCAGCGAGCCACGGATTGGGGCAAACCGGCAAAAGTATAAACCGAAATGGCCAACTCTGTTGGGTTATTCTCACCGGACCGTGCAGTTCCCGGGTCGGACGGCCTTGACTTGGTGAATCATTTCCAACTTCTCCTTTGATTCTGCTGCTTCATAGGTAACCGTCACGGCGTCGCGTTTGCCACCACGTTGAGGTCTGTCGGTTCCTATTGCAGTCATGCGCGGAAAGTAAAAGTAAAGTTTGTTTTGCTCAGATATTAGCAGGAACTCGTGTCTGGGAGCAGTTTTTGTTCCCTTTTCAGGTACCGATTGAGTATGTGGCAGGAAGTCACCTTCACTCTGAGCTGGAGAAAGAACCTCAAACGTTTCCATCCTGTCTACTCGGGTCGGACTCTTGTCCACCACCATGATGGCTGGTGCAGGCTTCGTCCCTCTCGTCTTCATGGCTCACCTGTTGTCAGGTAAGACATCAAACTTTAATCCAGCCTACACCATGTCACCTGTCTTCAAGTAGGGTTTTTATATAATAATAGATCAGCACCACTTTTACAAGAGCACATCCAGAACCGTGTAATTTCCGGGCAGTTCATCTATTCACTAAGCTGTCAGTTGGCCAAACACCGGCGAATTGACAGCGAAATACGGTGCATTTCGGCGACATTGAAATTGCCCTATAGAAAAATATCATGTCTTCTATTCACAGAGCGCCGAATTGCACCAGAAATCCAGAAAAATGCCCTGATTTTCAGTATTTTCAATTCGACAGGTTTAAACGGGCGAATCCCATAGGATCAAATGGAATATCTGTATTTTTTAAAAAAAAGAAGCTTATTACTTAAATTTTTTACAAAAAGCTTTCTTATTTTTTTATTTTTAAAATAGCTTTTTGAATTTTTTTGTATTTTTTTTTTTAAAGAATCTCTTATTTTTAAAAAAAAATTTTAGAATTTTTTTTATTTTTCACACAGACATTTTTGTTACTTCTTTAAAGGTCCTTTCTTATCACTCAGACACGTTTTTAATACTTTTTATTGATTTTAATGTCCTATTAGGAGTTTCTTCTTTTTTTCCCCCAGAATACGCCGAGGTAATTTCAGGGCAATTCGTCGCTCACCGAACCACAGTTCGGTGGTTCTCCGCTACAATTCTGCAGTTTTTGACGACATCCAATAACGGCTTCAGCGATTCCATTTTCGGCAAAATACGGCAAACATTCGCTACATAATGAATTCACTGTATTTTCGTTGAAATGGAATCGCAGAAATGCATAGAAATTGCACGAAATATTGATGCTTTGTGAATAGACCCTCTGGTTTTGTCACGAGCCTCGCCGGCGCAAAAAGGGCATATCCGGTGCCACCCATCCATGATCCATCCAGGCAGCACCTTTCTAGCCCTGCCTTGCTGGACTTCGCCTTGGCAGTGCTCACAGAGCTAAGTCCCGCAGCACACTATATAAGGTTTCCATGCAGCGCTTCTACACGCATTTCGGAGGAGATTTCAAAGAAGATAGTTGTGTGTTGTTACTGCCGGTCTGTCACACTACTGGGGGGGGGGGGTCTCATTTCGACCAAATATCAGGGAATTTAGGTGATGTGTGTCTTGTCACTGTGCCAGCAATTTTTTTTGGGGTTTACAACTTTCTTTAAAACACTTGTGAATTAAGGTGATCTGTGTCTCGTCATACAAACAGTACCACGCTGTATTTTGGGGCTCACTAATTTCTTTAAAACACTTGTGAATTAAGGTGATCTGTCTCTTGTCACTGGATGCCAGCTATCAGTGTGTCTCACTGAGTTATACCAGAGTTATTTAAATCTTTATACCAGAGTTGAATCAGAGTTCTGTATATATTAATCTATATATCACTCACCATGTCTGAAAGAACAAAACGGACAGGCAGACGCTCCCAGCCACAGATAAGAGGGAAAGCAGCCCCTGTGTCGGGAGGCTGTGTCTCTGGTCGTGGTGGACGTGGTGCATCCTCTGCAGGGGCACGCTTGTCCTTTCTAACTGGTGCTGGCCGTCTTAAGCAGCAGCAACATACAGAGGACTTGGTGGATTGGCTAACCAGGCCATCCTCATCCTCCGAGTCCTCTGCCAGCCAGGCTTCTAGTGCTTTACAGTCCACCTCAGCTGCCAACGCATCTAATGCAGCCTCCATGTCCACGGCTACTCCTGCCGTAGCCTCACTATCACACACGGAGGAGTCAGCTGAATTGTTTGACTACAATGAGCGTGACATGCTGCTTGAGGATGCGCAGCAAGTACAGTGCTCTGATTCAATCTCTGAGGTTGAGGAAGGGAATATAATCAACCAAGAGGAAGGGGGTGCCAGTGATGACACACAAATAACTGGCGCTCATGTTGCCCCAGCAGCTGCAGCATGCTGCCAAGTTGGCTCCAGTGACGACGAGATAGGGGGTGATTATGATGACAATGATGATGAGGTCACTGACTCCACCTGGGTCCCTGATCGAACAGAGGAATCAAGTGAGGAGGAGGAGGGGGAGGAGGCACAGCAAACACGAGGCACAACATCCTCTATGACCAACCATAGCACTAGCCAGTCCAAGGCATCAGATGTCAGAGCTGCTCAGGTGCAGAGCGCTGTTGTCTCAAAGCACACACGCAGGAACTCTGCTATCTGGGAGTTCTTTAAGAAATGTGCAGCAGACTGCACCGTTGCTATTTGTAATCTATGTCAGATGAGGCTGAAGTGTGGGTAAGACACCGGATGCTTGAGTACCACGTGCTTGAGGCGACATATGACCACCTGCCACACATCCCTTTTGGCACAAAACTTTGCATAGGTCCTCCTCCTCATCTGTCTCTACCTCCACTGTATGTCCTGCCATGTCATAGCCTACAACCTCCACTGACAGGGATGATGCTACAGTAATGGATGTACCAGCTCCTTCACAATGTGAGAGTATCCCCATCAGCTGAAGATTTACGCAGTCAGATTATGTTGCCGCAGCTGCTGCAGCGTAAGAAAAAATATAGTCCCAACCATCCCCAAGCACAGCGTCTAAATGTCAGCTTAGCAAAATTACTCGCATTGCAGCTGCTGCCTTTCCAGCTGGTGGACTCTGCTCCCTTCCGTGAATTTGCTGAATGTGCTGTACCACAGTGGCAGGTTCCAAAACGCCATTACTTTTCACGCAAGGCCATTCCAGCACTATACCAGCACGTGGAAGACAATGTTATCCAGTCATTGGGAAAGACAGTCAGCAGCAAGGTGCATGTCACTTTAGACACGTGGTCCAGCAAGCATGGACATGGTCGTTACATTTCCTTCACGGCACACTGGGTAACTCTGATTGCAGTTGGGAAGGATCCAAGATGGGGCTCTGTGCTGGAGCTTGTTCATCCACCACGCCTCCAGAAAGCTGGTTGTGTGAGGTCTGTCTGCTCCACCACCACCACCTCTTCCTCCTCCTTCTCTGGCGAAGTGGCAGTTAAACCGACGCCTGACAGGGTCTACGCAATGGCTCAAGAAAAAAGATGCCATACTGTGCTTGAGCTGGTTTGTTTAGGGGACAGGAGCCACACCGGGTCAGAAATTTTGTCAGCTCTGCAGGGGCAGGTGCAGAGATGGTTAACACCACGCCAGCTTGAGCTGGGAATGATCGTCTGCGATAATGGCAGCAACCTTCTCTCCGCCCTACGCAAGGGTAAATTGACGCATGTACCATGCCTAGCACACGTCCTAAATCTGGTGGTAGAGCGTTTCCTAACCAAGTACCCAGGGCTGCCAGAGCTTCTCATCCAGGCCAGAAAAGTCTGCAGCCACTTCAGACGGTCATTCCCAGCAAGCGTTCGCCTGGCAGAAATTCAAAGAGAATTCCACCTTCCCAAAAACCGTCTGATCTGTGACATGCCCACCAGGTGGAACTCGACATTAGCAATGCTGCAGCGTCTGCACAAGCAGCAGAGGGCCATCAACGAGTACCTGTGTGAGTATGGCACAAGGACAGTTTCAGGTCAACTTGTTTTTTTTCCCCCCCGCAGTGGCTGGTGATCAAGGATGCATGCACTGTACTGTCACCAATTGAGGAGGCAATGAGGATGGTGAGCAGGGACAGTGCATGCATCAGTGACACAATTCCTTTAGTGTTCCTGCTGGAGCACACTCTGCGGGGAATTATAGATGTGGCTCTAGAGGCAGAGCAGCGGGAGGAAGAGGAGGCCTTCCCTAGCTCTCAAGGCCCCAGTCTTTCCGCAGACAGCATTCCAGCGGGTCCTACTCGGATCAGACAGGAGGAGGATGAGGAGGAGGAGGACTACTTAAGTAGTGGGGGCATTGAAGGTGGGGATTCCTCAAGGCAGGGTTTTGTGTGCCCAGAAACAGAAGGGCTTGTGCGTGGCTGGGAGGAGGAAGTGCACGATACGGTCATCCTCATTGACCAGGAAGACTCGGCAGCTAATGCCACCTCCAACCTACGCTGCATGGGCTCCCTTATAATGCAAAGCCTGCTAAAGGACCCCAGGCTTCGTGCTATCAAGGAGAGGGATCATTACTGGTTGGCAACCCTTCTTGATCCACGATACAAGGGGAAAGTTGCAGAGCTCATCCTGCCCGCACAGAGGGAGCACAGGATGACAAAACTTGAGTACGCTTTAAAGCGAAACTTGTGTAACACCTTTCCAGGCACTGTTAGATTACCAAGTGCTGACACACGTGCTTCTGAGGCTGCAGGTGATCAGAGGAATAGCGGTGAAGGCCAGGGCCGCTTGACTGATGCATTTTAAAAAAAAAAATCGTCCTCGACGCCCAGGGACGTCAAATGTAGGCACCCATTGCCAGCGTCTTCACCATATGGTGCAGGACTACCTAGGGGCAAGGGCAGACCTGGATACCTTTCCAGCAGATGATCCACTGGCTTACTGGGTGTTGAGATTGGATCACTGGCGAGAACTTAGCCAATATGCTATGCAGCTACTAGGTTGCCCTTCATCTAGCGTGCTTTCCGAAAGGACGTTCAGTGCCGCTGGAGGTTTTGTCACAGACAAAAGAGTGCGTCTGTCCACCGACTCTGTAGACCGGCTGACATTTATAAAAATGAATCAGTCCTGGATCAGCAGCTATCAATCCCCTGATGCTGAAGTAATGGAATAGATAGGGGATGTCCTCTTCTGCATTCACAAAACCTCCAGCACTGTACTCTTCCACAATACCACAAAAGGGTTACGGTGTGAAGGCACTTGCTGCCATGAAAGGCACAATATCTGGGTGCACTGTCGCCCATTACCAGATCAAAAAATTTTCAATAAAGGACCACATGGTCCACCCCTGCACTCTTCCACAATACCACAGAGGGGTTACTGTATGATGATACTTGCTGGCCTGGCACCAAAGGCACAATATCTGGGTGCACTGCCATTGACACCTGTATCAGATTCATATCCTCAGAGGGGTTACGGTGTGACGGCACTGTTGCCGACGCTAAAAGCCCAATTTTAAAGCACCTATTGTTACTTTCATCCAAAGCCTGCATAAGTTTCACAATAATTTAGCCCAAGAAAACACTAAACTTTTTCTGCGCGTCCTAAAATGTCTTTTCATACAGGCTGCCACCCCAAGCAGTTGTTTATGGATAGATTAAAGGAAAAGCTTTTACCGTCATATGAAACGTCATTTATTTGTTTTTAAGTGTTTCTATACATCCTAGAAATCCGCTACTTCACGGGCAGGTTATGGGGACCTCCTAGGCACGATATTTGAAGGAATTTTTCGTTTTTATTTTTAACCCTTATTTCATGGAAAACTCACTGTCCCTTTAAAAACGTTTTTTTTAAAACTTTTTGTCCTTGTTTCCTGTCCCCAGGGCACTACCCGGACCCCCATACACCTTTTATGGCAAATATGTAGCATATATGCCCTCTTGGAGGGCACTCTAAAAAACCGAATTTTCAGCCCCATTGACTTGCATGGGGGTTTGGGTTCGGTCCCTAACAAATGGGAAGTTAGAATTTTCCATTCTCCAGTTATTCGCCTGCTTTTCACCGCTCTCTGAATAACCCTGTGAATGTTTAATCCCGAGGTGAAAAATAACATTGCTTTAGATGTTAAAAGCGGGCAATGAGGAAATTTTGTGTTTTTTCACACAGCAGTTAAATGCAGCATATTAGGAAGTTTTAGGAGGGAAATTACTCACTCAGAACAGAAGCAGACACCCCACAACTTCATTCTACATAAAATGTATCAAATTGATTAGACCAGACTAAAACATCTGTTGTTGTTATGCTGTTTGAAAAAAAAAAGGCCATTTAGAGGTGAGAATCTTTGCACCTAGACATTAGTTTTTAATTCAATATCTAATAAACTGTTGCTTATAATATTCTGCAGTAAAGAGTCTCTTTATTTCTAGATTTTTTTAGTATTTTTTTTAAGCATTCTTTATAATTTTTTCAAAATTTCTTTTTTTTCCGAACTCGAACCGAACACACCCAAAAAGTTCGAAGTTCGCGAACTTTCGAACTGCCAAAGTTTGGGCCAAACTCCGAACCCGAACAGCTCATCCCTAGCCATGCTTTCCTGATCTCAGACCATTTGGCTTTCCCTACTGGACTTTGATATTCTCTACCTGCCCATGACCAAAGGATTTGCCCCTGGGCTTTGCCTTATGGGCTATACTCTTGGATACTACTCCTTGATCACCCTACTGTCCACTGTGTCCCAGTACCGCTGCCCATCATGTTCTGTCCTCAGCCCCTTTCCTGTCCTGCCTGTCTGGTGTCCTATGTAAGTTCCTCCTGTGACGTACCCTTGCCCCATCTGGACACACGTAGGTGACAAGTGTTGACCTTCAAGACACTCAACATTCATTCATTGGGTTTTTATGAGGAGCCGCATTAATAAATCAGCTGCTTGCATACAGGTGGTCGGTTCTAGTAGGAAGTTCCGTGTAGAATCATGGAATTCTTTGGGATTCCGATCAGGAATATTCCTCTCCTAAGCGAGTCAGTGCTTTGACCTGTGCCGCTAGAGAAACCCATTCATTTACTGTCTTCGTGTTGTAGTTTTGGTCAATCTCAGCCCTTGTTTGACGCACTCATGATTAGGAAGATGTTCGGATAAACCCTATGCCATCTCGTGACGTTCCTCTTCTCCTGTCCATCTCTCCCTCAGGATCTGTTTCCACTCAGGACACCAACACCACCTTGGTCTGGCAACCCTCCAAGATCTCTGTGGAACGCGGCAACTCCAAAAAAATCAATTGCACCTTCTCAGTGACTCTACACTATCAAAAACCATCCCTCACCTGGGTGAAAAGAGAGAAGAACGGGAAGGAAGCCACGATCTACCCCGCCAGCCCCTCCGCCAAGCAGGTCCAGGTGTACGTGAACTCGGAGGTGTTTAAATCCCAATCAGATGCTGGAATACAGCTGGAAAACCTGCAGATGCAAGACTCAGGGATTTATATTTGCTGCATTACCGTTCTGAAAAATGGGGTGCCCATGGTATACCGGGGACAGGGAACGCGTGTGACCGTCACAGGTAATGGCTCGTTCCCACATGGTAACAGATTGCCCCTCCCCCTTTATATAGAAAGCTCTCTAACAGCCTATGTGTCCCTAGATTGCCGTGTTCATATAGAATGCTCTCTGCTAGAAGTCTCTATTCCCTAGATTGCCCCGTGTTCATATACAATGCTCTCTGCTAGCAGTCTCTATTCCCTAGATTGCCCTGTGTTCATATAGAATGCTCTCTGCTAGCAGTCTCTATTCCCCTAGATTGCCCTGTGTTCATATAAAATGCTCTCTCCTAGCAGTCTCTATTCCCTAGATTGCCCCGTGTTCATATGGAATGCTCTCTGCTAGCAGTCTCTATTCCCTAGATTGCATGTGTTCATTTAGAATGCTCTGCTAGCAGTCTCTATTCCCCTAGATTGCCCAGTGTTTATATAGAATGCTCTCTGCTAGCAGTCTCTATTCCCTAGATTGCCCCGTGTTCATATAGAATGCTCTCTGCTAGCAGTCTCTATTCCCTAGATTGCCCCATGTTCATATGGAATGCTCTCTCCTAGCAGTCTCTATTCCTCTAGATTGTCCAGTGTTCATATAGAATGCTCTCTGCTAGCAGTCTCTATTCCCTAGATTGCCCCGTGTTCATATAGAATGCTCTCTGCTAGCAGTCTCTATTCCCTAGATTGCCCCGTGTTCATATAGAATGCTCTCTGCTAGCAGTCTCTATTCCCTAGATTGCCCCGTGTTCATATGGAATGCTCTCTCCTAGCAGTCTCTATTCCCTAGATTGCCCCGTGTTCATATAGAATGCTCTCTGCTAGCAGTCTCTATTCCCTAGATTGCCCCGTGTTCATTTAGAATGCTCTCTGCTAGCAGTCTCTATTCCCTAGATTGCCCCGTGTTCATATGGAATGCTCTCTCCTAGCAGTCTCTATTCCCTAGATTGCCCCGTGTTCATATGGAATGCTCTCTCCTAGCAGTCTCTATTCCCTAGATTGCCCCGTGTTCATATGGAATGCTCTCTGTTAGCAGTCTCTATTCCCCTAGATTGCCCCGTGTTCATATAGAATGCTCTCTCCTAGCAGTCTCTATTCCCCTAGATTGCCCTGTGTTCATATAAAATGCTCTCTGGTAGCAGTCTCTATTCCCTAGATTGCCCAGTGTTTATATAGAATGCTCTCTGCTAGCAGTCTCTATTCCCTAGATTGCCCCGTGTTCATATGGAATGCTCTGTTAGCAGTCTCTATTCCCCTAGATTGCCCCGTGTTCATATGGAATGCTCTCTCCTAGCAGTCTCTATTCCCTAGATTGCCCAGTGTTCATATGGAATGCTCTCTCCTAGCAGTCTCTATTCCCTAGATTGCCCCGTGTTCATATGGAATGCTCTCTCCTAGCAGTCTCTATTCCCTAGATTGCCCCGTGTTCATATGGAATGCTCTCTCCTAGCAGTCTCTATTCCCTAGATTGCATGTGTTCATATAGAATGCTCTCTGGTAGCAGTCTCTATTCCCCTAGATTGCCCAGTGTTTATATAGAATGCTCTCTGCTAGCAGAGCATTCTATACTTCCCTGGGTTTTTGGGGATCTCTCTCGGTAACCCCTCCACATCTCTTTCCAGGGTCTCTGCTTGACTCCCTGGTCGCCTGCTGCCCCATTGGAGTGTTCGTCGCCGCCCTGCTGGTTTTACACGTCATGGTTTACAGGAAGTGGGTTGATTACAAGAACGCGACGTCCAGGTCTGCCATCCCATCGAAGGACAAAGCAAGTAGTATTCCCAGGATCTGTTTTTGTTTCAGGGACCTCCTTCCATTTCCACCAGCATCATGGAATCACAATAAGCGGAGCTCGGAGGACCAGGATGGAGATTTGTAGGAGCTTGTCATCACCCCCGAAACATCGATCGGGTCTTACCTGCCATCCCTGTTAACGAGAACACTTTGGCAAGGCTGATCGCGTTCACCTTTTGGGCAACGGATCCTTTTTCCCTTCTTGTTGCGGTTATTCTGTCCCTGCCTGATGGATCCCATCAGTCTTCATTCCATGGATGGTCTTTTAAGCTTCATCAGTCTGGGTGGATCCAGTTTGTTGACACAGGAAAATGACAGTCGATACACAAGACTTATCAGATAAATGGGATCAGTTGGGTTACCTGGTCAAAAAACACATGACATCCGGACACTGATCCCAAGTGAACCGTTTTCAAGCAGCACGATGGACACGTTCTCCAATCACCTCTGGAAGTGTGTGAGGAGTCTATGTCTGAGAGGACATGTCTGCTTTTAGAACACAAAACACGTACTGGGCAGGTTACAGGAATATGGGCAAGGTCTGGTGGAGAGGTGGATCACTCGTCTTCAACCAGCTGTTCCTATTCCAGATCTCACCAGCAGGAGGGCTCAGAGCTGGCCCGGGAGACCTTTTATCTCCCACACCTTACATGGACTGGTTCTAGAGATCTATTGGTCTTTCCAGGCACCTTTTGGTCGTAGTATCTCAACAGCACTTAACGGTTTGTCTGTTGGCTTTTACAGGTGTGGTGGCCTATACCATGTTGTTTGGAAGAACAAGTACTCAACATACTGTATGGCTTGGTCTTAAACTAACATTACAGTAACAATGATGTTTAATACTTTAATTGCTTAGAATAAAGAAGAGAGCTGTTCACTTACATATTGTATGTTCGTATCATAGAGCTCCACAGCAATAAAACTCACGGTAATGTGCAGTGTTTGAGCGTGAGTTATTGCTGTGGAGCTCTGTGATACAGTAATGTGCAGTGTGTATGAGCGTGATTTTTATTGCTGTGGAGCTCTGATACACTCACACTGCACATTACTGTATCACAGAGCTCCACAGCAATAAAACTCACTATGTGCAGCATGTATTGGATATAGTCACGAGGAGGGGATATATTGTCACGCGGTGGGATTTATTGTATTGTCACGGGGTGGGATGTATTGTATTGTCACGAGGGGATATATTGTCACGGGAAGGGGATAGATTGTCACGGGGTGGGGATATATTGTCACGGGGTGGGATGTATTGTATTGTCACGAGGAGGGGATATATTGTCACGGGGTGGGATGTATTGTATTGTCACGAGGAGGGGATATATTGTCACAGGGTGGGATGTATTGTACTGTATTGTCACGAGGAGGGGATATATTGTCACGGGGTGGGATGTATTGTATTGTCACGAGGAGGGGATATATTGTCACGGGGTGGGATGTATTGTATTGTCACGAGGAGGGGATATATTGTCACGCGGTGGGATTTATTGTATTGTCACGAGGGGATATATTGTCACAGGGTGGGATGTATTGTATTGTCACGAGGAGGGGATATATTGTCACGGGGTGGGATGTATTGTATTGTCACGAGGAGGGGATATATTGTCACGGGGTGGGATGTATTGTATTGTCACGGAGGGGATATATTGTCACAGAGGCAATATTGTCACGGAGGCAAAATAGATTTTCACGGGGCAGATAGTGTCACGGGGGGGGGGGGGGTAATAGTCTTTTTATATCCTGGTTACAGAAAATACAGAATAAAAAAAACTTTAGATGACACTTTGTAACAGACCTTTTTATTATTGGAGACACAATTTCAATGGTTTAAACACCTATTAAAAGAATAGCAGAGTGACGGTCTTCGGCAGTCAGTTCGGCGTCTCCACATTTGGTGAATAGTAAATTCACCGTAGGGTCAGGGTAGTGGAATCACCAAAGCGCACCAAACCAGAAAACACTGAAATTTCAATCATATTTTGGTGATTTCTGAGTAACCCCTTCTGTTTCCAAGGAGCGAGTCCAATGGGTGAAAGGACAGCGAGGACGGGCTGGTGGGAATATGGCGAGTGTGGAGCAGTCACACAATGTGGATAGGAGTCAGTAATAGGAGTGTCATGGAGGCTGATAATAAAGTGCGGAACATATACTCTCAGGCATCCTTGCATATACAGTGAGTGACAGGAGCTGCATTATATGTGATAGGACGAGCTTGCAGGCTGCTGTGAGGGCTCTATCACTCCATATACAGTAGGGATGCCTGGGAGTGATAGGAGTTGTATACAGGCTGCTGCGATCACTCCCAGGCAAATAATGTATATGTGGCGATGTCTTGTTTGAGCTGTGTGTGCTGGGAGTTATCTGCAGCAGGACGCTGGCTGGAAACGAGGGACAAATTCAGGTTTGAAGGGCAGGACGTGGGGGATACAATCAGGCATCCAATTCAGCCTGGGAGGTCCAATGTGGCAGAGAGTGTGGGGGTCACGTCAGGGGGCGGGTCACAGAAATTGCTGAAGTCCTGATTCACAACACTTTTAGGTACATCGGGAACTTAATATTTCCTGGGAATGCAGAGTCACCTAGCCGCTGGCACACAGGAGCCACCCGCCTAAGCTGCTGGACCCACCGTATGATGCCCAGCTCAACGGGGCCCCCGACAGTACCGTTTAAAATAATTTTTTTCCCCCCAATAAAAAGAAGCCACACACACACCATTAGATCTGAATAATCATTGTTGGGTGAAGCTCAAAACTGAAAAACATATAATGCAGGTGTAGCGGGGGCCTCTCAGCCTGTGGCCTTGTTAATAGGGACACAAACAGTCCATCAGCCGGCAGCTGCGGGGGAATCCCCCCTCCCTCCCCTGTCTCCTCATTGGCAGGGGTAGCAGAGGCCCGTTCAATACCTCAGCAGCTGCTGAATTGCTGCAGCGCAGCAATTCAGTTTGCTGCAGCAGTGTCGTTGAACCCTTTGGATGCGAATCTTGAATCCAAAATGGCCGCCGATTTCTTAATGAAAAATTCAGATTGTTTTTCGGATCACTCGGACAAAATATAATAAATAAAAGCAGTCAGCACAATTCCGTTTTGTACGCACACACCACAAATGATAGTTTTTAATGAATAAACGTTATGTTTACTTCTAAAACAATATATATAAATTGAACTGTAATATATGTCTATGTGCAGGGGGAAATAATAAATATTTTGTGCTTTGGTGAACAAAAACCTCAAAATTAACATTGCTGTACGGAATTATTACTTGCTTCGAGGCGGCGGCCATCTTTAAAACGTCACAATCAGCTACACGCAGCATCTCCTCGGGTCGCTGCAAGTGCAAGGTTAGCACGGCGTTCAATGGCAAGTTGCTAACTTAGCACTTGCAGCGGCTGAGGTATTGAACGCAGCTCTGACTAAAACAGGGAGAACTGCAAGAACAGCAAGGAATTCTGGGACGTGTAGTCCCCATCACAGACTGCTCACTATAATCCCTAAAGGGGGAAACTACACATCCCAGCAGCCCAGAGGCAGAGGAGATCATCTTACACAGGAGGATGAGCATGTGTTTCTGGATGTGAGGGGAAGAGGAGCCAGGCCCAGGAGCTTCCCTGACACACTGAAAACGCTGGATCTGGAGAGAGGCAGCTTCAAGGTCGCTGAGAGACATCCTGCTGGAGGAAGGATCCCAGGTGCATCTCTGAGAAGCGTGTGGTGACCCAGTAAAGGGGTTGTCAGTCAGGCAACCTGAAGAATCGGTCCCAGGAATACAGGATATCTCCCCTTTGGGCCTCTGGACACAGGATTGGCGAGAGGGCACTTGCCCGAATGCTCCCTAAGCCAGAACACTGAATGGCTGCTGTTTCTCTGCCTCACTTAGTCGCAGGAAGCTGTGATTGCTCTCACACTCGCCGGCGTTATCTGGATACAGACAGTATACTCTGAATACTGCGTCCCCTCTACCTAAAATGTAGGCGGACAAAAACAGATTCACTTTCAAGACGGCGCCGGACCGGGCACAAGTAAGGATTGTCAGAACACGAGTCTCTTCAGGAAAGGCAAACTTTATTGTGTCGTCACACAAGTGCCCACACAGGATTGAATCGCAAAGAGTGAGCCCCCCCTTTCACCCGTGCAAGGGATCTTATACCCAAAAATACGTAATTAGGTACATCCCAGTTAGCCCACCTCCCAATGACACTTTATTCCACCCCACGTGGGTTAATACCTCCCTTTGGCTAATACAAAGACATTCCATTAATTGGCTGTAAATTGGCAAACTTTGTGTTAGTTTCAGTAAATCATAATTAATTGCTCTTACTGTTCCGGGCTGCGCCCCCCTCCCTTGCGCCTACACTCACTTGTTACAGATGGCACCTGGCCTGATCTCTACTCCTTTGTCTTTCTGCGGGCCCCAACGACCTTGAGTCGCTTTTCTCCTCCGTGCCAGGAACAGCAGAGATCTTTCATAAAGCTTTAATTGCTTTTCTGCTAATCTAAACGCATTCCTAAATTTCTACGTATACCTCATTCTAGTTTCAGCTACAAACCTGTCTAGTTATATACAAGTGAACCAATATTCTGAACAAGATGGCCGCCTGTGTACAATGGCGGCCGTCTTCCAGCCTATTTCCACTTCAAAAGTACATCAAGTGCAGCAACGCCAAGTCATCTAAAAGACAGAAGGGCCCCATCTATACTCAGGACTCTAGTCCCCGCGTGGGGGGGGGGGGTTTAGGTCTCCGGTATTTTGTGTAACAGATCATTTGGGGCTGGGACGCAGGGGCGAGAGGACTGGCACAAGAAGAGAAAGGTCGTTCCTCCTCTGCCATCCTTCTGCCTGGATTCATAGAACCAAACTAAGTAGAGTTGCTGATTTTTTTTTTTTTTTTTTTTTTTAAATTTAAAGTTTTTATTTTGAAATAAGTCAGCATTACATCATACTGTAAAATAATAGATGACCTCGCAGGGCCAAACAAGAAGACATACCAAGCAACGGAAACCACACAGGGCCAAAAAAAAAAAAAAAAAAAATGTCATCGTAAAAACAGCGAATCAAAAAAATCTAAAGATAGCAATAGATTAGCAGAAAACATCCCCTAAACGGGGTCTCATCAAGGTGGGAAATCAAACATATATAAATGCAGCCACTTAAGGCCGGCCAAGGTAACTACGGTCCGCTGGTCAAAAAACATAGTTGCTGATTAATCTACTGAAGTGCTGACATATATATATTGTAATAAGAGATTGCTGTGCAGTTACTGCTGTTCTCTGGGTTATTCATTGAGGGCTTCCAGGTGAGCAGTAGAATATTCTCTTTGAATTCCTGTATCCAATCATTACCGCAGATTGATTTGTCATTTATCATTATATTTGCCTATTGTTTTATTACTGTTTTAACTCTCCCTCCCATTTTTTGTGCAAACTTAAAGCAAAAGAAATAATTCCCACATTCACTACAAATCGGTGTCCATTTATTGTGGTATTCACTAACATCATTGCCAGCTGTGCCTGTGGGGTTGATATTGTTTTTGGGGTTAAAAGACAGAGTAAGGAACCAGATCTTATTCAAGCGGCTCCTGCGGGGGCAGCGCTACACAGGTTTCACACAATGTCCCTCTAACAACATAGAAACAACCAGAAGAACTGAAAACCAATTGATCAGTGGATCCATATCCTGCAGCATTTCCCATATTACCGATTATTTTCATTATTCACAGGGTTTTATCATCGTTATCAGAGACGGATTCTGATCCAGGCTTCATTTCCCACATAAAACATGGCATGAAGAGGCTCGGTGAAGGTGGTGGTGAATGTGTGTAAGTGCCGAATCCGGACCCCCAGATGGTAAAAGGAGAGGCGACCAGCGTCATAATCCACATAGACCCCAACCCTCTGCACTGGAGAATCATTAGATCAATGCCATCTTCACACCTGACCAAACTCCAGGATTTCTTATTAAAGCCAAGACCCGACTCGTCTTCATCTCTTTCGATGCTGGGATAAGTCACCCCAACCCTACAGCTTCCCTGTTCACTGAATTCCACCTCAAAATAATGTCGCCCGGTGGAAAAAAAACTTTCAATACTTAACACCTGCGTGTACCTTACAAACCTTTCTGCCGTCTCCGGGTAACTCACGGCAATATTGGAGAAACTCGCGGTTTTTAAGTCATGTGACAGGACTACATATTGATTCGCCGTTTCAATATCCAGTGTTAAGTCTAAAACACGGGAGCTTCTCTTTAGATCCATCATGATATCAGTTAGGCCTGAATATAAATTCACCAAGATCAGGTCTTCATTTACAGTTTGTATCTCTGGGACTTTAACCTCATCAGTCTCCGTGTCATCGTCCGCTCTGTGCGTCTCCCATCCTTGTAAAACAGTGATGGGATCAGTCATCTTACACAGCTCCTCCATGCGACGTATCTTCCCGGCCAGCTCTTCCTTCTCCATTTTCTGCTGCTTCATCAGATCTGAGATTTGGTGGGAAATATCCTCCCTCTGCCTGGGAGATCGCACCAAGGACTCTCTTCTCTAGAGCGTCCACCTGGTCCTGGATGTCCCCGAGCAGGGTAGTGACTCTCTTGGTTATCCCAGCAGCTTTACGCTTGTGTTCTTCCTGGTCCATTTTTTTCCGCTTCCTCAAGTTCAGCTTCTCTACATTCCGTCTCAGGTCCTCTTTCTTCTTCTCGGACACCTCAGCGAGCAGCTCCACGTCATGTTTCTTGTGGTCTCCGGCCAAGCAGCAGGACACACAGACACAGACGGCATCTTGAGTGCAGTAATATTTTAAGATCTCGTTGTGGACGGGACACTTCTTGTTCCCCATGAACACGGTCGGCTCAGTTAAAGCATGTTCTACAGACTGGTTGTGGGCCGCCAGGTGGAGATCACACAGGGAGGTCTCACACTGAACGCAGGTTTTAACAGCAGGAACAGGAGCCTGAACACAATACACGCAGAGGATCGCTGCCGCCGTCTGCCCGGACTGACGAGAAAACTGCTCCGCTATGTTGCAGAGCTTCATGTTCCTCTGCAGAGCAGGACGCTCCGTAAACTCCGCTCTGCACTCGGGACAGGTATAAACCCCGGCTCCATCCTGTGTATCCAGCACGTTCCCGATGCAGACCCGGCAGAAGTTGTGTCCGCAGCTCAGCATGACGGGATCGATGAAAATGTTCAGGCAGACGGAGCAGTTCAGCTCCTCTCTCAGATCAGACGCCATCCTAAAACAGAGGAAAGAAAACCAAAAGTGAAAGGAGTTCCTGGAGAGGAATAAAAAGAGTGTATTTTACTATTAGCCCTGGAATCACGACAGCTTTTGCATTTCTCAGCTTTAATGTGAAGACGTGTCCACTGCACATGCATTTTATGGATTAGCTGTTTTTTTTATTAATTTGTTTAAAGAGCGCAGAGAAGGTCTGACGCCGAAACCTTCATGAAATCTCCCGGCCGGCGTATATGCAACAATAAAAAAAATATTTGGCATTTCTGATATAAATTTTATAGAGTAATTTACTCATTAACATCACGGTGGGGTCAAAATGCTGTTTAGGTTATTTGACATAAAATGCTTAAGATCTGGAGTGCAGTATTTCTCCCCCCCCCCCACATGGAGCCAGAGGCGGCCCTGGAGTTTGTGAGACCTAAGGAGAAGCAGCAATTAACCTACTGCATGGGTCATGTTAGTTCTAGCTTTAGGGCTATAGTTAGAGTTTTTGGGTGTCAGGTTCGCTTATTTGTACCAGTGTTAATTGTAAAAACAAAATGGGTTATTTCTATCCATTTAAAGCGTACACCGGCTTGCCGAATATTGTGTAATGCAGGAGGCTCCCCAGGAGATCGAACACACTACTGGCAAGCTGCCAAAACCCAATGACACCTGTTCACCCATCTGTCCTGGAGCCTCCTTTGCCTCCACCAAGGTGCTTTTTGGACAGTAGGTCCCCAGGGATGGTAGCCTGGTGTGGGGTGAGTTTGAAGAGGAAGTGTCACCGGGAACAACACCATCTGACAGTCCAAATATGTAGCAGCAGCTGCTCTAGAGCTCCAAGCTGCAGAGGGGACCCCGCGCCAGAAACAGAGCTGGCGTTCCAGGGGGTGGAATTTCCCAGGGTGGGTCAGACATTGTGGCACTAAAAACTGGGATCGAGCTAGAGGCAGTGGCAACCCATACTAAAGATACGTAAAGGGTTATGGCTCAGGGCAGTGGCAAAACCGGTGCCGGGTAGTCTGCGGTGGGCAGGGTAAAGAACAATGGCAAGCCAGGTTATCGAGATCTTGTAATTGTATACAAGCACTGTATGTTCCCATTCAAAATACACTGATTTTCCTTCAACTTACACTGTGTTTTGAGAAGTGACTGGGGAGGGATAAAGGGCTATTCTCACAGAGCCTCGGTATCCTCGGATCCAGGCAGCGGATTGATGCACTCTGAGTAGCAGCATTACTGGCTTCATCCAGCAGATCAGCTTATTCCAAGCAGCCTCCTTCCTTCACTACATCCACGACTAAGGCTAGGGTCAGACGAGCGCAGTGCGAACGCGCGTGCAGGCGCACTTAATCACGGCCGCACTAGCAGCAGATGACGGGCAATGACGGCCAATATACGAAGTACGGTCGCACAAAAGTCCGGCTGCGCAACGCAAGTGGAAAACGAACGCATTTTGTCGAGAACGTAAAACCTCTAGTACGGTTGTACAGAGTGCGCTGCGTCCGCTAGCGGCGTGTGTGCGTGAATTGGAGATGTCAGACACTGCTAATGTCCGGCCAACATAACGTCCAGACGCAAAAAGTGTTTTATTGATGATCCGTACAAAATCACGGATGCAAATGCGCATAGTATGACCGCTATCGCGTACTCCGTGAAAAAATGCGTCCATTCGTTCGAACGCACTTTTTCACAGACAACGTGAAAATGCGTTCGTCTGACCCTAGCCTAAAGCCTCAGTTGGCACGCTACCCCAGAGCGCTCCAAGACAAGGACGGAGTTAACAGCAGATCTACTCATCTGAGTAGAGGCATCCGTCACAGGTGTGTATTTCTGTGGTCTGAATAGCACGGTGCACCAACATTAAGAGAAAAAACTCCGTCATCTGAGTAATTAGATGACCACCTAGTTTGCCTAATTATAGAGCCACCTCTGCATGGAGCAGCTTTCTTACCTCAACGAAGAAAAACCAAAGCTGAACAAGTTCTATCCAGACACACAGCTAGCACAGCATTTGTTGTTGGTAAAAGAGAAAGATAAGGATAGAATATATCATGCTACTTTATGTCATCTCACCTGAAATATACTTGCGTGAGATGGGGAAAACGGTCCTCAAACTTGGAGAAATGAATCAGACACCAGATCTAACGTAACCGACCCGCATACTCTGTATAAATAGAGAGACCATCAAATGAACGTTCCATTGGGTAGGGAAATACACACCCGGGACGCTGGGAGACAACCAAGCACCTTCCCACTGGATGTGTGGGTCAATATAGAATGCGAGGAAAGTTCAAACGCCTATGGGGAGGGACTCCAGCCTCCATCTAGCACCTTCATAGGCCGAAGAGGTGCCTTGTTGCCATAACGAACCCGCCAACCAACCCGAGTGAGAGGAACGCCAACCAACCCGAGTGAGAGGAACACCCCCCCCAGAGAAAGGATCTTCCCTTGGCTACTGATGGCTCTCAGCACAAGAGGCTACATCAGCACACTGAGTCAGAACATTCACCGCAGCCTCCCACCTGGCCGAGCCAGGAGAGGCACCCGTGCCGATTACCTGGTCAATGTTGGAGTGCAGGGATCATCATGCAGCCACTGACACGCTGGATCCACTGGCTGAAACATAGCACATGAATTACACATACTGCAGGGTTACATTATTTAAGCACTGCCCGCCAGCCTGAATAAGTTATGCGTGTCCAGGAAAACATGGCCGGCCTGCAAACCCTATATATACACACACAGTATATTGCAAGGGTCACTTTTTTGAAATGCGCCCCCAAGTGATTCCAACCCACAGACACTAGGCACATCTCCTCCCCACTTCCTTCTCTAGACCTCTCAGTGGTTGCTCTATTAAAAAGGGACGCTCTACAAATCCTGACCACTTTAGGTTTTTAAAATGGTCATGATGTGTGGAGTGCCCCCCCCCCTACCGGTTTTTGTCGAAATGCTGGATCAAGTAGAAGATTTTCCTCCACCCCATCCAGCAGCTGGAGAATTTGAATTTCCCGGCTGCCGGTTACTACTCAGTCACTAGTGATGTCACACAGAGCAGCAGACGTCACCATCTGAGACCAATTGGTCTCCAAGAGGCAGCGATGGATCAGATCTGTGGTGTTCCGATCCAGCATTCTGTGTGGGGGCTAAAGTTCACAAGTCCTGTTGCATTGTGCAATTTGCAGAAAGTACCGCAGGAAGTGTGAATTGCGCAGAAAAGTCTTAGGAGGAGCGCGCGGCGAGGGACAAAAGGAGAGCGAAAATAGGGCAAACTAAAACTAATAACAATTATTTAAGGGCTACAAAGGGAACGCCACTTCTCAGTGGAGTGTTCCTGGACGACTTCCTCAGGTGTCGGGTCACAGGAGCCTCCCTAGATTTAGCGCTTTGTCAGTGGTCCCACTTCCTTGAAGTCAGACCCGTCTTTTAAACCCCTCCCGGTGCACTGAAGTCATCATGCCAGCACCAGTTTCAGGTGCCTCCTCCCCAAAAGCAGAGGCTGGAGGGAGGTCCATGGGGAGATGACGTCAGTATGGGAATCCCCCCCCCCCCCACAGTCAGGGGATTCCCTATGTTAAAGTAGAGATATGGGAGTGCTTAGGACCCCTGTATCTCCAAAATCAGTGAGGAGCAGAGCATGGCCTTTCCAATGATACCAAACATGAACAGGTTATATGGAAAGTTTTTTTTTTAATATAATGCAGCGCTAATGTTCACTTTTCAATTAATGCTGCACGAACTCACTTCATTTCCCATGATGAAATGATCTAAAAAGTTATCAGCGTTAGTTTAAATCACGTATTTTAAACAGAATACAGGAACAGGTTCCCATTTCTAATTTTTTTTAACAAGCGTAGCCCATAGAAAGTGTGATATATATATATATATATATATATATATATATATATGGTGTCTGGGTCCTGTAATAAAACAGGTCTTCAAATCAGGAGCACAAAACCGTCCATTGGCTCAGCACACAGAGGTGAAATGTCTGATTGAAAGACCAAAGACTCCTGAGGCCTGTTCAATACCTCAGCCGCTGCAAGTGCTAAGTTAGCAACTTGCATTGAACGCCGTTCAACCGCTCAGCGCTCAGCAGTGCTAACCTAGCACTTGCAGCGACCCGAGGAGATGCTTCGTGTGACGTATTAAAGATGGCCGCCGCATGAAGCCAGTAACAATGCCCTACAGCAAGATGGCCGCCGCCTCGAAGCAAGTAATAATTCCCTACAGCAATGTTAATTTTGAGGTTTTGTTCACCAAAGCACAAAATATTTATTTATTATTTCCCCCTGCACATAGACATATATTACAGTTCAATTTATATATTGTTTCAGAAGTAAACATAACTTTTATTCATTAAAAACTATCATTTGTGGTGTGTGCAAACAAAACGGAATTGTGCTGACTGCTTCTCTTTATTATTTTTTGTCCGAGTGATCCGAAAAACAATCTGAATTTTTCATTAAGAAATTGTCGGCCATTTTGGATTCAAAATTCGCATCCAAAGGGTTCAACGACACTGCTGCAGCAAACTGAATTGCTGCGCTGCAGCAATTCAGCAGCTGCTGAGGTATTGAACAGGCCTCTGCTCTGCCTCCAATAGTTTGAAGCAGCTGGGTCACCAGGTCGGCCATGTTTTCCTGGACACATATTAGTTTTAAGCAGAGGGGGAGTAGAGGGAAAAGTGCTGCCCTGCAACATGTATAATTTATATGCTGCAGGAAGGAAATCAAGGCAGGACACCTGGGATTCCTTACCTGCAGTGTATGGATTATACATGCTGCAGGGTGATATTTTTCATGCACTGCCCATCAGCATGAATACATTATATGCATCCAGGAAAACATGGCCGCCCTGGCAACACTAGATGCAGGAGGACAAGCAGTTAAATGATCACATTTCAGAATCCTGGGCAGCAGTTTACTATGACCCAACAACTCACCTTGTCTGCGCTGCAACCACTGCACAATGCTCTGCTGCTGCTGCACACTGTTTCTACACAATGCTCTGTCCCTGCACACTGCTCTTCCTCTGTATCCAAGGTTCCTCCAATATGGCCGCCTGATCACATCCTTAGCCAATAGCCATGAGTGAATGTAGCCCCGCCCACCCAGGCTGTCAGACAATGGGAGGCCAGAAACCTTTTACTCCCCCCCCAGGTCATCAGATCCCCCAACCTGGAAAAAAATGTAACATGGGTCTGTGACCTGAAAATGACCCCATTGGAGAGGCCTCCACTGTGCACCTGCTAAACCAGGGTTTTCCCAAACCAGTCCTCAGGAGCCGCTGACAGGCCAGGTTTGCAGGATATGTGAAGCGCAGCACAGGGTATGATTTGCTGCTCAGTGATTGCAGGATTCAGTCTGTTTTTCCCCAAAGTGATCCTGAAAACCTGTCCTGTTAGAGGGACCTGAGGAGAGGTTTGGGAAACATTGTGTTAAATACTGCGGAAAGTTCCAGCCGGTGTTTTATTATTCTTTTTGTGCAGAAAGTTTAACCCTGAAAGCTTAAATTAACCCTGTTGTGCCGGAGACATGATGCGCTCATCTCAATCACTCCCTCTGGCTCAGAATTTACTATACGAACACATATATAGGGATTAATTACTATCATAGGCGTCGCTGCAGGGGGGTTATTCCCCCCATGGTTATCCCCCCCCATGTGCCCCCGCCCACCAGGAATCATCTTCCAGTTTAGGCTAGGGACAGATGAGCGCATTTTCTGCAGCCACCGTCAAAATGTACGTCGATGCGTGCGCACGCATTTTTTCACGGAATACGCTTAAGTGGTCAGACGATGCGCAATTCTGGACGTATTTCATGACGGTGGGGTAAAAAGAAGTCTAGGGAAATCCGGCTGTTTGAACGTTATGTTGGCCGCACACTAGCAGCGTCTGACGTCTCCTAATCACGCACACACGCTGCTATGCGGCCGCAGCGCACTTTGTACGTCAGTAGCAGCGGTTTCACGTTCTGATAAAAATGCGTTCATTTGCTGGTTGCGTGGTGTCGGCGCACTTTCGTACGCACGTACTGCGTATATTGGCCGTCATTGGCCGTTATGTGCTGCTACTGCCGCCGTGATTTAGTGCGCCTGCACGCGCGTTCCGACTGCCCCACTCTGACCCTAGCCTTAACCCACTTCCTTGTACATCCGTCCCCGTGTGTGGTCATACATGGTCCATCGAGGTGTCATTGGAAAGGGCAGAGTCTGGCCAGTGATACTCAACACGAACATATTCCGTGTAAAGAAAAAAAATCAAAAATAAAAACAGAACCTTTTTCAAAGGGTTAAAATGGCTCAGCAGTAAAGGGGTTAACAGTCAGTCTATATATCACATTGTGTATTACTTTCGTTTTTTTTTCCCTTGCTTTAGTAGTATGTTAACCCTTTCACTGCTGACCCATTTCACCCCTTCGTGCTGAGCTAATTTTTACCGCTTTCGCTCATTGTGTTTAAGCGTGATTTGAAGCCACATTTTAGTATGCGACCCAGACATATTATATATCGTTCTTTCCGGCAGACTCGGCAGATTCATAATATATCATTATTATATGTATACGTCATGTCATGTCTGTATATTACAACTAAAATGCAATAAAATTAGAATTTTCAATAATTTACAGCGTGTAAAGTGTTTTTTTTCTGTTTTTATCACACAAGCGTTTGCGTTTATATTTTCTATGGGGTGCGCTTGGTAAAAAAATTAGAAATAGGGACTCATTACATTTTTTGGGTGGGAATTACGTGATTTTTAGCAAACGCATTAGTGCAGCATCATTGTTCACATTATAATTGTAATGGGAACAATATTGCTGCATTAATAAAAAAACATAAAAAACAAGTTTTTATATTTATTTCATTTGTTAATTATTTTTATTAATTTTTCCTTACTATTAACATGGTCATCTTTGGTATCATCTGAAAGGCCATGCTCTGGCCTTTCCAGTGACACCAACCATGATCCTCTAGCTACCGCTTGGGAGATAGGGGGTTCCTTTGAACCCTCATATCTCCACCAGGGGATTTCCTTTGATCGGGAGGGAGAGGGATCCGAAAGGATCCCCCCTCCTTCCAGGAGATCTCCCGGCTTTGCCAGGGGGGTCGTCTGAAAATGACATCATGGCGCAATGATGTCATTGACATCGGGAGGCCTATAAATTAGGCATTTGACTTCCCTGAAGTCAGAACGCCGCAGGACCCTGGAGAGAGGGCTCCCGCTCGCGGGTGATGTGTTAGGACTGTCCTCCGCATATAGCTGGAGTCAATGAGGACTTTCCCCACACGTCACCCATAGCAAATGAGTTAATGGGCAGGCTTCATCTCTCGCAGTATACATTTTATTTTTCCCTTGATTAATGGCATTTTAGGGGTTAATGGGTAGGCTACATGCCTCACAGTGTATTAATTTCATGTTTCCCTGAGTACTGGCATTTTAGGGGTTAATGGGTAGGCTACATGCCTCGCAGTATTCATTTCATGTTTCCCTGAGTACTGGTATTTTAGGAGTTAATGGGTAGGCTGCATGCCTCACAGCATATTCATTTCATGTTTCCTTGGTTGCTGGCATTTTAGGGGTTAATGGGTGGGCTACTGCCTCACAGGGTATTCATTTCATGTTTCCTTGGTTACTGGCATTTTAGGGGTTAATGGGTAGGCTACATGCCTCACAACATATTAATTTCATGTTTCCTTGATTACTGGCATTTTAGAAGTTAATAGGTAGGCTACATGCCTCACAGCGTATTCATTTCATATTTCCTTGATTACTGGCATTTTAGGAGTTAATGGGTAGGCTACATGCCTCACAGCATATTCATTTCATGTTTCCTTGATTACTGGCATTTTAGGAGTTAATGGGTAGGCTACATTCCACCCTGTTTATTATTTTTATTGTATTTCCCTGAGTTTATGGCATTTTAGGGATTATTTTGAAAGTTAGAAACTGAAACTTTCTCTCTTTTCTTTTCCTTTCCTACCCCCTGTGTTTCCCCGGCCGGTCTATTTATATCCCTGAGCAGCTACACCTGGGAGGAATCTGGAGCAAGAAGCAATAAAGCCAAACTCTACACATCCGCCGCCTGGGGTTAAGTGTCCCATCCTTCCCTTGCACTTTGTCACAGTAATAACGGCTTATCGGAAATGGAGAGAAAGTCATATTACCGGTTCTTAGAAAATAGACAGCAAGGTGGAGAATGAGCAAATAGACCGTATCAGGAGAAATAACTGAGTCCAAAGAGCCCGGGGTGATTTATGGATGAAGCCACAAACAATTCAAACCTTCCCAAATATCAAAACCGAAATGCATGAATAAAAATACTCTCTAGGGCAGTGCTTCCCAACCCTGCTCCTCAGGTCCCCCTAACAGGCAAGGTTTTAACCCCATAACTCCCAAAGTCAAGTTCACTTGATTTTCTATTGTAACCATTGAAAAGCACTCATTAGCAAATAAAAACCCCATTTTCACACCGTTTTACAGCAAGATTATTACGTCTCCTGTAAAGAAACAAAATCTTTTCTTTTATCTTTCTCCAGTTACCCTGGCGAGAAATAAAACAAGCTGCAAATAGCAGCCCCCACCCTCACTGTAACAAAAAGCTCAACAACCTTTACTGCAGCATTCCAGCAGCCAGGGATTTGTCACAATACAGGGAGAGCTGTGGGGTCAGTCGCTGCTGTATAGGGATAAGATTCAGGGGGTTATAATGAGTGTAAATCACTGTACAGTACAGATACAAGGTGTTGCTGTAATTGCCAAACACAGACATTATGCAGCACATACAGATACAAGTTGTTGCTGTAATTGCCATACACAGGCATTATGCAGCACATACAGATACAAGTTGTTGCTGTAATTGCCATACACAAGCATTATGCAGCACATACAGATACAAGGTGTTGCTGTAATTGCCATACACAGGCATTATGCAGCACATACAGATGCAAGTTGTTGCAGTAATTGCCACACACAGGCATTATGCGGCACATACAGATACAAGGTGTTGCTGTAATTGCCATACACAGGCATTATGCAGCACATACAGATACAAGGTGTTGCTGTAATTGCCATACACAGGCATTATGCAGCACATACAGATACAAGGTATTGCTGTAATTACCATACACAGGCATTATGCGGCACATACAGATACAAGGTGTTGCTGTAATTGCCATACACAGGCATTATGCAGCACATACATATACAAGGAGTTGCTGTAATTGCCATACACAGGTATTATGCGGCACATGCAGATACAAGGTGTTGCTGTAATTTCCATACACAGACATTATGCAGCACATACAGATACAAGGTGTTGCTGTGATTGCCATACACAGGCATTATGCAGCACATACAGATATTGCATTGCTAATAACCTCATTCTGATCACTACAAACCCCCATAAGCAGGAGATCTCACCATTTTATGATCTGTCTGCAGCACATTTACTGCATCTGCCTGTATGCTGATAATGCAGACCCCGTGTAAGCAGGAGATCTCACCATTTTATGATCTGTCTGCAGCACATTTACTGCATCTGCCTGTATGCTGATAATGCAGACCCCGTGTAAGCAGGAGATCTCACCATTTTATTATCTGCCTGCAGCACATTTACTGACACAAAGGCCATTTCTGCCTGTATGCTGATAATGCAGACCCTGTGTGACACTGTGCCAGATAAGAGACGCCATCTAGAGTTTACAACCTTTCATCCCAGCGATATTTCTGTAAAGGATAAACCAATACATGAAAAGCTACAAATTAGCATTTACATTATTTAAATTTTTTAATTGTCTCAGAACAACAATCTCTTTGCAAAAGTTTTATTTTTTCTCAGATTTAGTTGTTTACTTCTCATCCCGTGGTTCAAATAAATGTCATAATAAAATTTCTCAACAAAAATCACTTGGAAGTGAAGGGGTTAATACTCTGCTGATCTCACCCAAAAAATCCAACACGTTTCCTTCTCATAAAAGGCTTCTCGAATCGGCAATAAACGTTCTGTTAGATGTTTATTGTGAGATGCTGTTCGTGCGGGCGGGAGGAGGTCGGATGGTGGTGGGTGGTGGCAGGTAAGCAAGCACGCTCCATCCCAGGCTTGGAAAACGGACCTTTCAGTTTTACTTTGCTTCCAGGAACGTGAAGGCAACGGGACATTCTGGGCAGAGAATAAAAATGTTTTTTGGTGGATTCGCCCTTTTTCTCACGTTGCAGCAGATATGTGAGTACCGGCGGCATTTCATTCGTTTGGCGACAGGGAGTGAGGGAAGGGTCACACTTATACTTTGCATTTGTTGCCTCTTGCATGTCCAGAAAGCTGGGACTTCATAGAGAAAGGGTAAATATGGGGAAATCTTGTAAAAAATTATTATTTCACCTTTGAACGTTTGTCCCAAAACAGCAGCTAAGAGCCCTCAGTATATTGATCTGGTTGTTCACTCCTCTATAAGTGCAAGGGTATGGAGCATGTATAGCAGTGACGTGTGGTGAGGTCAGTGCGGTGAGTATCAGAGCCAGATATACACAGGGTTACGCAGTCGCAATTTACGCATTTGATTATCGTTATATAGGAGAATAGAGTTTCACTAATTGTAAAGTTCACCTTTTTTTTTACAGTTCTAAGAGCATGCACTTACAATACTGACTAATAGAGGGTGCTATTTCAACTCTTACATTAAAATAAAGTTTGCATATAGGTTTTTAGTTCTAAGAGCATGCACTTACAATACTGACAAATAGAGGGCGCTATTACAACTTACTTTAAAATAAAGTTTGCATATAGGTTTTTAGTTCTAAGAACATGCACTTTCAATACTGACTAATAGAGGGCGCTATTACATGCTGACTGCTGATCTCTGCCTGCCCGCCCCCCTCCCCCACGACTGACGAGGACAGTCACATGACTGTCCTGCATCAATCAATCCAAGGGGAGCTCTGCCTTCCATGGGGGGTGGTTTTTTTTTTTAAAAAAAAGAAGTGCTTGAGACCAATGGAGCTTTCCAATTGGCTCAAGCTTTCAATTGCTCTCAGTGCCTCTGGAGGCACTGAAAAGCGTAGAACCAGGAAGTCAGCTTGAGCTATGCAATTATCGTAGCGTTCAGCTGCACAAATTGCATGTCCTATGCTGTCTCAGTGCTGCCCCTGCTGTCTGTGTAGTGAATCACACACACACACACACAGCAGCTGGTAAACTGAAAGTACAGGGGAAAAAAAGCAGAGGATAGAGAAGCCCAGCAAGGGAGCGTGGAGAGGGGAGTATGAGAACTTTTTTCAATGAATAACATTTTATTTACAGATTAACTATACATACATGTCATTGCAGCACAATGAGCACATTCATTTACTGGAATGGCAGGGGAGGCCCTGCCTCCCCTTCCACCCCTGACTGCACGTCCCTGATGTATAGTGCACATGATGACACCCTGAGACAAAGGACGTGTAGGGGCAGCGGACTTTCCTCATTCAATGCCTGCGAGGATGGGAATAGCAGTAGAGAGCCCCTCCAGTGGCACGTGGAAAGCCCCTCCAGCAGGCATGTAGAGAACCCCTCCAGCCGGCACGTGGAACGGACCTCCAGCGGGCATTTAGAGAGCCAGTCCAGCCGACACATGGAAAGCCCCTCCAGTGGGCACGTGGAAAGCCCCTCCAGCGGGCATGTAGAGAGCCCCTCTAGCCGGCACGTGGAACGGACCTCCAGCGAGCATGTAGAGAGCCCCTCCAGCGGGCATGTAGAGAGCCCCTCCAGCCGGCACGTGGAAAGCCCCTCCAGCGCGCATATGGAGTGCCCCTCCAGCAGGCATGTAGAGAGCCCCTCCAGCGGGCACGTGGAAAGGACCTCGAGTGGGCATGTAGAGAGCCCCTCCAGCCGACACGTGGAAAGCCCCTCCAGTGGGCATGTAGAGAGCCCCGCCAGCCGGCACGTGGAAAGGACCTCTGGCGGGCATGTAGAGAGCCCCTCCAGCGGGCATGTAGTGAGCCCCTCCAGCAGGCAAGGAGAGAGCCCCTCCAGCGGGCATGTAGAGAGCCCCTCCAGCCGGCACATGGAAAGCCCCTCCAGCGGGCATGTAGAGAGCCTCTCCTGCTGGCACGCGGAAAGCCCCTCCAGCGGGCACGTGGAAAGTTCCTCCAGCGGGCATGTAGAGAGCCCCTCCAGCTGGCACATGGAAGGGACCTCCAGCGGGCATGTAGGGAGCCCCTCCAGCGGGCATGTAGAGAGCCCCTCCAGCCGGCACGTGGAAAGCCCCTCCAGCGCGCATGTGGAGAGCCCCTCCAGCAGGCATGTAGAGAGCCCCTCCAGCGGGCACGTGGAAAGTACCTCGAGTGGGCATGTAGAGAGCCCCTCCAGCCGGCATGAAGAGAGCCCCTCCAGCCGGCACGTGGAAAGCCCCTCCAACACGCACGTGGAGAGCCCCTGCAGCAGGCATGTAGAAAGCCCCTCCAGCGGGCATGTAGAGAGCCCTCCAGCCGGCACGTGGAAAGCCCCTCCAGCGGGCATGTAGAGAGCCTCTCCAGCGGACACGTGGAAAGCCCCTCCAGCGGGCATGTAGAGAGCCTCTCCAGCTGGCACGTGGGAAGCCCCTCCAGCGGGCATGTGGAAAGCCCCTCCAGCAGGCATTTGGAGAGCTCCTTCAGCGGGCACGTGGAAAGCCCCTCCAGCGGGCATGTGGAGAGCCCCTCCAGCGGGCATGTAGAGAGCCCCTCCAGCGGACACGTGTCAGATTAAAGGGACACTCTACTCATCCTGACCACTTTATAATTTTACAATGTGCAACTTGTACAAGAGTCACCTTGGCTGAAAAGTCAAAAAAGGTGACCCAAGATAGCCGTGGATACCACCAGAGTAAGGGCCTAACCCTCAAAGAAAAAGCTAAACACCAAAGTAACAACAAAGATTGTGTCTGATATCGATACACAACTCAAAGTGATGTAAAAAAAGTCATAAATCTTTATTTAAATCATATAATAAAAGTTCTCATTTTAAGAACCATTAAAAATAATGTAGGGTACCCCATTCGTATCAGTGTGCGACCGATGTAGCCCCCGCTCTCATGTACTGAGTTAGAGCTCTATCATATGTAGCGAATATGCCTACATGTATATCTGCACACCTATCCCTTCAATGCCCTCTAGGGGGAGGGAAGCTGGCGAAAGCCGAATTCTTGTTCTATGTGTCATTGTTGTTGTTTGTGTTGCTCTTCTGTGTTGTTGTTTTTTTTCCTCTATGTTTTGTTCCTTACTTGCTTTCCCCTTTTCTTCTCCTTTCCCCCCCCCTCTCCTCGTGTCTGAGGTACAATTGAGAAATTTGGGTCTGCGGTGCGTCGCTGTATTTCTATGTGTTCTGCGTTCTTTGCCCTTGTACCTCCCTGATTCCTTTGAAATAAAGTCTTTTTTTAAAAAAAAAACGGCAAATAACCCTGTATGTAGAAAACACTGACCTTGCTGCCAGCGTGGCAAATGAAAATGTGAGTAACGGCAGTGGTATTGCTCATTTTGTACGTGACAAGTGGACAATGCCATCGCTTTGGAACCAAAAAAAAATTAGCAGTTTTTATGAATTCACCACAGGGTGGGGAACGAGAGAGCACCGAAATGTCGGCAACATTTCGGTGCTTTCGGAATAACCCCCATAGTCTACAGGGTCCCAAAGGTTCCTCACTACAGTGCGGTGGTTTAGGTTTTTGATGGAACATTGCGTAATACCACATTGTGCCATCACCTCCACACTTGCTGGTGACAGGGGAAATGAGATGGTGAGTTAGTGCAGCATCATTGTGCGCTTTATAATTGAAAAGTTACCAATAGTGCTGCATTGGAATAAAAAACAAAAAAGAGAAAATAAATGTTTACTTATTTTTTAAACTTTTATATACAACCTGGACATGTTTGGTATCATTGGAAAGACCATGCCCTGGCCTTTTCAATGATACCTCATTAGACCTACACGATTTGGTTCAGGAGATACAGTAGTCTTAAGGCATGGTCTGATCGTGGGATTCACTCGCCCGGACCGCAGCCAAGAGTTTAAATTAGAAGTATTCCTGCCTGGTGGTGTCACCCCCTAGAGGTTGTCACATGGGTGCATTCTGCACCCCCGCACCCCCTTGTAACACCACTGCACCAAGCTCTGATAGTCGGTATTCATTTCTGCATACCGGCTAGAGTTGAGAATAGCGAACAACCATGGAATAGCTCACTGACACTGTCATCATTTTGAACCACCTATACAAAGTACAGGAGTTATTAATGTACAGTAAGGTTCCACTAATTCCGAGCCCCAAGCAAAACTTAGGGGCAATGTCAGAATAGCAACTCCGTTTGTTAACTTAAGGTCAAGAATGGAATAGGACCCAATGTTTGCTTATATCTGTACTATATACGTAAGCAGTTTTAGCAACCTCAATCTTATCCCTGTGCATTATTGAGTTACCCCACAGCTCTCCCTGTATTCTGTCAAATCCCGGCTGCTGGAATGATGCTGTAAAGTTTGTTGAACTTTTATAATGCTGCAGATGAGGGCTGCTCCTTCCTCCTTTACAGATATAGAATGACATGAGTGAGGTCTGTGTTCTCTAATGGAAGAACATCATTCCTGCATTAAAAACAGCAGTAAGCAGGATTTTAGTGGTTAATTTTTATTTATTTATTTATTTATTTATAAATAATGTATACTAGTTTAGGGATGTGTGAAGGGGTTAAAAGTGCTGCTTTGGAAACAATCTACTATTCTACACGAATTCTAACTAGAATAAATAATAATTCATCAGAATAGAGTATCTGCAACAAACAGAACGATGTTAAACATACAGTAAGAGCCGTCGCTGATATTGTATCATTTTGCATTGTGTCTCGTCAGGTTCTGGGCTGGAAGTGAGAGTCCCTCGTTCACAAACCACGTCGCTCGGATCCCGGGTTATTCTCCCCTGCGCTTTCCGTGTCAAAGACTCTCCAGTGAATCCCAGTCTCCTTGTCGTTATTTGGAAGTTTGGAAACAAAGAACTGGTTAAGTATGAAAATAATGAAATGACGTCAAACATGAAAGCGTCAATGGACACGCAGGTGACTATGAATGGAGACGTCTCTCTGTCTTTATATAACGTCACCATCTCCGATGAAGGAACCTACAAGTGCTTAGTGATTTATGGTCAAGAGAATCAAGACAAGACCATTAATTTACATGTCCAAGGTATAGTAACACCGGCTCAGACAGGGGCGGATCCAGAGACTAGTCTCGGGAGGGGCACTTACAGAAAATAAGGTGTTTTAGCAGAGAGCCCGACTCACGAGAATTTACAGAGGGCCCGGCTCACAGGAGTTTACAATCTAGAAGAGCAGAGGGCCCGGCTCACAGGAGTTTACAATCTAGAAGAGCAGAGGGCACCCAGGAGCTTACAATCTAGAGGAGCAGAGGGCACCCAGGAGCTTACAATCTAGAGGAGCAGAGGGCACCCCGGATTTTACAATCTAGAGGAGCAGAGAGCCCCCAGCTCACACATGGATTTGCCCCCAGCTCATGGATTTGCCCAGCTCATGGATTTGCCCCCAGGTCATGGATTTGCCCAGCTCATGGATTTGCCCCCAGCTCATGGATTTGCCCAGCTCATGGATTTGCCCCCAGGTCATGGATTTGCCCCCAGCTCATGGATTTGCCCAGCTCATGGATTTGCCCCCTGGATCCGCCTGGATTTGCCCAGCTCTCACCTGGATATTCCTCCAGGCCTCCAGCTCCGGCAGGGGTTCACTCTGAGCCGGGGACCCAGATGCCGGGCAGCGCGGGAGTGCCTGCCCGGTCCTGAAGAGTCCGTCCTGTTGAGTGATGCGGCTGCGTGGCGTGCGTGCGCAGGTCACGCGGTCCGGCCAGTCAGGTGGTACAGAGACTCAGTACCACCTGATTAGCCGGACCACGTGACCGCCGGCGCCTGCACGCAGCCGCATCACTCAACAGGACGGACTCTTCAGGACCGGGCAGGCACTCACGCGCTGCCCGGCATCTGGGTCCCCGGCTCAAATCTCGGGGGGGGGCAATTGCCCCGTTGCCCCCCTGGATCCGCCCCTGGGCTCAGATTGCAACACATACTGACTCTCACCCGGCTTCATGTATGGTATATATTGAGTACATTAAAAAAATACAGTGTGGATTCAGACAACCCGAAAGCAGGTCGTCTTATGCCGTATGTGTGTCATTTTTCGGCCTTATCAGCTGCCTGCAGCCAAAACCAGGATGCTAAGGGGAAAAATTTGTGTTCGCTAATCTCCCCCTAGAGCCTCCATTTTAACTGCAGACTATAGGACTGGCGCTGAGTCCAGCAGCTTGCCCCATTGCGATCACTAGGCTCCAGGATGTCGGGGGCAGCGCTAACACAGCACTCCGAGCATCCCCTCCATGGAGTCCAAAGGACTGCTGCCCGGATCGCAAGACCATCAGGATCTCACCTCTTTGCATCCCATGGTTCAAATAAATGTTATGATAAAACACTCCACTGTGATGGCTCCGACCAAGGTGACGCCTCTCAGCTGTCTCCAACTGGATGACTTCCCGGTACCTAAAGCTTAACTTCTCTAAAGCTGAACTCCTTGCCTTCCCTCCCTCTAAATCCTTCTTTCTTGCGTCCATTTCCCTTCAGATGAATGGTGCCACCATTACTTCTACCTCTCAGGCTGGTTGCCTCGGGCTCCTCTTCGACTCAGATGTATCCTTTACTCCTCACATTCAGCCACTCACCAAATCTTGCTACTTACACCTAAATAACATTGCACGCGTCCGTTCCTGTCTTATTCAGGACTCTACTAAAATGCTCATCCAAGCTCTTATTATCTCCCACCTTGGCTACTGTAACCTCCTTCTCTCTGGCTTTAAGAGATCCCAGAATATCCCACTGCAGTCTGTTAGGAACGCATGTGCCAGACTCACACCTACCGCCCCGCTCCTCTCACACCTCAACCTCCCGCACCTCTCTCACCTCACCTCTTGCACCTCTCACACCTTTGTCAATCTCTACACTGGCTCCTGTTTCCTTTAGAATCCATTTCATTATATTGGTCACATATAAAGCTCTCCATAACTGCGCTGCTCCCTACATCTCCTCCCTTATTAACAGGTACATCCCATCCCGACCACGTTGCTCTGGCCAATGATCTGATGTTATCGTCTCCTCATACCTGGACCCCCAACTCCCACCTTCAGGACTTCTCCGAGCTGCCCTCTTTCTATGGAACTCCCTCCCCCGCAACATCACACTCTCCCTGTCTTTCCAGTCCTTCAAGAAGTCTCTGAAAACAAATTACTTTAGAGAAGCCTATTGGCTCACTCCATAATCCCCCTCTGTTCATTTTCTGCTGCATCTTCCCACCCAGCCCACATTAGGGATGTGCGTTTCGGGTTTCGAAATTTCGGAATTTTCACGAAATTTCCCGATTCGTGTTTTCGGATGCGGCCGAATTTCCGAAAATTTTTAGATCCGAAAATGGCAGATCTGAAAAGTTTTCCGAGCCGAAACTAAATATTTTCGGAATTTTCGAATGGACTTGAAATGTGTCAAATCGAAATTTATTGCTTTGAAACGAGGAGAACAGACGTTCCGAAAAAACGAAAATATCCGAACTTACGAAAAGTCGATACAAAAAACGAGCAAAGTGACATGAAAATACGAAAAATGGTCGAAATTCCGAAAACATGTGCAATTCCGAAAAACGAAAATTTTCGAAATCGCGAAAAGTCGTTACAAAAAATGAGCAAAGTGACACGAAAATACGAAAAATGGTCGATATTCCGAAAAAAAAAAGTACACGAAAAACGAATCGAGCCGAACCGAATCGAAACAGAAATCGGTCGAAACGAGCCGAATCGAAAAGTTTAAAAATCTGAAAAATCGAACCGAATCGAACCGAAAAAAAAATCGGTGCACAAGCCTAGCCCACATGCACCCCGTTCCTTCTTGTGTTCTATTCACCCTCACCTATTGTGTCACCCCTCTCCGCTTAGATTGTAAGCTCTCGAGCAGGGTCCTCTCTCCTGCCGTCCTGTGTGTTTAACTTGTAAGTATATTTGTTATTCTGAATCTCCCATTGTACATCGCTACGGAACTTGTTAGCGTTTATAAACTGTAACAAAAATCGCTTGGTAGTGAAGGGGTTAAGGAACATAGATGACCCTAGAGGAATCATGGCATATTAGTATCCAAAAACCCAGGATTACATGAAAGGTTAAGGTTAACCATCATATCTCTGCTTCATCTCTAGAGGCACCCACAGTGCAGATCTTCACGTCCGAGGTCCCAGGCAACCAGGAGCAGATCGTTGTCTGTGAAGCGAGAGGGTTTTACCCCGAAGCCATAACAGTAAACTGGAATCTGAACGGGAAACCGGCAGAGACCCCCGGCAGAAACGCAGACGGCACATTTAATAAGCGGATTTATTATCATACCCACCCATCATTGGACAAGCCTGAAGACATCTCCTGTGAGGTGCAGCACGAGACGTTATTTGGTCCAATAACTGAGACACGACAAATCAGACGCTTCAGTAAGTCCCAAATAAAAAAATCAAGGCTTGAAAAACTGATCTACGCCCGAACGTCACAGATTGCTAAATAAAAGCTCCCTTTTTTAAATGACTTATTGGAGCGACCGGCTCCTCTGTTTCTCTTTCAAATGCAAATAAAAATAATAACCTACAACACTGCTTCCCAGCCCTGCTCCTCAGGTCTCCGAACAGGCCAGGTTTGCAGATATGTGAAGCACAGGACAGGGGATATGATTTGCTGCTCAGTGATTGCAGGATTCAGTCTGCATTTCCCCAAGGTGATCTGCAAACCTGGCCTCTTAGGGGAACCTGAAGACCAGGGATGGGTAACACTGTGCTGTAATATCCAGGGCTGGCGGCAAAAGTAAAATCTTCTTTAATTGTTGGTCATATCTAAGGCCCCAAGACCCTACACTGCAAAGCAGAATAAATGAGCTCCAATTATCTATCCTCTTACACTAAGGGTGAAAGGTAGGGATGTGCGTTTCGGGTTTCGGAATTTCGGAATTTTCACGAAATTTCCCGATTCGTGCATTCGGATTCAGACGATTTTACGAAAATTTCAGATCCGAATTTTACGAAAACGAAAAATGTACGAAACGAAACGAAAATTTGTTCGGAATTTTCGAATGAACTAGAAATGTGTAAAATCGAAAATCATTTTCGTTCCATTCGTAATTTCGGCTCCATTCCTGATTTCGGTTCCATTTCAGTAATTTCGGACAACATGTTTTTTGGTTATATCGCTGATTCTGTAATTTTGTATCATTCCCATCTCAATGTATCCTTCTTGTAAAACATGAGAAATCTCAATGGCAGAATTATCGTATCGACAGAAATATCGGACCCGAAAAACCATTAGTTACGTCACAACGAATAGACACTTTGAAACAAGAACAGAGGTTCCGAAAAACACTAAAATTTCCGAAATTACGAAATAAAAGTCGATACGAAAAAGAAACGAAAACGAAACGAACCGAAACGGAAATCGACCGAACCGAAAATTTACAAAATACGAACCGAACCGAATCGAACCGAAAAAAAATCGGTGCACAAGTCTAGTGAAAGGATAGTCACGGATTAACGAGAGTGAAGTATGGAAGCGTAACTAGTCCATACTTAAATCCCCTTAAACTGTGACTATCCTTTCATTGAAGGTATCCACACACCAGCCCACCTCCATGCCCTGAAATAAGAGAAACTCAATCTTATCTTTGTACTAAATTACCCACAACCGTAGACTTTCCCTTTGTACATTATTTATACGGTGTCGTTAAAATATAAAAGAACTCTTTGATTTGGTTCAGTCCGAATTCCAAATCACCAAGTCGAGTCACTTCTCAAATATATTTTCTAAATTATTACGAAACGCCCTGAATATCAATGGATTGATTCGCTTTACTGAAAACCATTGAAGTCACTGTACAGTGCACATTTTCTAATCTTGATAATGGCGTTTCTGTTTCTGATTTTCTTATTGTCAGTCTGGGTGGAGTAGAGGTAACATCACTGCTCTGCGTGGAGAGAGTCTGTGGAGATATGGGTTCGATCCCAGCAAGAGCACCTCTCCAGTAAGTGTCCTTGGGCAAGACACCTAACGGTACATACTCACCACCCAGGACATACTTGAAAACGAGAGAAATCTCAATGTATCCTTCCTGGTAAAATCCTTTCTCAAAAAAATAAAACATATAGAAATACTAACAATAATATAAAAAATGCCAGAAACAGTAATCCTGTCCCCAACCAGAAAACAAGCAGAAATACTAACCCTAATCATAACAGAAGCAGAAATAGTAACTCTAACCATATCATAACAGAAGGAGAAATATTAAACCTAAACTTAAAACTAACCCTACTCAAAGAAAAAGCAGAAAACAAGCATAAATAGCGACAATAAGAGTAACCCTAAAAGTTACCCTAATCATAGAATAAGCACAGTAAGAGTAACCCTACCCCGAGCAGAAATACTAACCCTAATCAGAATACAAATAGAAACAGTGACACTAACCCTAATCATAACAGAAGCAGAAATAGTAACTCTAACCCTAATCATAACAGAAGGAGAAATAGTAAACCTAAACCTAAAAGTAACCCTACTCAAAGAACAAGCAGAAAGAGTGTCACATCTGCCAATGCTGCTTCCTTGCAGTACCCACGTGTTCTAACCCAGCCAGACTCCAGTGCCTTCCTCCAGTCTTTAGACGAAGTTTAAGGACCGGGACACATAGAGCCTGCTAGCACCCCCAGAAATAAGGTGACGCTGTAGATCTGTGGTTTTTTGGGTTAGAAACGGAACTGGTTTGCTTTAATCAGAGACACATTTATACAGTCACACATAGGTCATTTACATACACAAACTCACAACATCTTTTAAGGGAGGTTTTGGTGTAATCTAATTAGATTTAGGTAGATGGTTAAATTAAACATTATGTAACATTTCTAAAGGAGTCAAGACAAGGGATTATGATAACAGGTACACAAGAGCCAGACAGTAGACAGATAATGAGGCACTATTTGCATAATTCAGATTAAACTAATTTAATTACATTGCTCTAGTTAAACAAAGAAATAAGATTCAAACTAAATTACAAAGACTAGACAATGCATTCCTACATAATCACAAATTCTGCACACAAGAGGGCAATGAAAATAATAATGAAGCTCAGGCCTGCACCCCAAAACCGTCTCAATGCCCACGTACACCAAGTCCAAAGTGACGCACGTCACAATGCTCCATTCAGAAAACAAGCAGAAATACTAACTCTAACCCTAATCATAAAACAAGCAGAAATACTAACTCTAATCCTAATCATAAAACAAGCAGAAATAGTAACCCTATCCCTAATCATAAAACAAGCAGAAATACTAACCCTAATCATAAAACAAGCAGAAATACTAACCCTAATCATAAAAGAAGCAGAAATACTAACTCTAACCCTGATCATAAAACAAGCAGAAATAGCAACTCTAACCCTAATCATAAAACAAGCAGAAATACTAACTCTAACCCTAATCATAAAACAAGCAGAAATAGTAACCCTATCCCTAATCATAAAACAAGTAGAAATAGTAACCCTAATCATAAAACAAATATAAATAGTAACCCTAATCATAAAACAAGCAGAAATACTCACTCTAACGCTAATCATAAAACAAGCAGAAATACTAACTCTAATCATAAAACAAGCATGAATACTAACTCTAACCCTAATCATAAAACAACCAGAAGTAGTAAGTCTAACCCTAATAAGAAAACAAGCAGAAATAGTAACCCTAATCATAAAACAAGCAGAAATACTAACCCTAATCATAAAACAAGCAGAAATAGTAAATCTAACCCTAATCAGAAAACAAGCAGAAATAGTAACCCTAACCCTAATCATAAAACAAGCAGACACAGTAGCTCTAACCCTAATCATAAAACAAGCAGAAACCCTAATCATAAAACAAGCAGAAATACCAACGGTAACCCAAATAATAAAACAAGCAGAAACACTAACTCTAATCATAAAACAAGCAGACACATTAACTCTGACCCTAATCATAAAACAAGCGGAAATACTAACTCTAACCCTAATCATAAAACAAGCAGACACATTAACTCTAATCCTAATCATAAAACAAGCAGAAACACTAACCCTAACCCTAATCATAAAACCAGCAGAAATAGTAACTCTAACTCTAATCATGAAACAAGCAGAAATACTAGCCCTAACCCTAATCATAAAACAAGCAGAAATACTAACCAAAAAACTTTGTTTTGTTTCAGACGAAGAAGTTTTCGTCCAAAATGAAAATTTGTTTAAATATGATTTTGTTTCGGTTCGTAATTTCAGATCGATTCGGAACAGTAAAAATCCATATACTGCTCAATTAGTGTTAGATTATGGTTAAAATTAGGGTTAGAAGCTATGGTAAGAATAGGGTTAGATAACGAAACCAATTAGTTATATACCGAATCGATTCGGTATATAATTGATTTGTATTGTCTTGGATGGCCCCGAAATCGATTTGTAATTTCAGAAGTACTTCTGAGATACGAATCGCTGAAATTTCAGACAAATTGCAATTCCTTACGCATCTAGTCACACACATCTAAGCGTTATCTATGCACAATCCAGGGTCTTTTGGGGCAATAAATCTAAACCTAAAACTTTGTCACTAATGACGAAAAATCTATTAATAATATTTATGTGTAAGTATATATAGCATATATCTATGTATATATGTTCCTATTGACCAGTCGTTTCGCACTTTCAGGTGACCAGAACAATCCCACTTCTCCTGCTATAGTTGCCGTTGTGACGATGCTGGTAACTCTGTCTGTGGTTGGTATCGTTTTAGTGGGCTTGTACAGATACAAGATAAAACGTAAGAAACTTATTTCTTGAGTTTGATTTTATGAGTAAGATGTTTTTATAAAATATTGGGATAGATTCCAAGTCAGTTGCAAACGTAACCAAAGTCCTTGTAAACTGACTTTAATGGCTCTGGGACTTTTGACGCTTTGGGAACATTATATCCCTCAGTAAAAAGTTTAGAGGGGATGTACACACCATCGCAGATTATACCATGCACTTTATCACAGTATATATATATCTGAGATCTGAGGTCAGGTGCGTGTATACAAGTATCTGAGGTCTGGTGCCCATGTTTGTATGTATCTATATATATATATGTAGAAGTACGGAAAGGAGAGGCACTCGAGGTCTTGATAAAACTTGAAAAATATTTATTTTTCGAAGCCTAAAATGACATGGTCCAAAAATATATTATATATGTATATATATATGTATATATTGTGACAGAGTGCATGGGTTGGGTAACAAGACGACTAGGAGATTAATCGAAGGAAGGTATTTAGGGCCCAGACTCCTGCATGGTCTCTATCCTCTCACACACGTGCTGCCAATTAACCGATTAAGCCACAGGTAAAGTCCCAGGCTGCCGACTGCTGGACAGAAGTGTGTTTAATCAGACTGCTCAGAGCAGGGCGTGGAGCAGTAGCACTTCTAAAGAGATGCTGTGTTTTTTTCTTCGTTTGTTTATGAGATTATGGTTTATAGATAGGAGTGCTGGATGTATAGTTAGTGCTCTCATTTGAGTTAGGTTTTCTTTTGTTTATGAGATTATGGTTTATAGATAGGAGTGCTGGACGTATAGTTAGTGCTCTCATTTGAGTTAGGTTTTCTTTTGTAGTTTTTCTCGGAATCACCTGCAATAGTGATTCCAAAGCCAAGTCTGCTGTTTGCTTCTGTATGCTGGAATAAAAGACCTGCAATTTGCACAAGCTTCAAGTCCGCGGCTGTTTCTTCCCTAGAGGAACGTGTTGTTTGGTTGGAACCAACGATCCCGAGCGGTTGCTATACTACAAGATATATATATGAGGCCTGGTCTTTGTGTGTGTGTGGTCAGGATGTGTGCAGGCTGTGTAGTGGGTAAATGGGGAGTCTGGCCATACATTTCAATATTAACATAAATTGGATTGGCTTTCAGCAAAATCCCAAATTATTTATTGGAATACAGTCACATGACATTGAATAAAAGTATTGTAAACGGTATCTGTGAGTACCTGAAAAAATTAATGGTACTTGGTCTTAAAAGAATGGTAACAAGAGAAAAAGGATGTCATCTCCGCTCGTTTCTATGTATTTCCATGTACAACAAAACACTATGAGGTTTTTAGCAGGAGGCGCATGGAGCTGCTCAGTAGAGCGACTTTTGGTACATTGGTTAGGTACTCACTCTACAAAGAGGTGCCTTGAAGGGGCGAGTGAGCTTACGTTGCAATGGCCATTGAAACAAACTAAAACCTCATAGTGTTTTGTTGTACATGGAATACATAGAAACGAGCGCAGATGACACCCTTTTTCTCTTGTTATGTTTTATACATTAACTGGGCTGTTACTCCTGGCTGTTGCAGCCGCTCCGGTGAGTATGGGCGCGACGCCATTTTTTTCCTTAAAAGAATGGTATCGGCGCATCCTTAATAAATTTATATTCATTTATTTTACAGCTTCCAAGCAATTTGTGGTGAGTCCTGTATACGGGCCTGAGATGTGCAATGATGATGATGTCAAGGTCACTTTTTACTGTGTGGCTTTTAACTGTCCGAAGGCCACCGAGGCGACATGGTGTGTGGCAGAGGCTGGTGGAGGCACCGTCACAGCGTCAGATCCTAGGACTCAGGATGAGACGGAGAGTTTTCTCAGCTATGGTTACACTGTAAGAACTGACCAATCAGGGGACAACAAGCTGCAGAAAGTCATCACCGCATTAAACTTCACACCCAGTGTGTCAAAACACAGCAACACGACGATTGTCTGCAGGTTTACCTCCGATGGAAAGACCAAGGAGACAGAACTGAAATGGAGCTTTACATTACGTAAGAGATCACAGTTTGTCTCCAAAAAACATAAGTGCCTGTTTCTGTCACTTTGCTTTTTTATTGTGCCTATTTTTGTATTGTATGTGTACACTTGTTATTTGCAATAATTATTATACACAAAGGGCCCTATTTCCTCCCTAAAGCTAAAATGGGGATAATCTGCACCTGCAGGTTTCCTTGTAGCGTCCTTATTTTAGCGATAGATTGCGGGGCAGGCGCTAGCTCGGCACCTTGCCCTGGAACAAAGCGCTACCCTCGTGATACTCGCTGTAGCACTTCCACAACACCGCTAGTATTACCTCCTCAAATCCATAGGACTGTCTATTGTTTCATGTGGTTACATTGTATAAAATAAAGGCGTATACACAAGAGATAAGTAAAGCATTTTAATGCAGCGGAAATCACATACATGGCACTTAGAATTATATATTCATAAGATTCCCAGAATTAAGGTTAAATCCAGAAAACCAAACTTAACCAATAATGGGGATGCTAACAGACATGTGCTTGAGGTTTGTTCAAGCTTGGAATAGAGACATGCATTTTTAGCTTAGCCAGGTCTTCCTGAACTTCTGCCCAGCTCCGTGCATTCCTCAACACTTAAGGGGTTATTCAGAGAGATCCGAACTGTTGCCGAAATGTAACCGGACACTGAAATTAAGCGTACGGTGACCTTTTGGGGCCATTCGTCTACTCAGAGAGCAAATTGTGACGAATTGCCAGTGAAATACAGTGCCTGTTCGGCGGCAGTGAAATACGGTGCCTGTTCGGCGGCAGTGAAATCCCCCAAAGAGAAGCAATGGTTAATCTATTCACATTGAACAGCAGAGAAATGTCAGTGAAATGCCCTGATGTTCAGTGGTTTCATTCGGCAGGTTTATTCAGACGAAACCCATAGGTTTCAATGTTAGAAATATTCCCGCTTTTATTCAATATCTTATAAACCGCTTATTATTTTAATCTGCAGCAAAAAGTCTCTTTATTATAGATTTTTTTTAGCCATTTTTTCGGGACTTTTTCAGGATTTTTTTTCCCCCTTTTTCTTTTTTTTAAATCGTTTTTTCATTTTTCTGTAACAGACCTTTTTATTATCATTCATTGAAACTTATATGTAAATTCCAGGCATTTTCGTTCAGCAGTTTCTTGTTTTTTTCTTAAAAAACAGCGCTTCAATTTTCAAACTTTCAAGCGTACTGTTTATTTATTATTTTATTTATTTATTTATTTTACTCCATTCGTCAGCTTGTCGGATTTGTCCGCTGGCTGGTCTACGCTGTGGTCGGCGGCTCGGCGGCTGTTTCTGGCGTGTTCTGCGTGGTTGTTCCGGCGGGTTTGCGGCGGGTTTTCCCTGCACTCCAGGGACCCTGCGGTGAATGTTGAACTTTGATTACCCAAAGTGCAGTGAGGAGGGGGGGGGGGTCAGTAATTTAACTCTTTCAGGAGTCAACAACCATAGACTTAATTTCAAAGACATTTATTTTGTGTGTTATACTTACTTTATTGTTTCTTTTCTTTATATTAACCCTGTATATACAGTATATTCTGTAAAATTGATATTCTACGGTTCCTATTTGCACTTCAGTTTTTTTCTTCCGGTCGGTCACTTTTTGGTAGAATTTGGGAGGATTATTTGCTCATTGTTTCTGTTTTTAAGCAGCATTTTTTCACCATTATTCCGTTTTATATGCAGGAGCTTCTTATGTACCCTTTTCACTAATTTGTTTTTTAGAGGTATCACGCTGAGTGCTGCGACACACCTGAAGTACAAACCTGTAGGATGTTGGCTGAAAATAAGCTTTTTCCAGCATTTTACGGACAGTTTTTTGGTTTTTTTGGACCAGCGGCAGCCTATTCAGAATCTTGGAAGCTTCTTATAGTTCAGTATTGGGCCAATTTGGAAAAATTGGACATGTCCAATATGTTCGGCCATTTCCGATATTCGGAACCTTTATGTGTAATACGTTTAAAAATTGGTTGGGGGGGGGTTGGGTCAGAACTAGGACTTAAGTTAAGGGTTAGGATTTAAATCGGAATTTTTCCAATTATAATCGCCCATTTTCGAACATAATCAGAAAAATTGAGATTGATATGAATTTTTTCAGAAAATTATTTGTTTTGGACATTGAAAATTCAGAATTCAGATTCATGTCCCTGGTGGTATTCCCGAGTGTGACTCGGGGTTAAATTTCACTACCGCGAACGGTAACCCCGAGCCACACTTGGGCTGGATGCATACTCACCTCCTCCTGGCTCCCTGGCTGTCCCCCCGCAGTGTGATCGCGGCGAGCTGCTTCCTGGTAAGGCTCCCTGCGAGTCACACGATGCAGGGGGCGGGACCAGGCAGCATACTTAGAAAAAAAATTATAATAAACATTGCACATGGGATTATACAGTGTATGAACAGCCACTGGGTGGCACTACAGGATAAGAAACAGACCATACATCATCTCACCCTTGTTCTCAGACAGATTTCAGTGTTTTTTGTTGTATTTTATTGAATATCATTTATTTGCATTATTTTGGATAATTATTTTTGGGATAATAAATTATTATGTCGTGTTTCAAACTTTATCGGACTCAGTGTATTTACTATTTTTTTTTATTATTATTTATTTATAAAGGATTTTACCAGTAAGGACTCTTGATTGCACGGATTTCAGTGCGTGATTCCTAATTATTACAGACTAACTATGTACAAAAACCCGTTTCCTTTAAAAAAAAAATTGAGACGCTTTTAGACATGAAATTTTGAAAAAATTAGACCGCCAGGGAGGTTAAGGGTGTATTTTCGGTGATTACAATGTTAAGTATAGGACGTGCGAAGTACAGTAAACTTGAGCATGGTTCGCGCAGGTTCACACGCGGTAGACGATTGTGCTCGGTAGTTGCACTTAGTATGTAATACGGAATTTTACCCCACGTGTTAATGATTTCTTCTGCCGGTGCAAACGTTTGCGTCAAGATTAAGTGTCCTTGGGCCAGACACCTAAATGGTACATACTCGCCACCCAGGACATACTGAAAGCGAGAGAATTCTCAATGTATCCTTCCTGGTAAAATCCTTTCTCCAAAAAAAAAAAAAAAAAAGGATCGTTTTGCAAACGATGAAAAAGTAGCATAAAACATTTTAATTGTACACGTTCTTGATTTTATTTATTTGTTTTAAAAATAGAAGTGCAAAATTGACAGTATAAATGCTCCATGGTTTACGTGTTCGCTCTCAGTATTATGTTCCAAAGATGTGTTGAGGAGTTCACTTTAGCAAAAAAAAACGCTTTTTGTAGTGAAGGTGACTAATGGAATCAATTACAAAAAATAAATAATTTTATTTTGCAAAAAACGGGTCACACGTCGACCAACAGAGAGAGCCGCGCAGGGCCGATATACGAACTCTCACAGTAATGTATTACAGATGGTCAACGGAGCGCCAGCAAACTGGATGTACAATTAGTCACCATACATGTCCAATAGACTGTCTTCTAGATCGTCCCAAATAAACCACTCTTCCAATAAAATTTCTGCAGAAGAGAAAGGGTATAATAGTGCAATATGTCGTTCCACCATAGGAGGGAAGGAGGGAACGACATATTGCACTATTATATCCTTTCTCTTCTGCAGAAATTTTATTGGAAGAGTGGTTTATTTGGGACGATCTAGAAGACAGTCTATTGGACATGTATGGTGACTAATTGTACATCCAGTTTGCTGGCGCTCCGTTGACCATCTGTAATACATGTTTTCAGGTTTTTAGGAGAACCCCCACATTCAATGTGTAGCGTGGACATTTAGTCACTTTTTTCTGGAGGCGCTTCACTGTTTCCTTTTAATTTCTCACAGTAATGTAGCTAAAGCAAACAGACAAAACAAAATGACAGTCATCAGAAGTGGAAAACTAAAATACTCTATTCTTAATTCTCCAGCAAGACCCCAGGTATCGAGTGGGAAGCCCATCGCTCTGTCATGTGGAGACTCGCATGACGTGATCTGCTCCATCAATCTGAAACACTTTAATCCGAAAGATATTGGCATAACATGGAGCTGCGGGGCTGGACATTATCAGGACATGGAGACCTTCGAAGAGACAATTACACGGAATTCCAATCAGACGTATGACGCCAAAAGCGAATGCCGAATCCCAGGACACCGATTCACAGAGCCGGGATTTAAAGTCCGCGTCACATGGAGACATTTGTCTATGGAGGAGGCTGAACGGAAGGAGGCGTCTGCAGCAGGTAACGGGACGCTCTGTGTCTTTTGAAGATGCTCTGTAAAATAGCAAACTTTTAAATTAAAGGGACACTAACTCTAGCATGAGCTGCAACTAGATTACTTGTGCGTTACAAACAAAACCGCTTTATAAAACACATTATAGAACACATGCTGCTGGTTTTTTTTCTTTGTTTTGTTCATTTTTCCCATAATGCAACATCTACCGAAATCTGTGCAAAAGTTTTACTTAAGTACTGTATAAGATAAACCACAGCAGTAAACAGTCAATGGAGTGAAAGAGGGAGGGCATCATTACGAAGCTGGTGCTAACTTAACCAGCGCTGTTGTAAATTTAACAACTCCATAGATTATAATGGCGCTGGTAAGTTTACAACTGCTCTGGTTAAGTTAGCACCAACTTTGTAACACTGCCCGGAATGTTTAGATAAGGCAGGAGGGGGTCTATTGTTCTCCAGGCTACCTGAGATAAGAGCTGGCAGCTGAATGAGATAAAAGCCTTCTAATCTCCCCCTGGTGATGTCCTTTGAATACATCCCACACAATACAATGATGTGAGTCGTGACTGACCAATTCACTCCAGTCTATGTCCAAAGCCACACAGTGAGGAGCAAGTGATGGAAAGATACAAAATATCACACAATGGATGCACCCAGTGACACATATACAGGGAAATATTTTCATAACTGAACATACAAGAGAAAACCAAAACACTTGTAAGATATCAACAACATAAACACAATAAGGACATTGCATTAAATGGTGGTACTGGCCCTTTAATGGTAATCATTATCTTCTACAGTGGGTCTTATCAGGAATTTTTAACTGGATTTATTGCAAATATTACAGATCTGCTGAATTATTAATAGTAATACAAGCATGAGAAGCTTTTTTTTTTTCCAGTCCGCTGTACTTAAAGTGTCCACAACATTATATACACTGACTGGCCACTTTATTAGGTACACCTTACTAGTACCGGGTTGGGCCCCCTATTTCCTTCAGAACTGCCTTAATTCTTTGTGGCATCGATTCAATAAGGTGTTGGAAACATTCAGAGGTTTTGCTCCATATTGACATGATAGAGTTACGGAGTTACTGCAGATTTGTTGGCCGCTCATCCATCATGCAAATCTCCCGTTCCACCACATCGCAAAGGTCCCTCAATAGATTGAGATCTGGGGACTGTGGAGGCCATTGGAGCACAGTGACATCATTGTCATGTTCAAGAAACCAGTTTGAGATATTAGCTTTGTGACATGGTGCATTATCCTGCTGGAAAGAGCCATCAGAAGATACAGGGGACACTGTGCTCATAAAGGGATGGACATGGTCAGCAACAATACTCAGGTAGGCCGTGGCGTTTAAACAATGCTCAATTGGTACTAAGGGACCCAATGTGCGTCAAGAAAATATTGCCCACACATTACACCACCAGCCTGAACCACTGCATGGATCCATGCTTTCATGGTGTTGACGTCAAATTCTGACCCACCTGAATGTCACAGCCCAAATCGAGACTCTTCAGACCAGACAATGTATTTCCCAATCTTCTATTGTCCAGTTTTGGTGTCTGTGTCAATTGTAGCCTCAGTTTCCTGTTTAGCTGACAGGAGGGGAGCCTGGTGTGCTCTGCTGCTGCTGTAGCCCATCTGCTATAGTTGGACGTGTTGTGCGTTCAGAGTACGTGGTGTATCTGCAGACCTTGATTGTATCGAGTGGTTCTTTGAGTTACTGTTGTCTTTCTATCCTCTCGCTCCAGTCTGCACATTCTCCTCTGACCCCACAAGGCGTTTTGTCCACACAGCTGCCGGTCACTGGGTATTTTCTCTTTTTCGGGTCATTCTCTGTAAACCCTAGAGATGTTGTGCGTGAAAATTCCAGGAGATTAGCCGTTTGGCACCAACAACCCGCGACACGTTCAAAGTCACTTAAACCCCCTTTCTTCCCCCATTCTGATACTCGGTTTGAACTTCAGCAAGTCGTCTTCACCGCGTCTAGATGCCGAAATACATTGAATTGCTGCTGTGTGATTGGCTGATTAGCAATTTGTGTTAACAAGCAATGCAACAGGTGTACCTAATAAAGTGGCCGGCGAATACATGAATAATTATACCTGCTTAGTTATGTTTCTTTTGTCATTTTATGAAACCCTAAAAATAGTTAAAGGAACTTTCTAGTAAAAAAAAATACAGTTTCCCTTTTTTGCCCTTAAAAACATTGAGCAGATTCTACTGACGGCCTCTGCACAATTACATTTTTTTTTGTGTGATCTTTCTCCTGTTTTCCCCCTTGCCGCACGCTGCTCTTCCTCTCGGAGTCCCGAACCCAAAAGTTCCTGAAGCTTTTCTGTGCAATTTGCGCTGGTATATAACTTGTGTAGTGCAAAAACCGCAAATTGCACCGCGTTATGGGATTTACACACTTTACGTACACAAGTTCCGTAGCGCCTGCGCAGAGCGATGGATCGGGGCTGCATGCGCATACACAGATCTGATCCATCACTGCCTCTCCGGGAACGCTCGCTACAGCGATTGGTCTCACAGGGTGACGTCGGCTGCTCTGTGTGTGACATCACTAGTGACCGATCTGGTGACTGCCAGCCGGGAAATTCAAAAATCTCGACTGCTGGAGACGCTGGACGGGGTGTGGGAAACTCTGATTATTCATACTGGTCAATGGCTATTGATTATATTTCATAATATAATCCTGCTTGTTGTCCACTTTCTGGAGCGGTGTCCTCATCGTTCCTCAGTTTGTTCCTCTTGTGTTACAGATCTTCCTTGGTGCCCACACATGTCAGATATTTCCGTGCCGCGCTTGTTACACGGCAAAGAGGCCAAACTGCAGTGCACGATCTCCGGATATTTCCCCGATCATCTTTTGGTGAATTGGTTGAGGCGGGAAGCTGGAAAGCCGGATCTCTTCCCGGTTTCTCCCAGTGACAAATACAAGTTACCAGTGATGGATGTGACCAGGCAGGAGGATCAGACATTTACCTGTACAGCGAGTCTCATTTACACTGTGTCACAGAAAACCGATCACGGGTCAGAATTCATCTGTCAGGTGGGACATCCCAGTCTGGAGAGACCCCTGGAGAAGCGGACAGGAGAGCTTGATGTGGAAGGTGAGTCCAGTGGCAAACAGCAGGCTATCAGGATCATGGAAGAGAGGCAATATATAAAAAAAAATTGTTCAAGATATATAGTCCAATCAAAAACATTCCAGCCTTAGTGTAAAGAAACAATAGTTCAGTTTGTTAATGTCACGACCGGACTACGGGTTGTGTAGCAGGTTGAGGTTGTGAGCCCAGGATGCAGTGAAATAGGCAGGTATGCAGGAAAACAAAAGGGTTTATTAAATAATAAACACCAGAACATAAAAGACATGCACTAAAACAACTGATCAGAACTAGACACTGGAGGAGACTGGGTACGATGGGGAATAGATGCAGGGGAGCAGAGGAGATGCAAGAAAAGGAGCTAGAAATAAGAGGGATGGCTGAGAGTTATGGGAAGGGAGGTTAAGGAGAAATATACAGGTTACAGGGCGTAGGCGCTAGCTGAACAGGTTAGAGGGAACGTGTATAGGAATACACAGCTTAGAGGGAACGTGTATAGGAATACACAGCTTAGAGGGAACGTGTATAGGAATACACAGCTTAGAGGGAACGTGTATAGGAATACACAGCTTAGAGGGAACGTGTATAGGAATACACAGCTTAGAGGGAACGTGTATAGGAATACACAGCTTAGAGGGAACGTGTATAGGAATACACAGCTTAGAGGGAACGTGTATAGGAATACACAGCTTAGAGGGAACGTGTATAGGAATACACAGCTTAGAGGGAACGTGTATAGGAATACACAGCTTAGAGGGAACGTGTATAGGAATACACAGCTTAGAGGGAACGTGTATAGGAATACACAGCTTAGAGGGAACGTGTATAGGAATACACAGCTTAGAGGGAACGTGTATAGGAATACACAGCTTAGAGGGAACGTGTATAGGAATACACAGCTTAGAGGGAACGTGTATAGGAATACACAGCTTAGAGGGAACGTGTATAGGAATACACAGCTTAGAGGGAACGTGTATAGGAATACACAGCTTAGAGGAACGTGTATAGGAATACACAGCTTAGAGGGAACGTGTATAGGAATACACAGCTTAGAGGGAACGTGTATAGGAATACACAGCTTAGAGGGAACGTGTATAGGAATACACAGCTTAGAGGGAACGTGTATAGGAATACACAGCTTAGAGGGAACGTGTATAGGAATACACAGCTTAGAGGGAACGTGTATAGGAATACACAGCTTAGAGGAACGTGTATAGGAATACACAGCTTAGAGGAACGTGTATAGGAATACACAGCTTAGAGGGAACGTGTATAGGAATACACAGCTTAGAGGGAACGTGTATAGGAATACACAGCTTAGAGGGAACGTGTATAGGAATACACAGCTTAGAGGGAACGTGTATAGGAATACACAGCTTAGAGGGAACGTGTATAGGAATACACAGCTTAGAGGGAACGTGTATAGGAATACACAGCTTAGAGGGAACGTGTATAGGAATACACAGCTTAGAGGGAACGTGTATAGGAATACACAGCTTAGAGGGAACGTGTATAGGAATACACAGCTTAGAGGGAACGTGTATAGGAATACACAGCTTAGAGGGAACGTGTATAGGAATACACAGCTTAGAGGGAACGTGTATAGGAATACACAGCTTAGAGGGAACGTGTATAGGAATACACAGCTTAGAGGGAACGTGTATAGGAATACACAGCTTAGAGGGATAGCAAGAGGATAAGAGACTAGAGAGAGAGAGAGAGTGGAAATAGACACAAAGGGAACTTAACAGCACATGGGGCAAGCAATGAATAAACAATACAGATATAAACATATAACACAGAGCTTGGAAGTCAGGGTCTCAGGCAAGGGGCAGGCAATAGAATGGTCGTGGGCAAAGCAGGGGGGGGGTCTAGGCAAGGCGGCAATCAGGGTGGTCAAAGTCCAAGATCAAGGGGGTCTGGTAGCCAGGGGTTCAAGATGGGGGAATCCGGATGCAAAGGGGTGTTACCGGCTTCAAGGGAAAATGTCCAGGATATAGAGGGTCCTCTGGAAAGGCTTTGGATCAGGCGTTCCTGGGATAAGCTCTGTACTGCAATTCAGTCTGGGACTTCATTGAATGTGGAAGTGAAGGGTTGAGGGTGGGACTCCCTTATATGAAGGGCTAATCAAGGAGGGTAAACGGCAGGTTTGGATCCAGGGCCAGGACGTCAAAATGAGGAAGGTGCATTGTTCATACCAGGGCCTTGAAATCTGCAGGGGACATGCAGGAAAACATAACAAGAGCGGTCGTCTGGGGGTCAGAGCCCCCAGGGCGTGACATAGCCCCCCCGACAAGGGGCAACCTCTGGGTGCCCCAGACGTGGTTGAGGACAGGCAGGCCTAATGTTCAGGGATCCAGGATCCCACCCCAGATGAATAAGGACTGTCCACGGGATGCAATGTCCACGTTCCCGATACCCGGTCCCAGCTGGGCGCGACAAAGGTGCCCTGTATGGTGTAGGAGCCCGTGTCTTCAGGTACAGGAACTTGGGCAACAACATCGGCACGGTTCTGCGGCGACAATACTGTAATTTGCCGTGGCTGGGCAGCGCCCTTGACGACGACTGGTGGGGCAGCGCCCTTGACGACGACTGGTGGGGCAGCGCCCTTGGCGAGGCACGGAGGGGCAGCGCCCTTGGCGACCTCCTTGGCACTGCACGGCTCTGCGTTGGCGTTGAGCGACTTGACCTTACGGCGACGACGGCCCCGTGGCGATGACCGCGCAGGGCAGCAACGGCTGGAGAATCTGCGACGCGCAGGGCAGCAACGGCTGGAGAATCTGCGACGCGCAGGGCAGCAACGGCTGGAGAATCTGCGACGCGCAGGCAGCAACGGCTGGAGAATCTGCGACGCGCAGGGCAGCAACGGCTGGAGAATCTGCGACGCGCAGGGCAGCAACGGCTGGAGAATCTGCGACGCGCAGGGCAGCAACGGCTGGAGAATCTGCGACGCGCAGGGCAGCAACGGCTGGAGAATCTGCGACGCGCAGGGCAGCAACGGCTGGAGAATCTGCGACGCGCAGGGCAGCAACGGCTGGAGAATCTGCGACGCGCAGGGCAGCAACGGCTGGAGAATCTGCGACGCGCAGGGCAGCAACGGCTGGAGAATCTGCGACGCGCAGGGCAGCAACGGCTGGAGAATCTGCGACGCGCAGGGCAGCAACGGCTGGAGAATCTGCGACGCGCAGGGCAGCAACGGCTGGAGAATCTGCGACGTGCAGGGCAGCAACGGCTGGAGAATCTGCGACGTGCAGGGCAGCAACGGCTGGAGAATCTGCGACGTGCAGGGCAGCAGTCTGAGCTTGGACCTCGGTACGGCAAGGCTCTTGAAGGGAGACAGCGGGAGAAAAACTAGATGCCAAAAAACGGGGGGATGACTTGATCCTGCGAGTGTGGGTAACAGGAGACCGCACCTTAGCCATGAAGGAGGTCTTCCTGGGTACAAAAAAGTCACACGGGGGGGTAGCTGAGGTGACTGCCGGTGCGGAGATTGTGGCACCTAGGTACGCCCCACCTTGACTGGGTAGTCCTAGGCCGTACCACTCCGTTAATGAGGGCAGATGATCCTCATAGTCCACGGTCTCCCAGTCTGTCTCCAGAAAGTTATTAGACCTTGGGTATTCTTCCATCCAGGGTTCTGGGCTGGAGGCATCCATGACTGGGTCAGAAGGTGGAACATAGGTGGGGGTCTGGAGGTCCTGAACTTGTGCACGTAGGAGGGCATAGTCAGTTTTGAAGTTCTCCAGAACTTTGGTTAGGTCACTGACCTGACTGGCCAGGGTGGCGACAACGGAGTTGACCACTGGGGATCCTGCGGGTTGCAGGGCAGCGACCTCCTGACATTCTGCAGGTTGCAGGGTATCGACCTCCTGACATTCTGCAGGTTGCAGGGCAGTGACCTCCTGACATTCTGCAGGTTGCAGGGCAGCGACCTCCTGAGTGGGTACAGGAGGAATGACAGAGCCAAGGTTTGGCTGGCTGGTACCGATGGGAGTTGCCACCAAGTTCAAAAGCGACATTAGGTCCATTTGTTCAGGCGACCTGGCTTCTAGGAAACTGGTGGGCCCCAACTCCATGGAGACCGATCCTGTGTCTTCAAACGCAGCATATTCCATGGGTTCTGTAGGTTGGTCAACATGAAGGGCAGGGGTTAGAGACACAGCAGATCGTTTGCTGGACTCCGGCAACGGCTGCCTGAACTTGGTGAGGGAGGTCTTGGAGGGTCTTTTGGGGGGCTTCCTTGGAGCTGGCTGGAGCACTTTAGCAGGCTTGGGTGCTTTGGCCAGTTTCGGCAAAGATACGGTTTTAACCACCAACCTTGTGGTTTTGACAGTTGCAGGCTTGGTACACACAGGTTTTACAGGAGCAGGTGTAGTAAAGCATCTTGTACCTGGCTTAGGTGGGCGCAGTGGGCAGGCCAAGACTTGATGCAAGGGACCCCCACAGTAGAAGCAGAGGTCTAGCGCCCTCCTTCTGGCCCTTTCTTCTGGGGTCAGCGGTCTTCTGGCTCCCTCTGTAGCAGGAACACGCACCTTAGGTAAGGTGCCCCTTGGGTTCTGCTGCACATACTCAAGCAGGGAGTCCAGGTACTGTTGAATCTGTAGAAGGGCACCTTTCAGGTACCCCACCATGGTATCGATCACCGCGGGCTCACTGGTTGTGGACTTCCACATTCTGTCACGACCGGACTACGGGTTGTGTAGCAGGTTGAGGTTGTGAGCCCAGGATGCAGTGAAATAGGCAGGTATGCAGGAAAACAAAAGGGTTTATTAAATAATAAACACCAGAACATAAAAGACATGCACTAAAACAACAGATCAGAACTAGACACTGGAGGAGACTGGGCACGATGGGGAATAGATGCAGGGGAGCAGAGGAGATGCAAGAAAAGGAGCTAGAAATAAGAGGGATGGCTGAGAGTTATGGGAAGGGAGGTTAAGGAGAAATATACAGGTTACAGGGCTAGTAGGCGCTAGCTGAACAGGTTAGAGGGAACGTGTATAGGAATACACAGCTTAGAGGGAACGTGTATAGGAATACACAGCTTAGAGGGAACGTGTATAGGAATACACAGCTTAGAGGGAACGTGTATAGGAATACACAGCTTAGAGGGAACGTGTATAGGAATACACAGCTTAGAGGGAACGTGTATAGGAATACACAGCTTAGAGGGAACGTGTATAGGAATACACAGCTTAGAGGGAACGTGTATAGGAATACACAGCTTAGAGGGAACGTGTATAGGAATACACAGCTTAGAGGGAACGCAAGAGGATAAGAGACTAGAGAGAGAGAGAGTGGAAATAGACACAAAGGGAACTTAACAGCACATGGGGCAAGCAATGAATAAACAATACAGATATAAACATATAACACAGAGCTTGGAAGTCAGGGTCTCAGGCAAGGGGCAGGCAATAGAATGGTCGTGGGCAAAGCAGGGGGGGTCTAGGCAAGGCGGCAATCAGGGTGGTCAAAGTCCAAGATCAAGGGGGTCTGGTAGCCAGGGGTTCAAGATGGGGGAATCCGGATGCAAAGGGGTGTTACCGGCTTCAAGGGAAAATGTCCAGGATATAGAGGGTCCTCTGGAAAGGCTTTGGATCAGGCGTTCCTGGGATAAGCTCTGTACTGCAATTCAGTCTGGGACTTCATTGAATGTGGAAGTGAAGGGTTGAGGGTGGGACTCCCTTATATGAAGGGCTAATCAAGAAGGGTAAACGGCAGGTTTGGATCCAGGGCCAGGACGTCAAAATGAGGAAGGTGCATTGTTCATACCAGGGCCTTGAAATCTGCAGGGGACATGCAGGAAAACATAACAAGAGCGGTCGTCTGGGGGTCAGAGCCCCCAGGGCGTGACAGTTAAATAATAAAATTTAGCTAATCAAATCAATGTCCTATTTATAATTACCCTAATTGGAATTCCAATAAACCTTTTGCAAGTTTCAACTCAAATGAGAAAAAGGACGCACGCACGCACGCCATGGCGGAGTCACCAAAATCAGCCACACACAAGGTATAGCTTCATCATGTCATGTTTGACTTTTCTTTGACCAGATATCTATTTATTAGATTTCAAACACCCAATGAAAACATTTGTCTTTAGACACAATTTAATATCCACCCCACACAGGAATGTGATATAACAGCCAACCAGTACACAGATACATTTCCACGTCAGAATTTGGCCAGCACGATTTAAAAAAGAGGCACTTATTACCATATATGGTTCACAAGAAATCTTTTTTTCTGGCTTACAATGTTCGCGCACCTTCTTCTGCACTTAACATAACAAAGGCTTACAGGAAGCCTGGTTAAAATTCCACAGGCCATATCCTATGAAAGAAAAAAACTATTGAAATAGAAAGGGGTGGGTCATAGCCCATTTTATCAGTACAGGCTTTTCAACACAGGATATTTATATTCATACAGGAAATTAAAAATATATTTTTTTTCACGGATCAGAGCACACCAATATTGCTACTTGGTTTTGTGGGCTATATCTAGATGCCTTCTAAGTGATGTCCGGTTATGTCAGACACTGGAATGTCAAAATGATGAAGGTACCTTGTATCTTGCCTCCAGGGATGCTGTCCTTGTGACACTTTATCTTTAGAGTATTTTTCTATGTTTTACACATTGTTGTACAGTTCTGGGATATATAACCCCATGGTGAGCTTCACCTAAATGTTTGTTCATGTGCAATTATATAGTATCTTCCAGTACTAATCCAGCCATGTGTTACCCCCACACCTCAGCATGTGCATACTGGTGTCCATTGCACCTACCCCCCCCCCCACGAAGGGAGACTGGGGACTTTTTTGCCCAGTCTCACTCTGCTCCCGGCAGTCAGAAGAGGCAGATTGGGCCACCATTCTCGCCACAGGAGGACAGGTATCAGCTGGTGCTGAATGATCCTGTAGCAGCAGTATCAGCATCAGCTCCTAGCTATGGGTAATGTTTGAGTTAGGACTTTGTAATCTTAATGCTAATTATCTCTTTGCACTCCCCATGTTAAGCATAGGGAGCGCAAAGTACAGTAACCTCGTGATGAAAAGAAAAACCTCGTGCTGAATCGTTTCGACGATTCAGATCATTGCGAGTGTTTTCATATCAGTTAGTTTTTTGTTTTTTTATGAGTTATTTCGTTTTTGTATTGCTTATTTAAGAATGGGAAGTAGATTACTACCAATAGAATGAAAGTTTCTTTTCTTTTTTTAGGCATTTTTTGGCGAAATTGTAGGTTTCCTAACTTTTTTAAACAAATCCTTTTTTATCCATAGGTTTCAATGCAGCATATGAATCCACACACTGCGGGGAAGCGCCTCTCTGCAGTATAATTAATGCAGCATATGAATCCACACACTGCGGGGAAGTGCTTCTCTGCGATATAATTAATGCAGCATATGAATCCACACACTGCGGGGAAGCGCCTCTCTGCGGTATAATTAATGCAGCATATGAATCCACACACTGCTGGGAAGCGCCTCTCTGCGGTATAATTAATGCAGCATATGAATCCACACACTGCTGGGAAGTGCCTCTCTGCACAGTATAATTAATGCAGCATATGAATCCACACACTGCTGGGAAGCGCCTCTCTGCGGTATAATTAATGCAGCATATGAATACGCATACTGCGGGGAACAAGCGCCTCTCTGCAGTATAATTAATGCAGCATATGAATCCGCACACTGCTGGGAACGAAAAACGAACTGATCCGAAAAATGAATCGAACCAAATCGATCCGCGCTGAAATTTTGGATCGATTCGAATATTCGGATGGCCGATATTTCATTTTCGGAAATGCTCCCGAAATACGAAAATGGTGAATTTCGTCCGAAACTGGATTCGGAAAAAACGAATTGCACATCACTAATATGGGGGGCTCGTGCTAGGGCCACTTAAGCGCTAACATTAGTGCTGAGATTGTAATATGGCCCTATATGTTTTGGCAATGGGCCAGCAGGAAGGCACTGGATCCCTGAAAGCCAAGATAACTCTTTATGTTGTAATTAATAAGTATTAGGGCTTTGATTGATAGCAATATTTTTAAGGAATATTATGTGTTTAAGAGGATTTTATCTCTTTAGGCATCCCTGTTGTTAACGTGATCCATGTTGATACAGTATCGAATGACTGCCTAGTAGCAGAGGTCAAAGGTTACTATCCGGGAAAAACTAAAGTCACGTGGAGTAGGAGATCACGTACAAGAGGTTATGAGCCATGTCCTTTATCTGATGCGGATATGGAGGTCAAGGAAAATGAAGATGGGACAGTCTCTTTATCCAGCAGATTCAAAGCAACTAAGCCCATAACTAGTAACGAATTGCAATACAAAGTATCAGTGGAGCATAAATCACTGGAATGTCTGATAGAGACCGACATCTCAGCTCAAAAAGGTATGTCACATATTAGGTGAAAGATATCTATTGGTGATGTTGTTTTGTTTTACTTATTGGTAAGCGGCTTAGCTGCCCAATAATATTGTTAGGAAAACTGAATGTTTAGTTAGGCTCTGAATAAGGGCTAGGCGTTTGATTTATAGCTGATGTATTTTCGTGTTTATGGTGTACCCTGCATGTACCATGGCTGCCTAATGAAGAAAAGCTGAAGCACTGATCCGTGTATCCAGTGGCTAATTTTGTAGTAGCTAAGACGACACAGATAGCAAACAAGGAAAAATTGAAACATTACATTAGGATCCTGTCTATTCACAAAACAGTGATCACATGTTTCCTCTCATCCAGAGGGTTATTTCATTATTGAGAAGGAAGGCAAAAGACCAGTGCAAAAACTCAAAGCTGAAGAATCTCCAAGCCTGACTAAAAGAAGCTAGCGAGAGAGGTGAGTGTCTCATTTCCAGGATAAAAACACACACACAGCACATATACTGTAATATAAAACAATAATCCCACCGCTGTATCTGAACCATATTATGTTTCTCTCTAACTGGCACCTGTAGGTCTGAAGGGATTTGTCCGGGAAAGCGGCATAGAAACATAGAAAACATAGAAACATAGAAAAATGTCGGCAGATAAGAACCTTTCGGCCCATCTAGTCGCCCAATTACATGGATACTTTACCTGGATTTATCTTTTGTTTAGGATAGCCTTATGCCTATCCCATGCTTGCTTAAATTCAATCACTGTTTTGGCCTCTACCACTGTAAGGATCATCGCCGCCGGCGTAATAAAAAGCCTAAACCCAGTGCTGGCTCATAGTAGTGAGACTTTCATATAGCAGTACCACTACTCACCTCTGCCTGTGCATCGCTCAGGTGTTGCCTAGATCACCTACTACTCCTGCATAAAACCAGGCCACACCTGAAACCCAAGGCTTCCACATTGTCTTGGAAATATCCAAGCTGCAAGGAGCTACCTGTTGTACCTCCAAGAATCCTAGGACCCATACTCTGCTGGATCCTATTTTCTCAAGGCTATCTGTTATATCTCTCCTGGACTTATTATTTGCAAACCTCCTGGATCTCCTACTTACTACAGACCTCTGGACTTGTTATCCTCCTGGACCTCCCAAGTTTTCCTTGCCTGGATTATAAGGAATTGCCCATATCTTCAAGGACTCAGATATATATACATATATATATATAACCTAAGTACACTTTGTTGTATTGTATCTTTGTTCTGATCTGTAGTTTCCCTTTATACTTAGTATGTTCTGACTTCTTCTGTTTATCCCTCTTATGCATAGTTAATATTATTCTCTGCTCTAGTTTCCTCTAGCCCTGTAACCTGTATGTTCTGCTCTAGTTCCCTCTAGCCCTGTAACCTGTGTGTTCTGCTCTAGTTCCCTCTAGCCCTGTAACCTGTATATGTTCTGCTCTGGTTCCCTCTAGCCCTGTAACCTGTGTATATACAATCTCTCCTTCTTTCCTCCTTATCCATATATAGTATTCTGCTGTAGTTCCCTCTAGCCCTGTAACCTGTATATACGATCTCTTTCCTCGTCCATATATTATTCGGCTTTAGTTCTCTCTAGACCTGTAACCTGTGTATACATATATACACTTCTTCCCTATTCCTTAGCATTTTTCCTCTATTCAGTATTCTCCATCTATTGCATACCTCTTCTATATCTGTTATTGCCTTTGCTTTATTGCGTCTTTACAATAAATCATCATAGATATATATATATATATATATAGATATAGATAGATATATAATATATATATATATATATATCTGCTTTGCAAGACTTCTTCATTGCACATTGGCTCGTACCTACCGCCCCGGAACCAGCACCTTACAACCACTTCTACTGGAAGACTGTTCCATGTATCCACCACCCTCTCAGTAAAATAATGCTTCCTGATGTTACTTTTAAACCTTTGCCCCTCTAATCTAAGACTATGTCCTCTTGTTTTGCTACTTTGTTTCCTTTTAAATATACTCCCTTCCTCTACCCTTGTGGATCCCTTTACGTATTTAAATGTTTCTATCATATCTCCTCTGTCTCGTCTTTTTTCCAAGCTGTACATGTTAAGATCATTAAGCCTTTCCTGGTAACTTTTCTCCTTCAAGCCGTACACCATTTTAGTAGCCCTTCTCTGAACTCTCTCCAAGATGTCTATATCCTTCTGGAGATACGGTCTCCAGTACTGCCACACAGTACTCCAAGTGAGGTCTCACCAGTGCTCTGTACAGTGGCATGAGCACTTCCCTTTTCCTACTGCTAATACCTCTCCCTACACAACCAAGCATTCTGCCAGCATTTCCAAGCATTCTGCCAGCATTTCCTGCTGCTCTATTACATTGACTACTTACCCTTAAGATCCTCTGAAATCATAACCCCTAAATCCCAACCCTCAGATGTTGTTAGGACTGTATCAAATATTCTATATTCAGCCCTTGGGTTTTTACGTCCCAGGTGCATTATCTTGCACTTTCCACATTAAAACTCAATTGCCACAACTTCCGACCATTTTTTTTGAGTTTTACCTAATCATTTGTCAATAATTGGCTGATCCTCCAGGAACCGTCAACAGCCTGTTGCAAACTTGTGATCATCAGCAAAAGAACATACTTTTTTCCAATTATACCTCTGCAATATCACAAATCAAATCAAATAATAAGCTTTATTGGCAGGACCAAATACATTTTAGCATTGCCAAAGCATATGGGGAGGAGGGGGGTAGTGGGACATATATATGGGGGGAATGGGCAAGTCCATGGACATTATCAGGGGTAAGGGATAATGTGAAGGGGGATGGGGGCGAGTCCGTGTTGGGGATTTATAAGTCCAGGATCTCTCATGTTCCTCTCAGTCTGTGACATTCTGCGACGTATTGGGCAGATATTTTCACCGCCGGCTCCTCTTCTCCCAGTATGATGTGGAGTTTCCTCGTCTCTTCTATAGAGGTGAAGTCCGGGATGAGAGCGGAGAGTCTCTGGAAGTGAGTTTCCCTCAGTGCTGAGTACTTGGGGCACTGTAGGAGGAAGTGGACCTCATCTTCCAGGGCCTCCTGGTCACAATGCTGGCACAGTCTATTCTCCCTGGACTTGTAGGTCTGTCTATGCCGCCCTGATTCAATTTCCAGGCTGTGGGCGCTCAGTCTGTACCGGCTCAGGATCTGTCTGTCCTTGGGGTCTTGTAGTACCTCCAGGTATGGGGCCAGTTTGTATTCCCTCTGTAAGGATTGGTAAATGGTGAGTTTCTTGGAGTTTGCTATATCATGTCTCCATTCTCTGATATAGTTTTCCCTGGAATCGTTAATTAGGGCCTTTATTTGATATTTTGTCAGGTTGCCTTCATGGGGGTTTTGGATGATCAGGGTGGATATGAGTTGTTGCAGCCCACATGGTTTTGGATGGTCCTTGTTGGCCAGTAGGGCTTTATGGTGGTATGAGTTGAGGCTGCTGATGTTTAGATGGTCCCAGTATGATAGCGCCCTCTTCTGTACTGCAAGAAGTAAGGGGAGTCTGCCCAGCTCGGCCCGGCAAGCATTGTTAGAGGTGCTCCGATGGACTTGGAGGAGGTGCTTGCAGAATTCCAGATGGAATATTTCTGTTGGGCTGGTGTCCCATTTGGGTTGGTCAGGGTAGGTGATGGGGCCCCATACTTCACTGCCATAAAGGAGGATTGGAGTGATGACACTATCAAAGATTTTAAGCCAGACTCTTACAGGCGGTTTTAGTTTGTAGAGGTTTCTCCTGATGGCATAGAAGGTTCTACGCGCCTTGTCTCTTAGGGCCTCTATGGCTGTTTGAAACTTCCTGATCGGTTTGTTTCTAGGCCGAGGTATGTGTAGCTGTTGGCTTCATCAAGAGTGCAGTCATTAAGTGTGAAACAGGAACTCTTGGTTTTTGCGTTCTTCCTTTGGAAAACCATGACCTTTGTTTTCTTTTGGTTGATGGGTAGTGCCCATGCCGCACTGTATTTTTCCAGCACTTCCAGGCTGTCTTGTAGACCTCTCTGTTGGTGACAGTAATAGGAGGTCATCTGCATACAACAGGAACTTCACCTCGGTGTCATGTAGAGTTAGTCCTGGTGCTGAGGAGGATTCTAGAGCTTCAGCCAGTCCATTGATGTAGATGTTAAAGAGGGTTGGACTTAGGCTGCAGCCTTGTCTGACTCCACGAGCCTGCCGGAAGTACTCTGTTCTCTTCCCATTCACCTTTATGCTGCAGAAGTTCTCATTATATGAGCTCTTGATGACGTCATATGTTTTCCCTCCTATTCCACTCTCCAGTAGTTTGAGGAAAAGGCCTGGGTGCCACACTGAGTCAAAGGCCTTCTTAAAGTCCACAAAGCAGCAAATATTTTCCCATGTTTTGTATTGTGGACATGGTCCTTGATGAGACTGTGCAGGGTGTAGATGTGATCTGTAGTGCGATGGTTTGGCATGAACCCTGCTTGGCTTCTGTTGAGGACGTTATGCTGTGTCAGGAAGCTGAGGATTCTTTTGTTCTGGATGCTATTGAACAGTTTTCCCAGTGTGCTGCTGACACATATCCCTCTGTAGTTGGCTGGATCATATTGGTCTCCACTCTTATGGATGGGTGTTATGAGGCCTTGGTTCCATACTTGAGGGTAGAATCCAACGCTCAGGACCAGGTTGAAAACTTTACATATTGCGGTGTGTACTTCTGGAGAGCCGTGTTTAATCATCTCTGGAAGAATTCCATCCATCCCGCTGGCTTTTTTACTTCGCAGATCTTGAATTTTTTCTGCTACTTCTTGGGGTGTAATGGGTGTATCTAACGGGTTTTGGAAATCCTTGATTTTTTCCTCCAGTTCATGTAGTCTTCTGATGATGTGTTCCTGTTCCCCAGTTAGCTCCTCTTTGGGAATGTCTTTGTACAGGCTCTTGAAGTAGTTGAGCCAGATGTTGCCATTTTGGATGTGGAGGTGTTTTTTCTTGGATCCTGAGCCGATTTGACTCCAGGTTTCCCAGAAAGAGTTATCCTGAAGAGCCTCTTCCAGTTGTTGAAGGTTTTGGGAGATGAGGTTTTGTTTTTTCTTTTTGAGGATTTGTTTATAGTTTTTCTGCAGGACACCATGTGTGATCCTCAGGTCAATGTTGTCGGGGTCTCTGTGTTTTTTATTTGAGACTGTTCGTAGGTTGTTTCTTAGTGTTCTGCATTCTTTGTCAAACCATTTATTGGGTTGTTTATTGGATGATTTCTTGAAGTTGACTTTTTTAATGTTGGAGGTCTCTGCGATGGTGTGTAGTATGCTGTGGAGGTCCTTTGCTGCTTGGTTCACCCCCTGGGGACTTAGTACATAGGTATGGTTTTGAAAGTCTGTTAGCTGATCTTTGATGTCGGGTCTGTTGATGACCTCTCTGTAGGCTATGGTAGAGTGTCTGGTCCATTTGAATGATGGTGGGAGGTTGTACAGTCCGCTCTGATGGGGTTTTGAGGATGGTTTGTTTGAGGATTTAATATAAAGCAGTAGTTGGCTGTGGTCTGACAGGTGTGTTTGTGGGGTGACGGTGACGGTGAAGGCGTTGATGTGAGTGGAGTTCATATCCGTGATTGCATAGTCGACCACACTGTTTCCTACATGGGAGCTTAATGTATACCTTCCCAGAGAGTCTCCCTTGGTGCGGCCATTAAGGATGTAAAGTCCGAGACTCCGACACAAATTCAGCAATTTTCTTCCACTCTTGTTGGTTGTATTGTCATAGCTGTTTCTTTGCACCTGTATTGACTCCTGACAGTAGTTTGCGGCTCCAAAATGTATGTGTTCCCATCTGAGGTCACATAGTCCTTTTCTCTTCCTGTCCTGGCGTTGAGGTCTCCATAGAGAAGCACGTGTCCTAGGGACTGGAAGTGGGAGGCCTCACTCTGTACCACCTCATAGGTGTCTGTTTTGGAGTATGGAGACTCTGGTGGTGCAATGTAAGCTGCACATAGGAAGATGTCTGACTGAGAGGTGAGGATGGAGCTACTTATTTTTATCCAGATGTGGCTGTCTCCTTTCTTGATTGCTTTGATGTTCTCGTGTAGCTCCTCCTTGATACCAGATTAATATTCCTCCTGAATGGCGACCCTGTTTGATGCTTTTATCCTTCTGGGCGGGCACGGAAAATTCTCTGTAGCCCACAGGTGTTTGTGGGTCATCCTGTGCCCGGCTCCATGTTTCCAGCAGGATTTGTATGTCCACGTTGTGCAGTCTATGTTTGAAGTCTGGATCGTTTACTTTGGATCCAAAGGCTGAAGCATTCAGACCCTGAATGTTCCAGCTACTGATTGTTAGTGATGTCATTTTATGTTGTTATACCTTGTAATGAGCAAAATTACATGGGACAACCAGGTTGTGGATGGTTGTCATTGTAGTTCATTATGAGATCAATTCACATTAATTTGTTGTATAGTGTGCCGAGGAGGGTCCGTATCTCCTCCAAGTCTCTGTTCTGTGGAGGTCTTGATGTCCATCTTGGGGCGGGTGGTTTCTGCCATTCCTGCCATCTGTTTTGTCCTGTTCTTGGTTTAAATGTGGTGTTCTTGTCTTGGTGCGGTGCGGTTTGAGGTCGTCTTGTGGTGGTTGTTGTTGTGTTAGTTTGGGTTTGGTTTGTGCCAGGTTCGGGGATATGGGTTCTGTTCAGTACAATGTCTTTAAATTCTCTTGCCAGGTGACTCACCCCTTGTTTGTTATCGTAGAGGTGTTCAGGGGTTATGGAAGGGTGTTGGGCCAGATGAATGTTGGGCTTTGAGCTAGTTTTAGCTGCCAGTTCTGTGTTGATGTTCTGGATGATGTGGTTCGATATGTCCTTCCTCGGAAGTAGACAGGATAGGATTATTTTGGAGTGGGGGAACTTTTGCTGTGCAGTGTCTGTTAGTTGTGACAGTTTGTCTGCAATGCCTTTCTGTTCTGTCTGAATGTTGTTCGTACCTGTGTGTATGATGATTTGTTTGGGGTTCGTGAAGTATGGATTTGTGAGGACTTCCATTGTCTGTTCAATGGTAGCACAATGGATTTTGGTGACGTTTTTTCCTGGGAAGAGCCTTCTTGTGTTTAAGTACTTCCCATTTGAATCCATTATTATTACAGTTTCTGTTTTTGTTGGCCGGCTGGTTGTGGGTTCAGGATTTTGTGAGTGGTTTTGGCTGTCACTGATCTCTGTGTTGTTGATGTATGGAGTTTTATTTGTCTCATGTTCATTTTCAGGCACTTTGTCTATATTAATCATTGTTGATTCTCTCTCCTGGTTGATGGGCTGTGTTTGTGTTTTAAGTTTCCTCATCTCTTCTCTCAGCTGGATATTTTCCTCTTGAAGTTCTTGGATCTTCAGTTGGATGTCCTGTATGGCAGACCTGTGTTCAGATTTCAGGGTGTTAATTTCTTCTCTGAGTTGGTAATCTGCATTTCTGTCACCTGGTTCCCTTTGAAGCTGTTCCTTGAATTGAATGAAGTCTCTTTCTAATTGGGATATGCAGTCTCTGAGGATTTCGGGTGAGGGGAGATCTTGACTGGGGCATAATGCAGACATGACTCTGGGGGATTTCTTTGCTGTAATGTGTTCCTCACAGGTCTTACTAGCTGGACTTTCAAGGTCCTTGAAGTCCTTGGCTTGTTCTTTAATTTGAGGGAAGATTTGCTCAAATTCCTCTAAATGGGTCTCGGTGCCTTGTACCATGATGGTGCCATTGTGATAAATATTTACGGCGAGTACATTACACTCTTTATTTTCCTCATCCTGACCGTGATCTGGCGGCCCCTGTTGATATCTCTCCTTTTTTAATATTATTGTAGTATTTGCAGAAAGCTCTATGCCAGGCCTCAGTGTTCTCCGTATGAAATAATACATTTGTTTTCATCCTACCCTGATCATTATTTGAGAAGTCAGCAAACAGAGTCTCTGGATTTTGTTCAATTTGTTCCTTTTTTTTTTTTTTAAGGCTTTTTTGCCTGGTTGCTCTTTTCTGTTTTTGTGTAAACAAACTCCAAGGTGTCGGACCCCCTGCTGCCTGTGGCTTGTGTGCTGGAGTCTTTGTTCTGTCTTTTTAAAGTGCAGTTTTCCATGTTGAATGTATTTGTATGTTTCAAAAGTGATGTTTCTATATAAATTTGATAATCTTGTGGGTTATTGGTGTTGTGGGAGGATGGTCCTACCTTGTTCTGGAGTTTGCTGGAATCTGGTGCTTTCTGATGCTGGTCTTCTGGATGGATTGACTTGTTTATCATCTTCATTGACTATTCTTTGCTTGTTTGTCATCTTGTATGAAGTCTTTGTTTTCCTAGTTTGTTTTCCTGGTTAAATCCTTCAATTCTGCTCATTATAAGGTATAAAATGGGGAAGTTTTCAGGAGCTCATTCTCAGTGCTGCTGCTCTCACCGCATGGATAAGAGACTTACTTATCCTAATTAAAACATATTAAAGAGAATGGGTCACGTACTGACCCCTGAGGTACCCACACTGGTAACAAGACCTTGCGCCGAATAAAAACTCCATTACCAAACCCTCTGTTGTCTTGTCACTCAGTCTCATGCTAAATCCAGTCACAATATTGGAATCCAAGCTCAAAGATTGAATTTATTGATACCTTCTATGCGGAACAGTATCAAAAGCCTTACTGAAATCTAAATAAGCAATGTCTACTGCACCACCTGTGTCTATTATTTTTGTTACCCAATCAAAAAAATCAATAAGATTAGTTTGGCATGATCTCCCTGAGGTAAACCCATGTTGTTTCTGATCCTGTAATCTATGTGTTTTTAGATGTTCAACAATCCTTTCCTTTAACATGGTTTCCATTAATTTCCCCACTACTAACTGGCCTATAGTTCCCCGATTCCTCCTACTACCCTTTTGTAAATGGGCACAACATTTGCTAATTTCCAGTCTTCTGGGACGACTCCCGTTAACAAGGATTGGTTAAATAAATCTGTTAACGGTTTTGCTATTACATCACTGAGCTCTTTTAATAATTTAGGATGGATCCCATCAGGCCCCATTGACTTATTTGTCTTTACTTTAGACAGCTGCTGTAGAACTCCTCCTCTGTAAACTGATATGTAAATGTCTCTTTAGTGTTCTCTCCTAACTGAGGTCCTTTCCTTCCTTTTCTTCAGCAAGACTGAACAAAAATATTGATTGAGGCAGTCAGCGAGACTTTTATCCTCTTCTACATACCTTCCTTCCTTTGTTTTATCTAACTAATCCTTGTTTTACTTTTCTTTTCTCGTTTATGTATCTAAAAAATGTTTTGTCCCCTTTTTTTACTGACTGAGCTATTTTCTCTTCTGCGTGTGCTTTGGAAGCTCTTATAAATTGCTTTGCCTCTTTCTGCCTAATCTTATAGGTTTGCCTGAGTTTTTTTATAATTATTGAATGCTATCTTCTTGTTCTTCACTATTTTGGCCACTTCTGCAGAGTACCACATTGGTTTCTTCCCTTTTTTGTTTTTGCTAACAAGTCGAATGCAATTGCCTGTGGCCTTATGCTTCCTTTAAATAATCCCATTTCTCCTGGACTCCCTTTAAACTCCTCCAGTCTGATAATGACTCATTTCACACAAATGAATCAAATCCCCCAAGGGGAATAAACCTATAACTTGATTGACACTTTTATTTAACAATTACAATTAAAATTGATTAATAAAATAGTTGTCAATTCATGTGGGTCAACATTCAATTATCAGTGAAGTGAAATTGGAAAATATGAATATATAACCAGTTAAAGGTAAGAGGTGCGTCCACCAATTACAAAAGCACACATTAATTGATTGGTATATAAACATACATATCACAGATTGTATAGTTGAGCAAAAAATTATATATAAATACGCTCACTGTCTAACTTCTGACTAATACACTGAAGGCTCAAAAGCGATGAATTGACCAATAAACACCCAGTAAACCAATTGGGCTCAAGGGGTAGCGATTGTATAACCCAAAGCAATAGGATATTTGGAAAATCCAACAAGAATGAGCTCACGAAAATGGGGTAACAAAAATAAATTAAGACCAATTAAGGTAGATAGACACATTAAACAATTGAATACCTATTCAGGCATAATTAATTGACAGACTGAGTGTCTGTGTACAAGAGCTGGTTGATGTGTAAGTGCCACAATTATATCGCCCGCAGACTGAGTGTCTGTGTACAAGAACACTTGAATGGTTGTTAATACTCAATTATCAATTAGATGGTTTTAACCAGGCATAATAAATCATAACTTGTGTAGTTCAGCAATTGTAATGATAAGCATTGACATAGATTTACAAGATTTTAAATCACAGGCACAGTGAAGGCCAATAATAGCCAGCAAATGATTCTCCTCAGTATAGGCACGAATGAAAACAACAGCCAACAGGCTCACACTTTAGAATGCTCGCTGGATTAACAATAGAGACAATTGCTCAGTTTGTATATTTGTATTTGGGACGCCTCAAATATACTCATAGCACGGGCTAAACACTGGCACTTGATACACACAATTCTTAACAATTGGTTTGATTTAGAATTATTAATGAGAACATTCAGTTTTGTGGTTACATTAACCTATACCACGTTCATCAAGGCTAGATTAACCTACTAACGCTCAACGCGCGTTTCTCTGCTGTCACCACAGCAATTTCATCAGGAGCTGGTGTTTAATCACTATTCTAATTAACCCTTCCCACGGTGGGTCATCCATCGATTCAATATTCTCATTCACACAAAATCTCATTTTAGAAAAATCTGTTTTTTTAAAGTCTAAAACTTTTGTTTTTGTGTGGTGCGGCTCCATCCCTGTTCTTATATTAAAACACACTGACTGGTGATCACTAGATCCCAAATTTTCACCTACAACAACGTCCGATACCAAACCTCCATTTGTGAGTATTAAATCCAATATGGCCTCTTTACGGGTCGGCTCCTCAACTACTTGTGTTAGAGATAATCCCAGTAAGGAGTTTAGAATATTTGTACTCCTGGTGCACCCAGCTGTTTTGGTTTTCCAGTTCACATCAGGAAGATTAAAGTCCCCCATGATAATAACTTCCCCCTTCATTGCCATTTTGGCTATTTCCTCAAGCAGCAGATTATCTAGCTCTTCTACTTGTCCAGGGGGTCTATAGATCACACCTACACGAGCTACTGTATGATTGCCAAATGTTAGCGTAACCCAAACTGACTCTATGTTCACCTCGCTCACTTTTATTTGGTTCGTTTTTATGTTGTTTTTCACATACAGGGCCACTCCTCCTCCTTTCCTACCTTCTCTGTCTTTTCTATATAAAGAGTACCCCGGTATTGTTATGTCCCAGTTATTTTTCTCACTGAACCATGTCTCAGTAACCGCCACTAAATCTACTTTTTCAGCTGCCATCATTGCCTCCAGTTCATTGATTTTATTGACTAAACTGTGAGCATTTATAGACACGACTCTGAGCTTGTCATTTTTTACCTCGCATGTTGCTTGTACCCTCCGCTTTAGTTTTGGGGGACAATCGGGCAGATTGTTTACCCTTTTGTCCCCCCCCTCCTAGTTTAAATATTTGTTTGTGAAACCTTTGAACTTCTCACTGAGAACATATGTTCCCCTATGAGTAAGATGCAAACCATCTTTTTTATACAGTTCCTTTCTGCTCCAATTAGAGCTATCATGGGACACAAAGCCAAATCCTTGCTCCCGACACCATTCCCGAAGCCACAAATTGAATTCCCTATTGCGCATCTTCCTATCTTGAATGTTATGCACAGGCAAAACTTCAGAGAATGACACAGTGGACGCAATCTGCTGTATTTCACCTCCAAGAACACAAAAATCCTCCTTAATCTCAGAAACCTCATTGCTAGCCAAGTCATTTGTCCCTAGATGGACTAGAACATCCACTTCCCCTTGCTGCTTTGCTTCTTTGACAATATTGAGAATACGTCTCCTGTCTCTACGAGCAGTAGCCCCAGGAAGACATCTCACCAAACCACTACTCTCCAGCTCAACACCTCTTATGATAGAATCACCCAGCAACAATTGCCTTCTATCAAGTCCCACCTTTTCATTTTTGTCCTTGGTTGCAGTGCTGCATACCTTAGGCATAGTGGATGGTGGTTCCTCAACTATGGTGTCTGAGCCTGCATCCGTCTTACCACTACACTCTGAAAGTGCCTCAAAAGAATTAAGAAGAGCCACAGATTGATTGTGGGACATGCTTTCTATCCACAACGCTAAATCTACCAGATCCTACAGTAGTCCATCTGCCGCTCCTAGGAGGCCTCTGTGGCAGTGGCTTTGTAACAGTCATAGCCTGAGTTTGTCTAACAGATAATTTACAAATCTCAGACTTCAAACAGGCAATTTCCTGCTGCAATAAAGAGAACTGCCTACATATCAGGCACACTCCAAACCTCCAAAAATTGGATCTAAAAACAAACGCATGACAGCTCTTACACTGGACCAAGCCTGCCATTATAAAAGAATGGATTTAAAACCAGCAAATCTTACCTTTGAGTAGGTTTTCTACCTCCTGTCAAACCTCAGACTACCTCCAGAGTATCTCCAGAAGATCTCCTGTAAATGCTCACTTTGAAGACTTCAGTTAGAAGGCTTGCCAAGCTCAATTAGACCAAGCTAATATTCCACAAGCTTTATATAGCCACCTCCCCCAGCAAGGAGTGGACAAGCTAAACCTCTTTGCAAATACCACCCAATTGATTCCAATTGTATGCTAATCAATATGAAAATGAGTCACTGGCCTAACCTAATTTACTCACCAGACCTAACTTAAAACCTTAAAATGAATAGAATAGGCATCTCTTTAGAGATAACTAAACTGAGGGATCTGCTGAATGTATCAAAGACCTAAAAATGTGAAATTCACAACGATCCATTGGACAACTAGACCACTTTGCTAAGAGACAGCAAGCTATAAAACAGGTGAGTGAGCCTGCAGACAGAGGGCACTCGCAGCTCTCCGTGTCCTTGGCTACTGGCAGGAGACAAAGGATTCCAACCCTGAACCTTCTAGAGCAGTGTTTCCCGTGCCTGTCCTCAGGACCCTCCGACTCACCAGGTTTGCAGGATATATGAAGCACAGCACAGGTGATATGATTTGTTGCTCAGTGATTGCAGGATTCAGTCTGCATTTCCCCAAGGTGATCTGCAAAATCTGGCCTGGATGAGGGTCCCGAGGAGAGGTTTGGGAAACACTGTTCTAGAGGGTCCCAGGAAGTCCTGCAGATGATCTTGATTCTAGGCCGGCTCTTACCCATCGATTCCATTACATCCAGTCTAGGACTTACCTACAGCCTGCCATGTCGCTGACCACATGATCTCCAGAGCGCTGAGCCTCTTCCTACTTTAGGGCGGTTCACCATCCCAGCAGTGCTCAGTTGTTGAGTTCCTGTTTGAAGTCTGTATTGCTCCTTTATGCAGCTTATCCCACCATCTGTGCCTGCAAGGTATCCTGAAGCGCGTACCACCATCAGCATCTGCCAAGGTATCCTGAGATCTAACCTGCGGGGCATACCACCGTCAGCATCTGCCAAGGTATCCTGAGATCTAACCTGCGGGGCATACCACCATCAGTATCTGCCAAGGTATCCTGAGATCTAACCTGCGGGGCATACCACTGTAGCGCTCACCCCCGAAGGAGCCGCTTAAAATATTAAAACAATTTGGGATCGTCTCCCCATGGCAAGAGAAATAACGGACGCGACACAGGTGGATGGGGTTAAAGATTTGGTGCGTTTACTGTTCCCAGTGGACGGGGAAAAGGCAGGGTAAATAAAATGCACATACAGGGGTGGGACAATAATGCAAGGGGGGATAAATAATAATACAGTACATATAACACAACTTTAACAAATACTCCCTCGATCCCGAGTAGAAAGCTAAATAGCAATGTTCCTCTCTAACATACACATATACATATAGATAACATAGGAATGTAACTCTTCCTCACCGTATCCATTAATCCCAACCCCGAATAACCCTCCCCAAACACCCCAAAGTGTAGGTGTGCATGTGAGTGTAGCGGTCGCGCTGGCCAGCAAAAATATAAATATATCAGGGGGAAAAAAGAAAAAAAATCAAAATACTCTTCGTGCACAATCTTGAAAAAAACAGTCTCGGTCACTAGAGATCTCTTCAAAAGAAATGTAAGTCCCAACCGTTGGGGCCCTTGTTGCAGAAAATGCGGTGTTGTACCCCGCTATGGTCTATGCAGTGGTGGCAGAGATGCGGTATCGTACTGCACTATGGTCTATGCAGTATGTAGCATTTGCAGGTTGTACTGCGCTGTGGTCTATGCAGTTTTCGGGGTTTGTGGGTTTGTACTGCGCTACGGTCTATGAAGTAACGGAAGTGCGGTGATGTACTGCGCTGTGGCCTATGCAGGCCTCTCACCCTTCCAGACGCTCGGGCGACACGGGTCCCAGCCTCCCCAGTCAGCCTTTCCAGCCTCTGAGTCGGTCCTCTGGCTCCTCAGACGGTGATCCGGCTCTCTCTCCCAGGCGCGCGTCCGCACCCTGTGCTTCGTGCTGGTCCCTCCGGCTTGTAGCCTTCCGATCTTCGGACTGTGCAGCCTCACAGCCGTTTCGGTGTCCGTGGCCGGGTCCCCGGTCCGCGTCCTCCGCTTTTCCCCGTTTTCCTCTTCTCCCCTCCTCTGCGTGCTTCTCTCCTCTCTCCCCGGCTCCCTCCCTCCTTGTCCGTTTATTTTCAAAAACTCCCGCCAAAAAAAACAGCTTTCTCTTCGCGAGCCGGCTCCTTGCGCCCGCCGTTGGGGCTTTCCTTGCACACTTCCTGCATCTCCCGGCGCTAGGCATGCCGGGAGATGTAGTCCATCGGCGCTACACCACCATCAGTATCTGCCAATGTATCCTGAGACCTAACCTGCAGCGTGGCCGTGTACCTACCTCAGCCTGTCTGACTACATTCCGTATAGCGACCTCGGCCTGTCTGAGCTCCTTGCTGATCATCTCTGAACCATTTCTGGCTGTCTGGACTTCCTAGCCGCTATATAATAATGTTTTACCTGAGTATCCTCACCTAAAAGGGTCCCGGAGGTCTCAACATGGCTCACGCTGGGTTCCACCCTTACAGAGACGTGGACTAAAGACCGTGGAGAAGGTCTGACACTGAAAGCTTCATGAAATTGCCAGGCTAGCACATGTTGATAGGATAAATATATATAATTTTTTGTATCCTATTTCACGTTATTAATCCCGTCACGAAAGACATCTTTTATAACATTTGAAAAATGGAATACAAAGTTAAATAATCGGGGGGGGGGAAGTAGAAAATTTGCAGAGAGATTGTTATGAAGTTTAAATAAATGTAAATTTACTCATTTTCAGTTTTTCATGTATTGGTTTATCCTCAGAGATATTACTGGGGTGAAAGGTTTTAAACTCTAGATGGTGTCCCTTATCTGGCCACAATGTCACACGGGGTCTGCATTATCAGCATACAGGCAGATGCAGTAAATATGCTGTGGACAGATAATAAAATGGTGATCTCCTGTTTATGGGGATTTGTAGTGATCAGAATGAGATTATTAGCAATGCAATATCTGTATGTGCTGCATAATGCCTGTGTATGGCAATTATAGCAACACCGTGTCTCTGTACTGTACAGGGATTTACCCGCATTATAACTCCCTGAATCTTATCTCTATAGCAGCGACTGACCCCACAGCTCTCCCTGTATTCTGACAAATTGCTGGAATGCAGCAAACGGTTTGAGCTTTTTGTTACAGTTAGGATTGGGGCTGCTATTTACAGCAAGTGTTCTCACTCCAGACACGCTGCAGACAGATAAGACTGGAATTTGTTTCTCCACAGGGGAACGGACTAATCTGGCAATAATGGAGTGAAAAATTGGAAAGCTCTCATTAGCAAATCAAAACCCAATGTATTACAATGTAAAAGTTGAGAACATCATGGTGGGGGGGGGGGGGGGGTCGAAATGTTTGATGAATATGACGGTCGGGTGACAAAATGCTGCCATGGAACCAGAGACGGCCCTGGAGTTTGCGAGGCCTACGGTGAAGCCACAATAATCCAACAGCACTTTAATAAAATGTAAAAAATTTGGCTCGGATTGTTTTGGAATCTGAAAATAACGGGTTTGGAAATAATCGGCCTAAGCCAATTCGGAATAATGGGACCTTCCAATATATTCAGCCATTTCCGATACTCAGAAACTTTATGTATAATGTGTAAAACAAATTAGTTAGGAGGGCGAGGGTTAGCTCAGGGTTAGGATCGGTCTAGGCTTCGGGTTACAGTTTCTGTGGGTCATGATTGCTAGAGTCAGGTTAGGGCTTGTTTCAAAGTTTTTTTGGGTGTTCTGATTAGCGCCAGGGTTAGGATTCTTCTCTTACTATATAGCGATTAATCCAAATTTTTCCAGTTCTAAAAATTGGCCACGTCTGAATATATTCAGAAAAATTGGTATATTTTTTATTTGGAAAATAAATTTGGTTCATACAAAGAAAAAGGTGTTACTTCCGACGCGTTTCGTCCTATGGACTATCAGGGATTAAGCACGATGGTAGTTTTTTTTTTACTTTAAAGTTACCGTCAAGGCATTTTTCCAATGTAGACGTAACTAAGATTTAAAAATCAACGTGCGGCTATTTGTTTCTGTCCTTATACCTTACGTGTGTAGAGCTCATTTTGACCATTTTTGCTCATGTTTAAACGGATTTGAAGTCACGTTTTATTACAAGACCCAGACAAATTATACTGTATACTCATTTTTCAGTGGGGGGAGTTAAGCGAAGCATTGCTGGAAATGTTGAAATTTGAATGCAATCTTAACACAGTTGTGTTCGACTCATCCCTACTTCTCAATGGGACAATCGATTCACAGAATGCCGAATAGCACCGAAGTGTCTGAGAAATGCCCTGATTTTTGGTGATTCAGTTCAACAGTTGAATCCTATGAGTCAATGTGTAAAAAAAAAACAAAAAAAAAAAACACTGTTCTTCATTTTTCAGCAAACCATCTTTATATCCCTATTCAATTTTTTTTAATTAGAGCTTTATTAAAGACGCATTTTCAATGGTTCAAATACCTATTAAGAGAATAGCAGAGGTCGGTTGATTTTCTGCAGTTTGACGTTGTGCGTGCTTCATGTGGACTTGGGTGCAGGACTCCATCAATATTGGCCCATTGCCCTCTTGTATGCAGCATGTTATGATTACGCAAGAAGGTCATGGTGTGTTACCATCTGCTGATCAGATTAGCCTTCCAGTAAACCAGCTCTTAGCTCCTCAAACATAATCTTCGTTGTCTGACAAACACTGCCTGTTTTAAAATGTAATCTAGAAAGCTTTCCAGATGAAATAAGACCATAAGTAATGTGCTCACTGTATCCAAGTCTAATTAGACCAAAACCTCCCCTAAGCAGATGTTGTGAATGCAAATGTCCCATGTGTAACCGTATAAGTCCGTGTGTCCCTGATTAAAAGGCAGTTCCATTCTAACCCTGAAAGACCTCAGGTCTACAGCCTTGTCTTATTTGTGGGGGATGGTAGCAGACTGTCCCAGTCCTCAAGCTTCGTCTGAGGACTGGAGGATGGCACAGGACTCTGGCTGGGTAGAACACCGGGGAAGGGGGTTCCTGCAAGTAAGCGGCTACCCGTCCGGTCTGATCGCAGTACCCATTTTCGGTTAGTTCGGCAAATAGTGATTTCATCGCAGGGTTGGCATAATGGAAATCGCAACGAACCAGAACGAACTGAAATTCAGGTGCTTTCTGAATAACCCCATCTGCTTCCACTGGGCAGAGCGAGTCCAAATGGTGAAAGGACAGTGAGAATGGGCTGGTGGGAATATGGCAAACGCAGAGCAGTCACACAATGTGGATAGGAGTCAGCAATAGGAGTTACATGGAGGCTGCTAATAAAGCGCGGATCATATAATCTGCAACTCTCAGGCATCCCTGCATATACAGAGAGTAATACGAGTGGGGTCACATCAGGAGGGGCGGAGTCACAGAAATTACTGAAGTCCTGTTTCACACCACTTTTGATACAACAATCCCAATAAAGAAGCTGCGCACATCATTAGATTTGAATAAAAGTCACTGTTGGGTGATGCTCTGAAAATATCATTTTAATGTAACAAGCCGAAAAATACATTTTTTGAAAGTTTTGACTAATACATAAAGTAGGTTTAAAACAATGTCACTAACATAAACAAGCAGAACGAAAAATCAATTGATCAGTGGATCCATGTTGCAGCATTTCTTAGATTATGGATTATTTTCATTATTCACAGGGTTTTAGCATCAGAGATTGATTCTGATCCAGGCCCCGTGGTTTATGGAAAACATGGCATGAAGAGGCTCGGTGAAGGTGGTGGTGAATGTGTGTAAGTGCCGAATCCGGCCCCCAAGATGGTAAAAGGAGAGTTGTCCAGCGTCATAATCCACATAGACCCCAACCCTCTGCACTGGAGAATCATTACACATTCGCCTTACTTTACAGTCATGTGTATAGGAGAGATTAATGCTATCTTTACACCTGCTCATACCCCAGGATTTCTTATTATCACCTAGACATGACTCTTTGCCATCTCTTCTGATGCTGGGATAAGCCACCCCAACCACAGTGTCCATTTTTACTTAATTCCACCTCAAAATAATGTCGCCCAGTGGAAACACTTTCAATACTTAATACCTGCCGGTACATTGCAAACCTCTCTGCCGTCTCTAGGTAATCCTTAGAGAATATTGAATGTCCTAGTGTTTTTAAGTCATGTGACAGGGCTACATATTGATTCGCCGTTTCAATATCCAGTGTCAAGTCTAAAACACGAGAGCTTCTCTTTAGATCCATCATGGTATCAGTTAGGCCTGAATATAAGTTCACCAAGATCAGGTCTTCATTCCCAGTTTGTATCTCTGGGACTTTAACCTCAGTCTCCGTATCATCGTCCGCTCTGTGCGTCTCCCATCCTTGTAAAACAGTGATGGGATCAGTCATCTTACACAGCTCCTCCATGCGACGTATCTTCCTGGTCAGCTCTTCCTTCTCCATTTTCTGCTGCTTCATCAGATCTGAGGTTTGGTGGGAAATATCCTCGCTCTGCCTGGAGATCTCACCAAGGACTCTCCTCTCTAGAGCGTCCACCTGGTCCTGGATGTCCATGACCAGGGTAGTGACTCTCGGTTATCCCAGCAGCTTTACGCTTGTGTTCTTGCTGAAGAAGAGACAGTTCCTGGTCCATTTTCTCAATCTCCCGTTTCCTCGAGTTCAGCTTCTCTATGATCCTTCTCAGCTCTTCTTTCTTCTCGGACGCCTCAGCGAGCAGCTCCACGTCATGTTTCTTGTGGTCTCTGGCCAAGCAGCAGGACACGCAGACACAGACGGCATCTCGAGTGCAGTAAAATTTCAAGGCCTCGTTGTGGACAGAACACTTCTTGCTCCCCATGAACATGGTCGGCTCAATTAATGCATGTTCTACAATCTGGTTGTGGGCCGCCAGGTGGAGATCACACAGGGAGGTCTCACAATGAACGCAGGTTTTAACAGCAGGAACAGGAGCCTGAACACAATACACGCAGAGGATCGCTGCCGCCGTCTGCTTGGACTGACTAGAAAACTGCTCTGCTATGTTGCAGAGCTTCATGTTCCTCAGCAGAGCAGGACGCTCCATAAACTCCGCTCTGCACTCGGGACAGGTATAAACCCCGACTCCATCCTGTGTGTCCAGCACGTTCCCGATGCAGACCCGGCAGAAGTTGTGTCCGCAGCTCAGCATGACGGGATCGCTGAAAATGTTCAGGCAGACGGAGCAGTTCAGCTCCTCTCTCAGATCAGACGCCATCCTGAAACAAAGGAAAGAAAACCAAAAAGTGAAAAGGAGTTCCTCAGGTGGAATAAAAGGAGTGTATTTCACTATTAGCCCTGGAACCACTACGGCTTTTGCATTTGACAACTTTAATGTGAAGACGTGTCTACAGCACATGCAGGGCTGGATTTTAAGTGAGGCATGTGCCTGCCACAAGGGGGCGCCTTGCTCTGTAAATTGTACAATCATTTAGACCACTATCTCTGGAGCCCTAAGGGCTAGGAGGGATATTTGAGGTTTCATTGGAAAGGCCAGATTATGACCTTTCCAGTGATCCAATAGAAAAATTTGATTATTTTGTTTCTAACGCAGCACTATTATTCAGTTCACAGTTAAAGTGCAGTGATGCAGCGCTAACCCACCTTCTCATTTTCCACACTGCCAGCAATTGGGGAGCTGATGATGCAACACATTGTTTTAAGCGACAACCTAGACTGTGGCACTGCAGTGAGGAAAGACAGGGGGAGGCGTTGGAACCCTGCATCTCTGAATTGTACAGCGCACAAGGTCAAGTGAGGGGTCATTGGAAAAGGTCAGAGTTTGGTCTTTACAAATGATACCAAACATGACCATGTAAGGTGTAAAAATGTAAAAGTAAAATGTATTTTGTTCTACGGCAGAGGCTATAGAGGTTTTTTTTTATATATGTAAAAGCAATGCCACTGAACAAACTCTAAGGCAACAGATTCTTCTTTTGGATTTGAGCGCAGACAGAAACCGTTTATTTTTTTTATTTTGCCCCAAAACGAAGATTTGAAGTCATTTTGGGTTTTTTTTGGGGGGGGGGCGGAGGTTGGCGCTTCACATTTCTGTGCCTACAGGCTCCTCAGATGGAAATCCGTCCCTGTGCGCATGCATTTTACTGATTTGCTTTTTTTATTTGTTTAAAAGCCCTGACAGGCTGCATCTCCGTTCCCCTTGGTGGATGTTGCTCCTGAAGGAGTTCACAGTGCAGGCTATGGAGGCAGAGAGCCCCCGTCTCAGGGTCGATTGGGATGCTGAAACAGCAGATGCAAGCGAGGGGTCTGGAGGTGGGGCGCCCCCCGGTGGCATGAATGTCTTGCTGGCAGGCCTGCTTAGAGCAGCTAACGGAGGGAGATGACAGGCAGATCACAAGAGGAGAGTGGTGCTGACTGATGGCTGTGTTCCTTGGGTGCAAAGAAGCAGGAGCACGCAACTGCCCAGTCTATGGAGCCTGCCGTCTACTGCGACTGAGGGAACCCAAGGTTACGGATGGTGACTGGGACGAGAAGCAGATACCCGACTCAGGAGGTCCTGGTGGGGTCTCTGGAGCCGTACACTAGGATGTCACCAACTAGCTGCTGCATATGTTGCTGGGATGGCCAAGCTGGATCCCCCTGGAAGTGTTAGAGGTGGCAGTGCCTGAATGGGGGTTACACGGTCGATGGGCCCTTTGTGTGGTCTTTGAGCCTGGCGGAGATGCCCACCCTGCCTTTTGGCTGGACACAGGCTGATGTGGAATGCCCTTCTGTTCCTTTTGGCCCCTGACCCACATCGATTTGAGATGCACCCCCACCCGTGATGGTTTCTTTTTCTCATTACCCTCCTCCCCTCATATTTTTTCAGTCTTTCGTTGAGGCCATTTGTCAGCCCCCCCTTTTTTTTTGAGACGTTTTCTGAGGACACTATTGCATTTATAGCGATTATCCTTGGGCGACTTTTACTTATTTACGGTAGTTTGTTCCCTAATTTTCTGTGTATTGCTGACCTGGCCCTGCGTGGCCACTATTACTAAAGCAGGTTTGGTGACGGTCGGTCTACCAAACGGTTTTCTCTTTTGGTTGGTATAAATGAACGGGGCCTCCGGTCAGCTCAGTTTTGGATATTAGGCATACTGGATATGTGGATTAGACCTGTGGTGGCAGCATTTAATTAAGGGGAGTGGGGATAGTGTGTTAGCGATTTTTAGCCCTACATCCACTTTGCCAAGTCACGTACCCTTCAGGAGTGAAGTAAGTGACAGTGTATTTGTGTGGACTGAATAGCACAGTGCCAAAAAAAAAAAAAAATACCCCATCACCTGAGGCCTTAGACTACTGCCTAATTATTTTGCCCAATTAGAGCCACCTCTGCATGGAACAGCTTTCTTACCTCAAAAGGAAACAATGCAAAGCTGAAGTTCTATCCAGACACACAGCTAGCACAGCATTTGTTGGTAACAAATGTAAGGATAGAATATCAGGCTACTTTGTCATCTCACATGACAGAGTGATGGGAAAAACGGTCCACACTGAGGAAGACTTGGATGAATCATACAGACACCAGCTCTAATCTAACTGACCCTCATACTCTGTATCAATAGGAGAGACCACCACATTAACGTTCTATTGGGTAGGGAACTACGCACCTAGAACGCTGTGAGACAACCAAGCACCTTCCCACTGCAGGTGTGGGTAAATATAGGAGGAGAGTAAAGTTCAGACTACCTTGGGGGGGGGTGGGGAGGGACTCCAGCCTCCATCTAGCACCTTCATAGGCCGAAGGGATGCCTTGTTGCCATGGCAAACCCTCCCAGTGACGGAAACCTGCTCCTTCCACCTGTCCTGGCTCGCCAGACACCCACTTGCCCGGGAACTCCGTGCCTCGAGCAGCCTGATCTGTAGCGCCAGACCTGCTTGGTGTGATCCTCTGCCTCTTTGAATTTCCAGAAGGCCGCTCTGTGCCTTCTGAGGGTGATTGTGGGCACCCTGAGACACTAGACAAGCTGTATGTTCAAACAGGAATCTCACTTTTTATTGAAAAAATGCCACCATTTATGCTGAGGTCCAACAGGTATAATTTGCATAAACCAGACCACTGGAAGATGAACTCTGATTACATTAGGTCATTTTGAGATTTATATACAGTCACACAAATTGTTCCAATAGATCAGATTACCTTTTCAGTTAAATACTGCCCCAGACTCATGACTCCTTAACCAGAAAGAGAAAAGCCCTCTTGCTTAAATCCCACATTCCACACAAAAGCGGGCATTGAACATTGCATCTTTAAAACACATCTCCAAGTGCCCATTCACATGCAGTAATAGAAGTACATTTAAAAACTAAAGCCAAGCAATTTACAATACATTTAAAATCACACCACGCAATATGAACAGAAGGTCTTCCCCAAAGTAAATGTCTGTCTTTTTGGGTTTTTGCCAGGAAAGTAAAAGTCTTGGGAGCTTGAAGCGGGGAGCGGCATGTCAGTTCTATGACACTGACCAACATGAGAGGTACCCAGGGGTGGACTGACCACTAATGCCCCCCCGCACAATAGGAGATTAAGGGACCCCATTGTGCCACACCTACAAACCCAACAGCCATGTACATTGTTGTGTTAAAAAAATCCACTCGGGGTCCACCAGTGACCTGGGGAATCCATTGTGCCCCCTCCAGACACAGATAGCTGCCGTAAGTAGGTGGTGACTAAGGCTGTGCTGCGGCACAGTAGGTCCCTTTGGCAAATGTGGGAAACCGCCGATCACTTGGGGGTTTATAACATACTGTACATTAGACAGCTCCACGGCAATAAAAAACTCACAGTAATGTGCAGTGTGTATGAGTGCATCAGAATCCACAGCGTTTTTGTTTTACACTATTTACCTCCTAAGTTTGGGGCCTGGGCAGTCTGAGTGTCACACACTCCATCTCCAGCTGGTGCTCAGCATGAGGAGGCAGTCACTGGGCCTGTTCCAATCTCCCGCGGCTGCAGTGGCAGGCTCTGTCTCACTCACACTCACATCTCGTGGCTGAGATAGGGAGCCTTACGGGCACGTGAGGAGTGGCTCTCGTCTCTCAGGTTGGCATCCTTATCAGCTGGATCACCTGTAATCCGAATGTGATTGGATTGCAGTGCGAGAATACCGCAGCAGGTGTACCCAAATCCAGGCCCCCTTCCCCCGCGGGCCCTAGGGCAGTGCCCAACGGGTCAGTCCGCCACTCCCCCCGGGGAAAGGATCACCCCATGGCTACCGCTGGCTCGCAGCACGAGAGGCTACGTCCCCACAGAGTCAACATGTTCTCCGCAGCCTTCCACCAGGCTGAGCCAGGAGAGACACCTGCACCGGTTGTCTGATGAGTCTCGGTGTGCATCATGCAGCCGCTGGTCGAAAAATAGCACAGGAATTATACATACTGCAGGGTTACTTAGGGACCCTCTACACATATTGACCACTTGGTTATGAAGATGGTTTGGAGGTGTGGAGTGCCCCCCCCTTCCCCCATTTTCATTAAAACACTGGGTCGAGGAGGATGTTTCTCCACCCCATCCATCATTACCAGTAGCCGGGGAATTTGAATTTCCCGGTTACTACTCAGTCACCAGTGAGGTCAGATCGGCAGACGTCACCATCTGATACCAATTGCATTAGCGATCGGTCTCAAAGAGGCAGCGATGGATCAGATCTGTGAACGTGTTCAGCTCCGATCCATCATTCGGTGCATGTGCTAAAAAACCCCCACACAGTATTTTTCAGAGACAATACGACAATTTCTATTCCCCACCCCCCCAAGGAGTGCCCCATAGAATATAACCAAAGGCTCAGATGTGAAGGATTCATTTTCATTTTAGAAGCGCTGTAAAGGATTGAAATCTGAATGGAAACGCACGGTTTGTTATCACATTCTGGCAGGACATGACATATACATATAATAATGATAGCTTATGAATCTACTGTAAATAAAAGGAAATATAATGGGTCTTAGTCGTATAATAAAATGTGACTATCGCGTTTAAACATGAGCACAAAAGCGTCAAAATGAGCTTAGTACACGGGGTGAAATGGCTCAGCAGTGAAGGGGTTAAGGCAGAGACGGCTGATTGAAAGACCAAAGACTCCTCTGCCGCCAAGTTTGATGCGGCTAGCGTCACCAGGTTTTCCTGGATACATTACGGCTTCATGCAGAGGGAGCACACGGAAAAGTAAAGCCCTGCAACATGTATAATTCATTTACGCAGGAAGGAAATCAAGGCAGGACACCTGGGATTCCTTACCTGCAGCACATGCATTATACATGCTGCAGGGTGGCATTTTTTTATGCACTGCCCATCAGCATGAATAAATTATATGTGTCCAGGAAAACATGGCCGCCCTGGCAACACTAGATGCAGGAGGACAAGCAGTTAAATGATCACATTTCAGAATCCTGGGCAGCAGTTTCCTATGACCCAACAACTCACCTTGTCTGAGCTGCAGCCACTGCACAATGCTCTGCAACTGCACAATGCTCTGCAACTGCACAATGCTCTGCTGCTACACAGTGCTGTCACTGCCCAATGCTCTTTATCTGTATATATACACACAAGGTTCCTCCAATATGGCCGCCTGATCACATCCTTAGCCAATAGCCATGAATGAATGTAGCCCCGCCCACCCAGACTGTCAGACAATAGGAGGCCAGAAACCTTTTACCCCCCCTCACCCAGGTCATCAGATCCCCCCATCCTGGAAAAAAATGTAACATGGGCCTGTGACCTGAAACTGACCCCATTGGAGAGGCCTCCACTGTGCACCTGCTAAACCAGTGTTTCCCAAACCTGTCCTCAGGAGCCGCTGACAGGCCAGGTTTGCAGTATATGTGAAGCGCAGCACAGGGTATGATTTGCTGCTCAGTGATTGCAGGATTCAGTTTGCGTTTCCCCAAGGTGATCTGTAAAACCTGTCCTGTTAGAGGGACCTGAGGAGAGGTTTGGGAAACATTGTGTTAAATAATGCTGAAAGTTCTAGCAGGTGTTTTATTCATTTTTTAACCCCATAGTGACTGGGTGGTTTTATCATTGTCTGTCCCAAAGTGCCCGCTTCTGTTTTTACGTTTCTGCTGTTTCTGGAACCCACACATATTATATACCGTTTTTCCTCGCCATTAAATGGACTTTCTAAATAAACCATTATTCCCATCATATCGTATAATTTACTAGTAAAAAAATTATGAAATATGATAACAAATAAAAATGGAAAAAACACACTTTTTTAAACATTAATCCCCAAAATCTACAACCACCAAAAAAGAAGTTTTTGCTTTTTAACCCCTTCACTGGTGGGCCCCTGTGTGCTTGAGCTCATTTTGGCCGTTTTATGCTCATCATGTTTAAGACTAGGGTCAGACTGAGGCAGTGCGAACGCGCGTGCAGCCGCACATAATCACGGCCGTGCTAGCAGCAGATGCCGGGCAATGACGGCCAATATACGAAGTACGGTCGCACAAAAGTGCGGCCGCGCAACGCAAGCGGCAAACAAACGCATTTTTTCGAGAACGTTAAACCACTAGTACTGACGTACAGAGTGCGCTGCGTCCGCTAGCGGTGTGTGTGTGTGATTAGGAGACGTCAGACGCTGCTAATGTCCGGCCAACATAACGTCCAGACCCAAAAAGTGTTTTATTGATGATCCGTACAAAATCACGGATGAAACTGCGCATCGTATGACCGCTATTGCGTATTCCGTGAAAAAATACGTCCATTCGTTCGAACGCACTTTTTCACGGACAACGTGAAAAATGCGTTAGTCTGACCCTAGCCTAAACGTGACTTGAAGTCCTATTTTACTATACATACATACAGAAAAAATAGTGTCGCGCCTGATCCCTACCAAGGCGGCTACAACTACCAGATGTATCCAGCCCAGTAACATGTATAAACATAACAAGAAAAAAAGGTGTCATCTGCGCTTTTCTCTATAACTCCATGTGAAACAAAAAAACACAGAGGTTTTGGTTTACTTTAATGGCCATTGAAGTTTAAGCTCTCCTGCCACGTTGTGCTATTTTATTGTACACCCAAGACAATTGTTTTTCCTTTTAAAAAAAAAAAACACTTTATTTTTTTTTAAACCTGGTCATGTTTGGTATCATTGGAAAGGCCATGATCAGGCATTTCCAATAATACCAAACATGACCCTCTAGCTTTGGGAGCTAGGGAGATACAAAAGGATCCCCCTAGCTCCACTTGGCAGCTAGGGGGTTAATTGGCCCACTGACATCATCGCACATATGGCGATGATGTCAAGTGGGTGGGGGGGTGACCCGGAGGCTTGGCTGACATCCAAGATGTTAGCCACATCCAAGAGCGAATCGTGATCCTAGGCCGATTGCCGATGAATTGGGATCCGGCTCCTAAGGGGTTAAAGAGAGGCACTGCTGAAAAGGGCAGACTCTGCCCTTTCCAGCGGTATCTCTTTTTATTCTAGCTGCGGCAGTTGGGGAAATAGAGTGGTCCAAAGGACCTCCCCCTCCCCTTTCAGGTTCCCACTGCGGACACCGGGGGCGCCTGAAAATGATGTCATCACGTGCGATGGCTGGGGCCCATAAAACTGTCAGGCTGGCTTCCAGGAAGTCAGTCTGAGACGTATGACCCTGGCCAGAGAGGTGAGTATAGGGGAGGGATGTACATAGTACGTCCTTAAGGGGAATTTTCCCCCGGACGTACTATGTATGTCAGTGGTCCTTATAGCGTTAAAGACTGCAGAAAGTTTGACCCTGAAAACTTAAAGTAACCCTGTTGTGCCACAGACACGATGCGCTCATCTGAATCACTCCCTCTATATGGCTCAGCATTCATTCTACGAACACATATATAAGGAATCAAGTTACTCACTGACAAAGGCATCAACACAGGGGGCAATTGCCCAACCTAAGTTATTCCCCCCCCCAGGGATCAGCATCCAGCTTCCCCCACTTCCTTCGGACCGCTGTACCTCTTTCCCAGTGCGTGGTCGTAAATGATTGATCGAGAGGTCTTTGTAAAGGGCAAAGTCTGGCCAATGATACCCAACACGACTGTGACGGAAGCCTCCTCCACCTTTTCAGTGACTTGTGCTCCAAGTGTCTGGGACGGGTTAGGGCATGCACTCACAGCAAAGTCCGCACTACACATAGACTGTGTGCCCCTTGGAGAAGAACAGATGCCAGCCTCGTGCCCGCAGACCATGGATAATTATAGCAGAGAATGTTCATAGGACATGGGCCAAACTGTTTATAATTTGGTTTAAAGTATTTCTGTGTTGAACCAGTATAATTTAATTAGGATTGAGTAATACGGATTATGCAAAACTACTGTCTCACTATCTGCGTGTGTGTGTGTGTGTGTGTGTGTGTGTGTAGCTGCTGTGTATTTTGTAATCTATTTGTCAATCAGGATCACCCATTGTCTTTCTTTGTTAAGTAGTGTTTACTGTCTATGGTCTACCGAATGTAATTACATTTCTCATTCCAAGAAGGCAATGTTTATACAATTATCTGTATCAGTGTGATTAGGTCCTCCTAGAAGAGGCTGTGATTTGTTTTATATGTAAATGACCCCTGTCTGACCCCATAAATATCTCTGCTTGTCATTTGATTAAATCAGTTCTATTCTTACCAAACTTGAAGTCATGGCTTATGTTTTGGGGCAGCAACTAACCTCTGCTCACTGTGCCAACAAAAGGCTCCAGGTCTACAGCTTCGGCTTATTTCTGGGGATGCTATCCAGGCTCTCTATATGCACCTGTCTTAAAGCTGCGGCTAAGGTACTGGAGAAAGGCGTGAGAGTCACGAAGAGTTCCAGCGGTGTCCAGCGAGGAAGCGGCATTTGACAGATGTGACCCTGTCCGGGCACAGAGATCGGTTACAATGACCATATTTAGTGTAAAGCAAAAATCAAACGTAACTTTATCTTTTTACAGTGTTAAACCCTTCACTGCTGAGACATTTTAACGGTCAGACTATCAGGGTTATTCAGAAAGAGCCGAACTGGCCCTGAAATTGCATCGAACTGTGAATTTCCCCGTACGTTGCCATTTCGTGGCTATTCAGAAAGCAAACAGTTCCCCAAATTTAGGCGAACTGCCTGCATATACACTGCCTGTTCGGCGGCAGTGAAATCCCCCATAGAGAAGCAATGGTTAATCTATTCACAGACACCGAACAGCAGAGAAACGTCAGTGAACTGTCCTGATGTTCAATGGTTTCATTCGTCAGGTTTATTCAGGCGAATCCCATTTGGTTTCAATGTAAAAAAATATTCCCGTTTTCATTCAATATCTAATAAACCGTTTTTTCTTTTAACCCCTTCACTGCGGAGGACGCGCTCAGCGCGTCCACCCGCAGGTAACGTTCCTTGCGGAGGACGCGCTGAGTGCATCCTCCCTTTGTAAAAATTAGCTCAGCACAGAGGCGGGAAATGCCTCAGCAGCGAAAGGGTTAATCTGCAGCAAAAAGTCTCTTTTTAGGATATTAGACATTTTTTGGGGATTTTTTCTGCAAAATTTTATAAAACATAAAATGCTTGTGTACATTTAAAGCAGTGTTTCCCAAACCAGTCCTCAGGAGCCGCTGACAGGCCAGGTTTGCAGGATATGTGAAGCACAGCACAGGTGAGATGATTTGCTGCTCAGTGATTGCAGGATTCAGTCTGCACTTCTGGTCTGTTTGAGGGTCCCAATGTTTCAATGATAAAAATATTCCCGTTTTTATTCAATATCTAATAAACAGTTTAGGCATTTTTTTGAGATTCTTTCGCAAATGTTTCTGTAACAGACCTTTTTATTATTACTCAGAAGAACTTATATTTTTATTTCCAGCCACTTCCAGGTAGTAGTTTTTTTTGGAAACACCTTTTAAAAGCTGCAGTGTTTTTTTTTTCTGATTTTACACGCTGGTCGGCTTTTTCCTGCGGCTGGTCGGCGCTCTGTTTGGCGGGTTGTCGGATCGATTTGGTGGCGTTTCAGATCAATTCGGTTGGTTTTTGGATCCATTCGGCGGTTTCTCGGGTGCGTTCGGTGGCTTGCTTGCTGCACTTCGGGGATCCCTGTTGTGGATGCTGAATTCACCGCAGGGTTGGTGAATTGGACTAACTGAAGTACGGGGAATGGGAGAGCACCAAAATGTTGGTAACATTACGGTGATCTCAGAATGACCCTGTATATAGATCTCATTGTGTATTACAACTAAACCAAGGAAAAACTAAAGTATGTTAAGGGTTAATGGCTTCATCCCTCATTGTTTTCCCTTGATTACTGGCATTTTAGGGGTTAATGGGTAGCTACATGCCACCTTGTATTATTTTTATTGTATTTCCCTGCTTTAAATGGTATTTTAGGGGTTATTATGGAAGTTTAGAAAGTAAAGTCTATTCACCTTTATACTCTTTGCTTTTCGTCACATTTCAGGGAATCCAATATCCCGAAAATATGGTGAATTCCCTATTTAGTGAATGGGTCACTAACTTGTGAAAATTGGAGTCGCTGAAGCAGTTATCGGACGTCGGGGAAAACCACCGAAAAAATAATATTGAATTTAAGTATCAGGTTAGTAAAACATAAAAGGTATCATGGCGTCACATTACTCTGGGGTTTTGGAATCTTATGGTTAGTTTTTTTCAGTGTATGATTTAGGCTGCTGTCAGACGAGCGTAGTGTTCACGTCCGTGATTGCGCCTAAAAGTACGTCCGTGATAGCATGACAGAAAGCCCATCGGAGTCCGTTACACGAAGTACGTCCGCACTGAACTGCGGACGCACAACGGCCGCGGGAAACGGACGCAAGGCAGGCAAGAACGTACAACCCCTAGAACGGCCGCACAAAGTGCGCTGCGTCCGCAACGTCCGCATAGCTTTGTGTGTGAGTGATGGAACGTGGTCAGACGGACGGCATTTATACGTCCAGCATTTTTCACGGACAAAATGGTTTTGCTTTTTAATTTATTTTTCCCTCCTACATCCGTCAAAAATAACTTCAGTGAAAAAACGGACTGTGTGACCACTACTGTGTCTTCCGTACTGACGTCCGTCCGTGTGCACCGACGTACAGTCCGTAGAAATCACGCTCGTCTGACCCTAGCCTTAGTGGTGAAAATTATTAGTGCCGCCCCCCCCCCCAGTTGTGCCTGTGGTATCTTATGTCCCCCCCCCCATATATTGTTCCTAGAGTCGCCACTAGATATATTGTCACGGGGCAGCAAAATGGAATCGCCGACGCGCACCAAACCACCTAAATTTCACTTAAATTCCGGTGCTTTGTGAATAAATGTTTCCACCGAGCGAGTCCAATGGGTGAAAGGACAGCGAGGACGGGCTGGTGGGAATATGGCGAATGCAGAGCAGTCACACAATGTGGATAGGAGTCAGTAATAGGAGTTACATGGAGGCTGATAATATACCCTGCAGCTCTTATCACTCTCAGGCATCCCTGCATATACAGCGAGTGACAGGAGCTGCATTGTATGTGATAGAGCTATCACTCACAGCCATCCCTACTGTATATGGAGTTATAGGTTGTATACAGGCTACTGCAATCACTGCCAAGCAAACATAATGTATATGTAGCGATGTCTTGTTTGAACGGTGTGTGCTGGGAGTTATCTGCAGCAGGACGCTGGATGGACATGAGGGACACATTCAGGTTTGAAGGGCAGGACGTGGGGGATACAATCAGGCATCCAATTCAGCCTGGCAGGCAAGGACATGGGAGAACCAATGCGGCAGGGAGTGAGAGGGGCGGGGTCACATCAGGAGGGGCGGGGTTATGGAAATTGCTGAAGTCCCTTTCTCTCACCACTTTTGATACGACAATCCCAATAAAAGAAGTCACGCACATCATCAGAAGTCCTGAAAAGATCACTTTAATTCTTTCAGATGTTTTAGTGTTAACGTTAAATAAGGAAACCTCGAGCATTAACGTTAACAAAACCAAAAAACACATAATGCAGGTGTCACACAATGTCCCTCTAACAACATAGAAACAACCAGAAGAACTGAAAACCAATTGATCAGTGGATCCATATCCTGCAGCATTTCCCATATTACCGATTATTTTCATTATTCACAGGGTTTTATCATCGTTATCAGAGACGGATTCTGATCCAGGCTTTGCAGTGTATGTAAAACATGGCATGAAGAGGCTCGTGAAGGTGGTGGTGAATGTGTGTAAGTGCCGAATCCGGCCCCCAAGATGATAAAAGGAGAGTCGTCCAGCGTCATAATCCACATAGACCCCAACCCTCTGCACTGGAGAATCAATACATATGTCTTTAATATACAGTCATGCATATAGGAGAGCAGGGCAGCCATCAGAAATGATGGGGCCCCTTACTAAACCTCACGATGGGGCCCCCCAGGGCCCCCCCCCTCAACCTCTAACAGCTTTTCTCCCCCTTCAAAAAAAAAGGACATAACATAGCACCACAGCAATAAAACTCCCAGTAATGTGCAGTGTGTATTAGCATATCACAGTATCCACAGCAATAAAACTCACAGTAATGAGCGGTGTGTCTGAACATATCACAGAATCCACAGCAATAAATCTCACAGAAACGGGCTGTGTATGATGGCCTTTGGGTCTGGGTCTGGTCCCTGGGACTGGGCCTTGGGGTCTGGTCCCTGAGGTCTGGTCCCTGAGGTCTGGTCCCTGGGGTCTAGCCTGGGCCCTGGTCTGGTCCCTGGGCCTTGGGGTCTGGGTCCTAGGATCTGGGCCCTGGGTCTGGGCCTTGGGCCCTAGGGTCTGGGGTCTGGGCCCTGGCTCTGGGCCTTGGGGTCTGGGCCCTGGGTATGGGGTCTGGACCCTAGGGTCTGGGCCCTGGGTCTGTATTTGGGCCTTGGTGTCTGGGCCTTGGGGTCTGGGCCCTAGGGTCTGGGGTCTGGGCCCTGGCTCTGGGCCTTGGGGTCTGGCCCTGGGTATGGGGTCTGGACCCTAGGGTCTGGGCCCTGGGTCTGTATTTGGGCCTTGGTGTCTGGGCCTTGGGGTCTGGGCCCTGGTCTGGGCCCTGGGTTTGGCCTAGGGGTCTGGGCCCTGGGTTTGGGCCTAGGGGTCTGGGCCCTGGGTCTTAGGGTCTGGGCCCTGGGTCTTAGGGTTTGGGCCCTAGGGTCTGGGCCCTGGGTTTGGGCCTAGGGGGTCTGGGCCCTGGGTCTGGGCCTTAGGGTCTGGGCCCTAGGGTCTGGGCCCTGGGTTTGGGCCTAGGGGGTCTGGGCCCTGGGTCTGGGCCTAAGGGTCTGGGCCCTTGGGTCTGGGCCCTGGGTCTGGGCCTAAGGGTCTGGGCCCTAGGGTCTGGGTCCTGGGCCTTGGGGTCTGGGCCATGGGTTTGGGCCTAGGGGTCTGGGCCTTGGGGTCTGGGTCCTGGGTCTGGGCCCTGGGTCTGAGCCTAGAGGTCTGGGCCTTGGGGTCTGGGCCTTGGGGTCTGGGCCCTGGGTTTGGATCTAGGGGCCTGGGGTCTGGGTCTTAGGGTCTGGGCCCTGGCTCACCACTCGCTGTCTTCTATCTTCTTTTCTTCTGTCTTCAGCTCTTCACCTTTTCTTTAATTTTCTTCTCTTCTTTTCTTCTGTCTTCTTCCTGGTCCCTCCAGCTCGGCGCGCAGCTTCACTGAGTGGAGGGGCGGAGCCAAAGCAACGTGCTTGGGAGGCCCCTCACACGCTGCTTGGCCCCGCCCAGCCAGGAAGTGAAGCTGCCAGGAGCCAGAGGAGACACAGTGTCTCAGTCTCCTCCGGCTCCTGCAGCAGCAGCAGGGACACAGCTCCGGATTCGGACTCATCGAGTCCGATACCGGAGCTGTTAAAGGGCGACGCCGCTGCCGTCGGGGGCCCGGGATCCTCCCCCCAGGCCCCGGCGGCCCGGGCCCCCACCGGGCCCGGGCCCCTTACGGCAGTATTGGGCGTAATGCCCTGATGGCGGCCCTGTAGGAGAGCGTAATGCCATCTTCATACCTGATCAAACTCCAGGATTTCTTATTACTACCAGTACCCGACTCGTCTCCATCTCTTTCGATGCTGGGATAAGTCACCCCAACCCTACAGCTTCCCTTTTCACTGAATTCCACCTCAAAATAATGTCGTCCGGTGGAAATACTTTCAATACTTAACACCTGCTCGTGAAATATAAACCTTTCTGCCGTCTTCATAGTACGGTTACCTTTCCTGGCCATTCGGCTATTCAGAGAGCAGGCAGTTCGCCAAATGTTGGCGAATTGCCTGCACATACGGTGCCTGTTCGAGGGCGGTGAAATCCCCATAGAGAAGCACTGCTTCATCTCTTCAGAGAACACAAACCAGCAGTGAAAAGTTGCCGAAATGCCCTGCCATTCGGTGGTTTCATTCAGATTTATTCAGGCGAATCCCATAGGCTTCAATGTTAAAAATATTCCCGTTTTAATTCAATATCTAATAAACCGTTCATTATAAAATTCTGCAGAAAAAAGAGTCTCTTTATTTACAGATTTTTAGGATCTTTTAGGCATTTTTCGGGATTTTTTGGCGAAAAATGTTTTTCCGTTTTTTTAAAAAAAATCGTTTTTTCTTTTTTCTGTATCAGACCTTTTTATTATCATTCATTGGATTTTATATATAAATTTCAGACATTTTCGCTCAGTAGTTTCTTTGCAAACAGCGTTTCACTTTTCAAACATTCAAGCGTACGTTTTTTTTTTGTTTACTCCTTTCGCCTGCGGTGTCGGGTTTTTGCGGCGGCTGCTCTGCGATCGGAGGCTCCTCGGGTTTCTCCGGCGGGGTTAATCCAGATGTTTTTTCGGATTTCGGTGTGCCTTCGCCGCGTTTTGCGGTGAGTGTTCATCAGGTTTGCGGCGGCTTTTCCCTGCACTACGACGGCCCTGTGGTGCTTGCTGAATAGACTGCAGGGTCGCCGAAATGGTATCGCCGAATTGCACCGAATTGAAGAGAACGAAAAGTCACAGAATGTGTGGTGACTTTTCGATACTCTTTGAATAACCCCGACTGGTTTGAAATGACGGCGAGGATGCCGGCGCCTCACCGTGATGCAGTTCCTCATTCGTCATCACTGCGGCTGTCCGGATCCCCCGACACATGTGTTATGAGTTGCAGGTTATTAAGATTTCAGAATTGGTGGCTTTATCAGTATAAATACAATGAATATGGAGTGTTTTTGTAGCCCTTGAGAAAGGCCCGAAGGCCAAAACAATGGGGTACCTAGTCACAGACCTTTCTGTTCACTGGGAGTTGGGCAGGGGCGGATCTGGGGGGGGCAACAGCGTTTTTATCCCGAGGAGGCGAGCGGCCGCTGACATGCAGCTTGGCCACTCGCCTGGGATGAGAACCACCTGCCCAGCGTGCGATCTCGCGGCTGGTCAGGTGGTTCCCGGCGCGCGGCCAAGCTGCATGCCATCAGCCGCTCTCCTCCTCGGGAGAAGAACGCCGGGTGCAGAAACTGAGCCGCTTGGGGCCAGCAGAGGAGGTGAGCTGCTGGGGGCAAATATACCCATGTGGGCTGCTGGGGGCAAATATACCCATGTGAGCTGGGAGTAATATATCCATGTGAGCTGCTGGGGCAAATATACCCATGTGAGCTGGGGGCAATATATCCATGTGAGCTGGGAGCAATATATCCATGTGAGCTGGGAGCAATATATATATCCATGTGAGCTGGGGCAAATATATCCATGTGAGCTGGGCGCAATATATATATATCCATGTGAGCTGGGAGCAATATATATATATATGGGAGCTGGGGGCAATATATATATATATATATATCTCCATGTGAGCTGGGGGCAATATATATATCCATGTGAGCTGGGGCCAATAATATATATATATATATCCATGCGAGCTGGGAGCAATATATATATCCATGTGAGCTGCCTGGGGCAATATATATATCCATGTGAGCTGGGGGCCAATATATAGATGTATCCATGTGAGCTGGGGCAATATATATATCCATGTGAGCTGGGGCAAATATATCTGCCTGTCACTGCAAACCCAACAACAGCTCTTGGCCAAAACTGGTAGAATGCCCCCCCGAAACCTGTGTCTGGATCCGCCCCTGGAGTTGGGTATATACATCTGACCTGTCATATGTAGTAGCTATTTATTCAGCTTTGTGTGTGGTTATTAAGCCAGGATTTAACATGACCTTTTGCAATTGGTGTTTATTGTTTAACTACCATTGAGCCAGAAACAGACATTGTGGTCGTTTGAATTCTGTCATTTTGTAGTTTATATTGTGACTTGCGTCTGTGCTCAGATACATGTATTTTTGTTGCTGCTCAACGGAGAGATATGTAAATATGTGATTGTGTCACGTTTCCACCTTCCAGCCAGGTCCCCTGGTGGTGAGAGGGATCCAGGCCAGCTCTTCCCTGCTCTGGGATAGCTATTCTGCCCTGAGCCACTCCTGGGTTTCGCTGTAGCTGTTCAGGTCTGGGATCACATGTCCCAATTACCCAGACCTGTTCACTATTTAAATGCTAGCAGCACAGAGGCCCAGTGCCCTGGCATGAGTTATGGTACATTGTATCCATGGTTTTGGATCCTGTATTGCTGCATATGTATCGTGGATTCTCTGGTTTATTGATCTTTGCTTTCCTGACTACTCTGTCTGCTCACAGTACTCTGTATATTATTAATCTGTGTACTGACCTCTGCTAGTCTGACGTTCCTTCCTGGTTCTGTATCCTTTGGCTCCAGTCCTGACTATTCTATGCTTCTTTCATGTTCTGTGTATGTATCCAGCACTATAGTTATTCTTAGCATAGAGGCCAGTATAAAGGACCTCTCTTCAGTTTAGGGCTTCCTGTGTGTCAGTCTCGTTTAACGCTCGCCTTTCCTGTTCTCCAGTCTCTGTTATTCTTTTGTTAGGTTTCCATAGGCAGAAGACCATTCAAGGATCTTACCCCAATGATAAGGATTGCTTTAGATTTCTTCTGTGCCCTCCTGCTCTCCTTGTTATTGTCCCGGTATATCTTGCCTGGTATCTGTTTATCTCGAAATGCTGTAATCCATCCATGCAGCAAGCATGGATTTAATTACTTCCTAAACAAAGGCCACACCATGGCCCAAGCCAAGGGCCATCGTGACAGATTGTAGTGATGACGGCTTTTTCTCATTTGAAATAAAATAATTTGTTTATATAATTTTGGTGTGCATCTCCTTCAGTAACAGACCATTTTATTATTTAATAAAAGGACCTTTTTATTACTATTATTTCGGCACATTTGTATTGGATTAAACACCTATTAGAAGAGATCCGTTTTATTATTTTCTGCAGTACGGCCGTGTTCGACTACCTTCAGCAGTGAAATTTGGTACTTTCTGAATAACCCCTTCTGTTTCCACTGGGCAGCGCGAGTCCAAAGGGTGAAGGGACAGCGAGGACGGGCTGGTGGGAATATAGCGCAGTCACACAATGTGGATAGGAGTTACATGGAGGCTGCTAAAAAGCGCGGATCATATACTCTGCAGGTGTTATCACTGTCAGAAGCAGGGTCGTATCAGGAGGAGCAGTGTCACAGATGTCCGATTTCACACCACTTTTGATACAACAATCACAATAAAGAAGCCACGTACATTATTAGATCTGAACAATCATTGTTGGGTGAAGCTCCGAAAATATCACTTTATTAAAACAACTGAAAGAATTCAACGAGGAAACCTCGAGCAATAACAAAACCAAAAAACGCATAATGCAGGTTTCAAACAATGTCCCTCTAACAATATAAAACCAACCAGAAGAACTGAAAACCAATTGATCAGTGGATCCATATCCTGCAGCATTTCCCATATTACCGATTATTTTCATTATTCACAGGGTTTTATCATCGTTATCAGAGACGGATTCTGATCCAGGCTTCTTTGTATATGGAAAACATGGCATGAAGAGGCTCGGTGAAGGTGGTGGTGAATGTGTGTAAGTGCCGTACCTGGACCCCCAGATGGTAAAAGGAGAGTCGTCCAGCGTCATAATCCACATAGACCCCAACCCTCTGCACTGGAGAATCATTACCTATTCTCTTTGCTTTATGGTCATGTATATTGGAGACCTTAATGCCATCTCCATACCTGATCAAACACCAGGATTTCTTATTACAGCCAGGACCTGACTCTTTTCCATCTCTTGCGATGCTGGGATAAGCCGCTCCAACACCACAGCTTCCCTTTTCACTGAATTCCACCTCAAAATAACATTGTCCTGTGGAAATACTTTCAATACTTAACACCTGCGCGAACATTACAAACCGTTCTGCAGTCTTAGGGTAACTCACGGCGATATCTGACAAACTCGCAGTTTTTAAGTCATGTGACAGGGCTACATAGTCATTCGCCATTTTAATATCCAGTGTTAAGTCTAAAACACGGGAGCTTCTCTTTAGATCCATCATGATATCAGTTAGGCCTGAATATAAGTTCACCAAGATCAGGTCTTCATTTACAGTTTGTATCTCTGGGACTTTAACCTTATCAGTCTCCGTGTCATCGTCCGCTCTGTGCGTCTCCCATCCTTGTAAAACAATGATGGGATCAGTCATCTTACACAGCTCCTCCATGCGACGTATCTTCCCGGCCAGCTCTTCCTTCTCCATTTCCTGCTGCTTCATCAGATTGGAGAGTTGGTGGGAAATATCCTCACTCCACCTGGAGATCTCACCAAGGACTCTCTTCTCTAGAGCGTCCACCTGGTCCCTGATGTCCCCGAACAGAGTAGTGACTCTCTCGGTTATCCCAGCAGCTTTAGGCTCGAGTTCTTCCTGAAGAAGAGTCAGTTCCTGGTCCATTTTCTCTATCTCCAGCTTCCTCAAGTTCAGCTTCTCTATGATCCTTCTCAGCTCTTCTTTCTTCTTCTCAGACGCCTCAGCGAGCAGCTCCACGTCATGTTTCTTGTGCTCTCCGGCCAAGCAGCAGGACACACAGGCGCAGACGGCATCTCGAGTGCAGTAATATTTAAAGGCCTCGTTGTGGACGGGACACTTCTTGTTCCCCATGAAAACGGTCGGCTCAGTTAAAGAATGTTCTACAGACTGGTTGTGGGCCGCCAGGTGGAGATCACACAGGGAGGTCTCACACTGAACGCAGGTTTTAACAGCAGGAACAGGAGCCTGAACACAATACACGCAGAGGATCGCTTCCGCCGTCTGCCCGGACTGAAGAGAAAACTGCTCCGCTATGTTGCAGAGCTTCATGTTCCTCTGCAGAGCAGGACGCTCTGTAAACTCCGCTCTGCACTCGGGACAGGTATAAACCCCGGCTCCATCCTGTGTGTCCAGCACGTTCTCGATGCAGACCCGGCAGAAGTTGTGTCCGCAGCTCAGCATGACGGGATCGCTGAAAATGTTCAGGCAGACGGAGCAGTCCAGCTCCTCTCTCAGATCAGATGCCATCCTAAACCAACAGAAAGAAGAAAACCAAAAGTGAACAGGGTTCCTGGGGTGAAGTAAAGCATGTGTATTTTACTATTACCCTGTAACTACTTTTGCATTTGGCAGCTTTAATGTGAAGACATTTTCACTGCACATGCATTTTATGGATCTGCTTTTTTATTAACCCCTTCACAGCTTTAAAAAAAAACACATTTTTCTTTTCTGTATTATTATTATTATTTTCTTCTTTACTTTAAACATGGTGATGTTTGGTATCATTGGAAAGGCCATGCTCTGGCCTTTCTAATGATACCAAATATGACCCTGCTAGCTGAAAAGCTAAAAACAGTCGGGAGATATTGGGGTTCAAAGGAACCCTTATCTCCACCCCTATCTTTCCTTAGGAGTCAATGAGGACGTTCCCCACACGTCCTCAGCAGTGAAAGGGTTTATTTGTTCAAGAAGCACGGAGAACGTCCGATGCCGAAACCTTCATGAAATTGCCAGGCCGGCATATATTCAACAATGATAAAAAAATTATTTAAAAAAAAATAAATTAAAATATATCAGAAATGTCAAATCTAAAGTAATTTATTCATTGTAAAAAATGTCTTGCATTGTTATGAACATCTTGGTGGGATCAAAATCGTGGACATACTTGAAAACTAGAGAAATTTCAATGCATCTTTCCTGGTAAAATACTTTATAAATAAATTTGATATAAAATGCTGAAGGTGTGGGAGTGCAGTATTTTGCAAGGCTGTGGAGTCGGTAGATAAATGTTCCGACTCCTCAGTTTTTTGTACTTCCGACTCCGACTCCCCGACTCCTCTGTATTAATATGCAAATGTATTTTATACATTCCTTGAAGGAAAGAAAGGCAACATACATGTCATTACCACAGGACTACTGACTGGGAAGCCAACAGTCTACTGTATTGAACAGTTTAAGCAAAAGACAAAACACAATGAAAACAACAAACTTTTATTATTTTTTTTTATAAATCAAGTGGCTGGATAGTAGCAGCAGCCGCATAAACATCAGGAACAGGAACTTTACCAGATCAAAAATACAAACCACATTATTTGGTTGTTTTAGAACAAATACAAAGCTTATCTATATGAACAAAAAACAAAATCTGTAAAAGCTAGAAATGGTTTATATTAATCTTGAAATGTAGTTCTAGGCTTAGCAAATGCAAATCAATTCAATGTAGAGTTCTAAGGAAGAGAATTGCCTCTGCCAGATCCTTTCATAGAGGCTCTTAAGTCAGACTTTATTATTTTTAGGGCTGAAAATAATCTTTCGACACTGACTTGGGTGGGTGGGTGGCATTGCAGTAACTATTCTGGCCACATCACTAACGATAATAGTTCATATAATACGATAATAGTTCAATAGTTAATAATAGTTCAGTCTTGAACTATTGACCCTCCATTCCCTTCACTTATACAAGTGTCTCTAGTCCTGCAAAAAATAGATTTACTTAATCCCTTATCAGTGAGAAGCTAGGTTACCCATGGGCGCTGCGTTCCCTGTAAAAGCAGAACACAACACTATGCCGCTCCTAATTGTGCGTTGTGTGCCATATAGTGAAGCACATGAAAAGCATGCTTCTTCACGGTCACTTAACGTGTTCGTTTTGCGGTTACGAGGGGCACTGCATGCATTGGTCTTTAATTATAACTTTTTGTGAATTGGGACATTGGAATTTTAAAAAAAGCAAGTTTAAATCAATCTAAATTTAGTAGGAGTCAGAGTCGGAGTCGGTGCATTGTTTGCCGACTCCGACTCCAGGTACCCAAAATTGGCTCCGACTCTTTGACTCCGACTCCACAGCCCTGGTATTTTGGCACGCAATCATGGAGCCAGAGGCGGCCCTGGTGTTTGTGAGATCTAAGGTGAAGCAGCATTTTGAAAAAGAAAAATCAGAAAATATCACATTCAGCTGATTCGGAATATAGGAAGCGTCCAATATATTCGTCCATTACTGATAGTCGGAATCCTTTAGTATAATATGTGAAAAAAATTGGTTTGTGAGGCTAAGGTCAGGGTAGGGAGACAGTGTCAGGGTCAGGTTAGTTCTAGCTTTAGGGCTATGGTTAATTATTTTTGTGTCATGAATAGTGCTAGGGTTCGGTTAGGGCTAAGTTAAGTTTATTTTTTACTATTCTGATTAAAAAAAATATTTGAAATTATTAATAATATTATACCGATTCAGACATCGACATTTCAGAACTCAAATCAATCTGAATTGTCGATATTCGGAAATGGTCCGAAATAGGTCTGGATTGAATCGCACATGTCTAATGTTTAAGTAACGAAGACTCCACTTGCTCTCATGGAAGGTGGGAGTTTGTGGATGTTGGGGTGTATTTTTGTGAACTGTGAATAGCATGGTGCACTAACATTCAAAATAAATTCCATCATATGAGGCTTTAGACTACTGCCTAATTTGCCTAATTATAAAGCCGAGTATGTACCGTTAGGTGTATTGCCCAAGGTCACTTACTGGAGAGGTGCTCTTGCCGGGATGTTACCTCTACTCCACCCAGCCGGTGGATCTACTCGTCCTGAGTAGCGGCTTCTGTCACAGGTGTGTATTTGTGTGGACTGTGAATAACACGGTGCACCAACATTAAAGAAGAAAACTCCATCATGTGAGGCCTTAGATGACTACCTAGTTTGCCTAATTATAGAGCCACCTCTGCATGGAACAGCTTTCTTACCTCAAAAGGAGTCAACTCAAAGCTGAAGTTATATCCAGACACACAACTAGCACAGCATTTGTTGTTGGTAAAAGAGAAAGATTATTATAAGGATAGAATATCGTGCTACTTTATGTCATCTCACCTGGCATATACTTGTGTGAGATGGGGAAAACGGTCCACACTTTGGAAGACTTGAAAAAATGAATCAGACACCAGATCTAATCTAACTGACCCTCATACTCTGCATAAATAGAGGAGAGACCATCACATTAACATTCCATTGGGTGGGGAACTACATATCTGGAACGCTGGGAGACAACCAAGCACCTTCCCCTGGAGGTGTGGGTCAATATAGAAGGGGAGCAAAGTTCACACCGCCTTTGGGGAGGGACTACAGCCTCCATCTAGCACCCTAATAGGCCAAAGGGGTGCCATGTTGTCACGGCGAACCCTTCCCGACTAACCAGAGTGAGAGGCACCCCCTCCCCCGGGAAAGGATCGTCCTTCGGCTACCTTTGGCTCTCAACGCGAGAGTCTACGTCCCCACACAGAGTCAGGACGTTCCCCGCGGCCTCCAACCAAGCCAAGCCAGGAGAGGCACTCGGGCCAGTTGCCTGATAAGTGTCGGACTGCAGGGAGCATCATGCAGCCACTGGCACGCCGGAGCCACTGGTTGAAGAACAGCACATGAATTATACATACAGCAGGGTTACATTATTCATGCACTGCCAAGTAGGGATGGGCTGCCAATTCGAACTTCGATTCGAACATCGGCAGTTCGAAAATTTGCGAACTTCAAACTTTTTGGGCCAATCGAAAAAAGTTTGACCAAAAAAAAAAAAAAAAAATTACATTTTTTTTTTTAAAAAAAATTCCTAAATAATCTAAAAATAAAGACACTCTTACCTGCAGAATATTATAAGCAACGGTTTGGTAGATATTAAATTAAAACAGGTATATTTTTAACATTGAAGCCTATGGGATGCAACATTTCCCACACCTTTTTTAACATGGAAGCCTATGGGAGTCAACATTTCCCACACCTTTTTATTAACATTTGAAATGAACTATCAAATGGATATCCATTTGATAGTCGATATCCAAATCGGTGCACATTTTTTTGTTTTTTCTAAAAAGATGTTTTTTTTTAAATTTGTTTTTCATTGTTTCCTGTCCCCCAGGGCAGTACCTGGACCCCCATACACCTTTCATGGCCATTGTCTTGCATATATGCCCTCTTGGAGGGCACTTTAATTTTTGAACTTTTGAGCACCATAGACTTGCATTGTGTTCGAATTCGAACCTTTTCGGATGTTCGTGTTCGAACCGATCACGGGGGTGTTCGGCCCATCACTACTGCCAACCAGCCTATAAGTTGTGTGTCCAGTTAAACATGGCTGGTCTGCCAACCCTATATACTAGGAATGCACTGAAATTTCAGCCACCGAAATTATCCGTCGAAAATGGTGCTTTCTGCGAAAGGAGAAATACTTCTGAAATATAGCCAAAAAAAAAACAGTCATCCGAACCTGGGCCTCGATGCCGGCCGAGGCGGGAGGGTCAGCTGTCATCCAGGCCTAGGTGAGCTCCTGGCTAGCCTCCAGGGCCCAGGTTTGGATGACTGATTTTGAGGATGAGATTGAATTACCTTATTATATATTTACCTACATTCACAATTCACCGCTGCTGCTCAGTGAGGTCAACCTGCAGGAGCATAATCTGCTTGAGGCCGGCCCTTGTCCCGTGGTAGCCGCTCTGTCACCTCCCCCTTTGCCCGCCAATGCCTCACTGCCGCAGGGGTTGCTCGATCCCACTTGGATTCTGCCCAGCTTGCTGCCCAGCCCTCAGGGTGTGGCAGCCTAGTCCAGGCCGTTGAGGCTCTCCACCCAGTGAGGGCTCATTGGGCCACGGGCGACCCGTGCTGGTTTTCATGCACAGAACTGAAGAGTGGGAGGAGAGGGAGGAAGAAGGACCTTCTTCCTCCCTCTCCTCTTCAGTTCTGTGTATAAAAACCAGCGCGTGTCGCCCGTGGCCCGACGAGCCCTCGCTGGGTGGAGAGCCTCAAAAAGGCACGGGGGAGCGAGCGGACAAAGGCAGTGAAGGTGCTGCCGGGGCGGCTACCACACGACAAAGGCCGGCCTCAAGCAGATCTTCCTCCTGCGGCTTGACCTCATTGAGCAGCAACAGCAGCGGATCCAGGATCGGGACAAAATGGTGAATGTAGGTATGGAAGGTAACGCAATCTCATCCCCAAAATCTGTCATCCGAACCTGGGCCCTGGAGGCCTGGCCGTGCAAGGGGCTTGACTAGGCATGGAGGCCGGCCGAGCCTCCGCCTCGCTGTTATTAGTGTTTTATGCTCTGCTATGGAAGACTTGTGTGCCGGCCCCTACTAAGATGGCATTAATATAGACGCAAATTGACCTTCAGAAGATGGCGCCGGGTGCGTATGGATTGCGCAATGCCAGCTGATGATGTGGGTGACGATACTTCTGCCTTGCACCGGATGTGGGGGAACGAGCATGGAGGGAGTTAGGCAAAAGTGCGCTCCAGTGTGGAGCACACACCACCCGCCCTCATATGGCGGACGGATCGTGCGCTCCAGGTTGGAGAGCATGGCGGTCTGGATGGGACAATTATTGACTCTCTGCATTGTTCTGTCCCCACGGTGGCTTTTGTAGAAACAGACAACTCCGATGAAAGGCATATAAGATATTTATTTCCAGGCATTCATAATCAAAACTTAGTCATTGAAAAGATTCATCAGGATCATTTATATTCTGTCCTTTTATACGGTGTGAAAAAAGGGTAATTTCACTCCCATGTAGAGAGAGAGCATGCTGCAGCTTCTCCTGGAATTACTTCCTGAAGGACACGCCACTTTCTTCCTACCAGCATGCAAAGCTTCTCAGCACCAATTAGACACATAGATCTGATCACATGTCATAAAACTACAATTCCCAGAAGACCTTTCCCTTAAGGGGACAGTTCCCAATTCCTATAATGCTCTCTCTTACAATTACGGACTATTCTCAGGCTGCTCTAGTCAGCACAAGCATCATTTATTTATGGAGGACATTGCAAGTGGACACATCATCCTTGATCAAGTCTTTAAGACAAAACGTGTTGGGTGGTTTATTTTTTATTCTGTATTTAGGCTAGGGTCAGACAAACGCATTTTCGTGTTGTCTGTGAAAAAGTGCGTTCGAACGAACGGACGTATTTTTTCACGGAATACGCGATAGCGGTCATACGATGCGCATTTGCGTTCGTGATTTTGTACGGATCATTAATAAAACACTTTTTGCGTCTGGACGTTATGTTGGCCGGACATTAGCAGCGTCTGACGTCTCCCAATCACGCACACACGCCGCTAGCAGACGCAGCGCACTTTGTACGCCCGTACTAGTGGTTTCACGTTCGACAAAATGCGTTCGTTTGCCACTTGCGTTGCGCGGACGAACTTTCGTGCAGCCGTACTTCGTGTGTTCCTTGGCATTGGACGTCATTTGATGCTAGCATGGCCGTGATTTCGTGCGGCTAAACGCACATTAAAACTGCTTTCGTCTGACCCTAGCCTTAATTAATTGTGCGATTAAATATATTTTATACTGGAGACCAGTTTCCTATCCATTTGATTGATGGGAATTACCCGTGGAGATTTGGCCTTTTCTGATTGATATACTGGCTCCCGACAGGCGTCCTGGAAGTTCCATCTGCTCCAAGGAGACATCCAGAGAGCAGGCCAATGCCAGATCGGTGGAAGGAGCGGTAAAATTGCTACTTGCCTATTATTTTCTGATATCTTGTGAGTGATAATCCCACGGGGACAAAACCATTCAGATTATATATGCGGCCTGCACTATGTATATGTAATTTTGTTTTGCAGACACATAATGACACAAAATATATAAACCACAAAGGCTCGGATGATAAAATGTGAAGAAAAAAAATGTAACACACTGTAAATGACTGAAATCTGAATAGGAAATTCACATTTTTTGTTATAGCATTCTGGCAGGACATGACATAGAATAATGATATATTATCAATCTGCTGAAAAAAAAAGGCTATACAATTTGTCTGAGTCGTAAAATAAAACGCGACTTCAAAAGGTAACCCTTGATAAAAGGCATTTATGCCGAAACGTTGGGGTACCTGGTCCCAGTTTATATGTCTCTGAGTGACTCCTGATGTCCGTGTTAACTAGCCTTATTGCTTTTCTTTGGAGGTATTTACATTATTGCTTATTTAGGACACGGATGTTGCCGTTTTTGGTTTCTGTATTCTCTGCCACTTTATATGTACTTTTATTGAGCTTATACATATCTGTGATTCTTTGACATTTTGTGGCTGTAAACTGTAATTTATTGCATTTATTGGCACATTTATAACATCTAGTGATCCGTTATATTAAGGCTAGGGTCAGACGAACGCATTTTTCGCGTCGACCGTGAAAAAGTGCGTTCGAACGAATGGACGTATTTTTTCACGGAATACGCGATAGCGGTCATACGATGCGCATTTTCATCCGTGATTTTGTACGGATCATCAATAAAACCCTTTTTGCGTCTGGACGTTATGTTGGCCGGACATTAGCAGCGTCTGACGTCTCCCAATCACGCAAACACGCCGTTAGCGGACGCAGCGCACTCTGTACGTCAGTAGTAGCGGTATCACGTTCTCGAAAAAATGCGTTTGTTTGCCGCTTTCGTGCGGCCGTACTTCATGTATTGCCCGTCATTTGCTGCTGCTACTACGGCTGTGATAAAGTGTGGCTGCACGCGCGTTCGCACTGCGTTCGTCTGACCCCAGCCTTATTTGTTGTGTGTTTTTGCATTAATAAAATTATAGATATTTTTATTGGTGTGCATCTGGTCCTTTTTGTGTTTCTATACACTTTTTAGCCATTTGGGGTGGCTGGATTTCTAGATTGTTGAGTTGCGCACGGTCAATTTATTTTTCCCATTTCATTTTGAGCTCAGCACACAGGGGTGAAATGGCTCAGCAGTGAAGGGGTTAAGGCAGAAAAAGCAGATTGAAAGACCAAAGACTCCTTCTCTGCCTCCAAACGTTTAATGCAGTTAGGGTCACCAGATCGGCCATGTTTTTCCTGGACACACCTTACCATTTCATGCAGAGGGGGGGGGGAGCACAGGGAAAGTGCTGCCCTGCAAGATGTATAATTTATATGCTGCAGGAAGGAAATCAAGGCGGGACACCTGGGATTCCTTACCTGCAGTGTATGGATTATACATGCTGCAGGGTGGCATTTTTCATGCACTGCCAACGTAGCATGAACACATTATGGGCCATATTACATAGTTGGTGCTAACTTAACCAGAGCTGGTGTAAACTTCCCAGAGCCATTATAGCCTATGGAGGTTTTAAGTTTACAACCGCTCTGGTTAAGTTAGCACCAACATGGTAATACTGTCCTATGTGTCCAGGAAAACATGGCCGCCCTGGCAACACTAGATGCAGGAGGACAAGCAGTTAAATGATCACATTTCAGAATCCTGGGCAGCAGTTTCCTATGACCCAACAACTCACCTTGTCTGAGCTGCAACCACTGCACAAAGCTCTGCTGCTACACAATGCTCTGTCACTGCTTCTATACAATGTTCTGCCTCTACACACTGCTCTGTCACCATGCACTGCTCTTCCTCTGTATCCGAGGTTCCTCCAATATGGCCGCCTGATCACATCCTTAGCCAATAGCCATGAGTGAATGTAGCCCCGCCCACCCAGGCTGTCAGACAATGGGAGGCCAGAAACCATTTACTCCCCCCCCCCCAGGCCTGTGACCTGAAAATGACCCCATTGGAGAGGCCTCCACTGTGCACCTGCTAAACCAGTGTTTCCCAAACCTGTCCTCAGGAGCCGCTGACAGGCCAGGTTTGCAGGATATGTGAAGCACAGGGTATGATTTGCTGCTCAGTGATTGCAGGATTCAGTCTGCATTTCCCCAAAGTGATCCTGAAAACCTGTCCTGTTAGAGGGACCTGAGGAGAGGTTTGGGAAACATTGTGTTAAATAATGCTGAGAGTTCCAGCTGGTGTTTTATTCATATATGTTATAAGACCACAGAAAGTTTAACCCTGAAAGCTTAAAGTAACCCTGTTGTGCCGGAGACATGATGCGCTCATCTCAATCACTCCCTCTATACGGCTCAGTATTTATTATACCAACACATATATAGGGATTAAGTGACTCACTGAAATAGGGGCCCCCGTGCACCCCCCCCCTCACCAGGGATCAGCATCCAGCTTCCTTCGGACCATTGTACCTCCGTCCCTATGCTTTGTCGTACATGGTTGATTGAGGTGTCATTGGAAAGGGCAGAGTCTGGCAATGATACCCACCACGGCCATATTCCGTGTAAAGAAAAAAACATAACTTTTTCTTTTTTTTCAGGGTTAAAATGGCTCAGCAGTGAAGGGGTTAACAGTCTGAATAACCCTGTATGTGTGATATATTCTAAGAAATCCGAATGGCTGCCGAAAGGGAACCAAACGCTGAAAATCAGCGTTCGGTTACTTTTCTTGGCCATTCGGCTATTCAGAGAGCAGGCAATTCGCCAAATCTTGCCGAATTGCCTGAACATACGGTGCCTGTTCGGTGCCTGTTCGAGGGCCGTGAAATCCCCATGAAAAAGCAATGCTTCGTCTATTCAGAGAACACAAACCAGCAGTGAAAGGTTCCCGAAATGCCCTGCCATTCGGTGGTTTAATTCGGCAGATTTATTCAGGCGAATCCCATAGGCTTCAATGTTACAAATATTCCCGTTTTAATTCAATATCTAATAAACCGTTCATTATAAAATTCTGCAGCAAAGAGTCTCTTTATTTATAGATTTTTTTAGGATATTTTAAGCATTTTTCGGGATTTTTTAAATTGACTTCTTTTTTCTGTAACAGCCCTTTTTATTATCATTCATTGGATTTTATATGTAAATTTCAGACATTTTCGCTCAGTAGTTTCTTTGCAAACAGCGTTTCACTTTTCAAACATTCAAGCAAACTGTTTTCCTAATTTATTCACTGCATTCATCTGCGGTGTCTGGTTTTTCCGGTGGCTGCGCTGCGTGTGATCGGCTCCTGCTCGGGTTTTTCCGGCGTTTTCGGCGGGTTAATCTAGATGTTTTTGTGGGTTTCGTTGTGCGTTCGCCCTCGTTATGTGGTGAGTTTTCAGTGGGTTTTCCCTGCAATTCGGGGACCCTGTGTTGCTTGCTGAATACACCGCAGGGTCGCCGAAATGGGATCACCGAATCGAACCGAATTGAAAAGAACGAAAAGTCACCGAACGTGCAGTGACTTTTCAACTCTCTTTGAATTACGGTACTCTGTGTATTGCTTTAGTTTTTCTCTTGGTTTAGTTATATATTAAGGGTTAATGGGTGGCTTCATCCCTCACAGTGTATTCATTTCATGTTTTCCCTTGATTACTGGCATTTTAGGGGTTATTATGGAAGTTAGAATCTAAAGGGTCTATTCACCTTTATATTCTTTGCTTTTCATCACATTTCAGGGAATCCAATATCCCGAAAATATGGTGAATTCCCTATTTAGTGAATGGGTCGTTGTAACTTGTGAAAACTGGAGTCGCTGAAGCAGTTATCGGACGTCGGCGAAAACCACCGAACTGCGGCGAATAAAATATTGAATTTAAGCATCAAGTTAGTAAAACATAAAAGGTATCATGGCGTCACATTACTCTGGGGTTTAGGAATCCGATTTATATACTTAGAGGGTTATTCAGAGAGGTGAAAAGCAGAATAATGAAAAATTCTAGGTCAAAATAGCCAAACCAGAAAAATTCTCCCTTTCATCTCACTTTCCAAATCGGCTATTTTGACCTAGAATTTTTCATTCTCCAGTCATTCTCCTGCTTTTCACGCTCTCTGAATAACCCTGTTAGTTTTTTTTAGTGTATCATTTAGTGGCAAAAATTATTAGGGCCCCCCTTTTGACCGTGGTATCTTATGTGCCCCCCCTATATATTGTTCCTAGAGCCACCACTGGATATATTTTTACAGGGCTGGATATATAGTCACGGGGCGGGATATATAGTCACGGGGCGGGATATATAGTCACGGGGCGGGATATATTGTCACGGGGCGGGATATATTGTCACGGGGCGGGATATATTGTCACAGGGCGGGATATATAGTCACGGGGGCTGGATATATGGCCTTGAGGTGGGATATATTGTCACGGGGCAGGATATATTGTCACGGGGCGGGATATATTGTCACGGGGCGGGATATATAGTCACGGGGCTGGATATATTGTCACGGGGGCGGGATATATAGTCACGGGGCGGGATATATAGTCACGGGGCGGGATATATTGTCACGGGGCGGGATATATAGTCACGGGGCGGGATATATAGTCACGGGGCGGGATATATTGTCACAGGGCGGATATATAGTCACGGGCGGGATATATTGTCACAGGGCGGGATATATAGTCACGGGGCTGGATATATTGTCACGGGGCGGGATATATAGTCACGGGGCGGGATATATAGTCACGGGCGGGATATAAAGTCACGGGGCTGGATATATAGTCACGGGGGGGATATATAGTCACGGGGCTGGATATATTGTCACGGACGGGATATATAGTCACGGAGCGGGATATATAGTCACGGGGCGGGATATAGTCACGGGGCTGGATATATAGTCACGGGGCTGGATATATAGTCACGGGGCTGGATATATTGTCACGGGGGCGGGATATATAGTCACGGGGCGGGATATATAGTCACGGGGCGGGATATAAAGTCACGGGGCTGGATATATAGTCACGGGGCGGATATATAGTCACGGGGCTGGATATATTGTCACGGGGGCGGGATATAAAGTCACGGGGCTGGATATATTGTCACGGGGCGGGATATATTGTCACGGGGCGGGATATATAGTCACGGGGCTGGATATATTGTCACGGGGCGGGATATAAAGTCACGGGGCTGGATATATTGTCACGGGGCGGGATATATTGTCACGGGGCGGGATATATTGTCTTGGTGTCTGTTACATAATGACAGCCTTGTAACATGGATGGTCCATTGCTATGCCACTATTTGAGAAAGGGGTTTGTCTTTGTGTGGATGAAATGTCAACTTCATTACACATTTTATTTATTTTTTCCTTTTTGGTTTAACATTTTTACCCTTCTTAGGGCTCTATTACAGTCTTCACGCAAACGTTAATGCTCACAAGCGTGAGCGTTAACGTTTGGATTGTAATATGCGGTAAATACCACAGCAAACGCAAACAGGTTAAAAAAACCTGTTAGCGTTTGGTATCTTGTGCTTTTCAGCGCGAGGTTACTGTACTTTGTGCTCCCTATACTTAACATGGGGAGCGCAAAATGTTAATCAGCGCTCGCTGGATTACAAAGTCCTAACGCTGTTTAACGTCCGGCTCTGGTCAACGCAAAGTTAACTAGAGCCAGTACTTGGTGTTAATGGATTGTGCAGAAGCAGAATCCGTTAACACAGCCTTAAAAAATTAATCAGATTCTCACCCTCTGTCCCGCGGCTCCAACCGCCTCCTCCGGCCGGCGGGAGCAGGGAAAGACTGGGGGAAAAAGTCCCCCCGCTCTCTCCCTGCGTATCACTACGCCGACCAGCCGATCTCGCGAGGCGAGATTCAACTGGTCACGGGGCCGGCAGGGGGGGGGAACTCAATGTAGTCCTATGGACTCCAGCGAGTGGATGCTCGCTGCTGCGCTGCCGTGAGCATCACGGATTTTAACGCCCGCAAACAATGCAGGCAGCATTTTTTGCGCCTGCATTGTGATCTGGCGTTAAAACGCGGGCGCAAGGGGGAAAACTGCGGGTACATTTTTTCCTCCCTTGCGCCCGCTTTTAACGCGAAGATCATAATGGAGCCCTCATTTTATTATTTTTCATACTTTTCACATTTTTTCATTTTTGTGAACGCACGGTGGTACTTCTGTTTTTTGTTTTCTTCTTTTGCATTTTTTGTTCTTCTAGTGGATCTGCATAAATAATTGTTTTTTTAATTCAATGTTTCCCTTTTGAGTATATGGATGTATGGGTTAGTATGATGACTGTTACGTTCGTGCTCCAAGGCATGCACCTTTTATCTATTGTTTTGTGCATGCGCCCCTATATACTCACTGAGCAGGCTGTTTGTGTATGCCGTTTTCGTTTGACTGCGCCCCGATGGTTCAGGCGCATGAACTCTGGTTTGAAATGACGGCGAGGATGCCAGCGCCTGACCTTGACGCGATTCCTCGCTCATCATGACTGCGACTGCCCGGATCCCCCGACACGTGTTACAAGTTGCAGGTAATTAAGATTTCAGAATTGGTGGCTTTTGAGCCAATCAGTATAAATACAAGTGAATACGGAGGGTTTTTGAAACCCTTAAGAAAGGCCCGGAGGCCGAAACGTTGGGGTACCTAGTCGCAGTCTTTTCTGTTCACTGGGAGTTGGGTATATATATCTGACCTGTCATATGTGGTAGCTATTTATTCAGCTTTGTGTGTTGTTATTAATCCAGGATTTAACACGACCTTTTGCAATTGGTGTTTATGGTTTAACCCTTTCGCTGCTGAGGCTTTTCCCGCCCCTGTGCTGAGGTCATTTTTACTGGTTTTGCTCATCATGTTTAAACGCGTTTTGAAGGCTTATTTTAGTATATGACCCCGACATATTATATATCGTTCTTTCCGGCAGACTCGGCAGATTCATAATATGTCATTATTATAATATACAGACAGGACATAACGTATATATATAACAAAAAAATGCAATAAAATTTGAATTTTCAATAATTGACAATGTGTAAAGTGGTTTTTTTTCACATTTTAACATGCAAGCGTTTGTGGTTATATTTTCTATGGGTTGCGCTTGTTAAAAAAAAAATTAGAAATGGGGAATCGTTACTTTTTTTGGGGAAAATTGTGTTTTTTAGCAAACGCCCCCCATAGAAAAAATCGTTAGTGCAGCATCATTGTTCACATTATAATTGAAATGGGAACAATATTGTTGCACTAATAAAAAAAAAAAGTTTTTTAATTTTATTTTTTACATTTTACATGGTCATGTTTGGTATCATTGGAAAGCCCACGCTCTGGCCGTTTCAATGATAGCAAACATTAACCCCTAGCTGTTACAATAAAACAGTGATGGGATCAGTCATCTTACACAGCTCCTCCATGCGACGCATCTTCCCGGCCAGCTCTTCCTTCTCCATTTCCTGCTTCGTCACCAGATCTGAGTGTAACATTGGGGGCTTCCAGCCCTACCTGTGTGCTTGAGGACAGCAAGTCTGATGCTGCTCGCTGACCACTGCCCGGTTTAAATGGAGACAGGCAGGGAGGTGATTGCATGAGGTGTGGCTTGAGTGGGGGGCGTGGCATGGTGAAGGTCTTTAAAAACCCTCAGTATAGTTTCAGAAGTTGCCAGATCGGGGTTATACATCCTGAGCTCCTTGTACCTGACTGCTATATTGATTTAACCTGTTATTGACATCTGCTTGTGTTCTGACCATTCTGCCTTCTGTTGTCCTAGACTATTTTCTTGTACTACGCTACTGCTCCGATACCGACCCGGCTATTCCATTTGACCATTCTGAACTCTGTATTCCTGATTCTGGCTCGGCTGACTCCTCTCCGTATTGTTAACCCTTTTCTGTCTAGCTAGTTTACCTGGCCAATTCTAAGGACCAGACAGATAGGGATCATTCACAGCTACACTGTTGGTAGCTTCTGAGTTTTGTGGAGTGTTGGGGGTTAAGTACTGCGTGGTGGGATCCGGGAACCGTGACACTGAGATTTGGTGGGAAATATCCTCGCTCTGGCTGGAGATCTCACCAAGGACTCTCTTCTCTAGAGCGACCACCTGGTCCCGAATGTCCCCGAGCAGGGTAGTGACTCTCTTGGTTATCCCAGCAGCTTTAGGCTTGAGTTCTTCCTGAAGAAGACAGTTCCTGGTCCATTTTCTCAATCTTCTTCTCCTCAGCGAGCAGCTCCACGTCATGTTTCTTGTGGTCTCCGGCCAAGCAGCAGGACACGCAGACACAGACGGCATCTTGAGTGCAGTAAAATTACAAGGCCTCGTTGTGGACGGGACACTTCTTGTTCCCCATGAACACGGTCAGCTCCATTAAAGACTGGTTGTGGGCCGCCAGGTGGAGATCACACAGGGAGGTCTCACACTGAACGCAGGTTTTAACAGCAGGAACAGGAGCCTGAACACAATACACGCAGAGGATCGCTGCCGCCGTCTGCCCGGACTGACGAGAAAACTGCTCTGCTATGTTGCAGAGCTTCATGTTCCTCTGCACTGCACTCGGGACAGGTATAAACCCCGACTCCATCCTGTGTATCCAGCACGTTCCCGATGCAGACCCGGCAGAAGTTGTGTCCGCAGCTCAGCATGACGGGATCGCTGAAAATGTTCAGGCAGACGGAGCAGTTCAGCTCCTCTCTCAGATCAGACGCCATCCTAAAACAAAGAGGAAAGAAAACCAAAAGGGTTTCCTGAGGTGTAAAGAGAGTGTATTTTGTCGGAATAAAAGGGCTATTTCCAGAAACAAAATGGCCAACAGCATAACGGATAGAAACAGCATTAATGATATATTTACAGGTTTATATTCAATAATATGTCCCAGTGTCTACCCAAGTGCCTTATAAATAGCTATATAGTTATGTTAAAATACATTAAAAAGGTTTTTAGTAGATACTTTAAATTGAAAAGCAATTGTTTTTCTTATTTGTGGGAACGAAGGCCATATTCCTGGTATGAGCGAGGTTGCTCGTCAGTTTTATCTCGTAAAGAAGTCATCTCCACGGAACCAGGAATGGAGGAAAGAAACTCCTGGCACCGGGATCGATTCGTCAATTAAAATGTATGAGAAAATGACTGTTATTTTTATGCTTTCGGTTCCAAACTAAAAACACAAAGAATTTAATGAATAGGAGCAGGTGAAGAAATATCTATTTTATATCTAATTATTAGTTGATACTACACGGACACCTTGCGGGGTAAAGGAATAGGTAAAAATGCAAATTAAAAAAAGATTAGTTTTATAAATTTGCCGACTGGCTGTGTGAGAAAAGGGCGTAGCCAGGATAAAGGATGCGACGCGAGTGAAGTGAAGGCACAGAGTTGGGGGAACGGTGGGGAAGACTTTCCAGGTAGACTGAGGCATAACGGGCCAAGGCACTACATCGCTCACTATCCTCACAACGCAAACAGATCTCCATAGAAATCCAAATCCATATACAGGTCTACACCTATTGAAGGACATTCCCATCGGTGGATTTGCGTTGCTGCCTGCCGTGTTGCTCTTATCCTAGAGAATCTGCCAAGTCACTAGAACTGCTTAAGTCAATCAAGTAGGAGGTAAGTAGGTGATGCTTGATTTGATTTACTAGGCTTAAAACCCCGGTCCAGCATGGTTATACGATTTGAAATCCAGTCGCAGAGGCCTATATAGCTCACTTAAACGGTGATACAGTTGCAGTTAAGAAGGTAAGTATATATTATTGGTGCTGCAGCGCAAGTAATTGTATGCTTGACTTTTCTTATGCAAAGTCAAAATCCTTATCCTTACCTACAAAACCCTCACTAACTCGGCTCCCCACTAATCACCAAATACACCCCAGCCCGCTCCCTAAGGTCAAACAGTGACCTGCGCCTAGCTTCTCCCCGCATCACCTCTTCCCATGATAGACTGCAGGATTTCTCAGGCGCAGCCCCCACTCTCTGGAACGCTCTCCCTCGTACTGTCAGACTTTCCCCTAACTTCTCTTCCTTCAAACGCTCCCTTAAAACATTCCTATTTAGGGAAGCCTACCACCCAACTCACTGACGCAACCATCAATCACTCTCACCTTACAGTCCTCTCCTCCTGTTTCCAACCCCAACCCTCCCAGATTGTGAGTTCCTACGGGAATAGGGCCCTCATCTCCTCCTGTACTGTTTGTCAAATGTTGTTCAATGTATTGTAACCCTGTCTATACTGTGCTTATTGTACAGCGCTGCGGAATATGCTGGCGCTTTATAAATAAAGAATAATAATAATAAATAATAATACAAAGTGACAATTCCAGACTGACGTCACTTAAATTAATGATTACAGACATTTGCGAAATGAATACGGATGATATGCCGTGCTGTCCATTAATGCTAAGAAAATCCTAGACAATCTTATCTCTAGAAGTTAAATTCCCAGCAAAGTAGATATCGGAATCTTTGATAAGAATTGGTGTATGTGGCAACATGTTATTCCAGTGGAAATCTGAGAACTGTGAGAAATACTTAATGAAAGTGTCACGTGCATGCTCGGATATATATAATACAATTAGATTTTTCTTTTGTTCGCTCACTTTGGATGTTGAAAATTGATAAATATAAACAATCCATTATTTATATTTCTGAAAGCATTCTTTCGTTTACAGCATTTTTTTCACACCTGTCTAAAACTTTTGCATAGTACTGTGTGTGATAGATAGAGTGCCAGTAGAACCTGCCAGGGTGGCAGGAAAAGTGATAGATGGCAGATACATTCCTCCATGAATGCTTAGATTCATCATCTAAGGTACGGCTAGTATAAAGACCAATAGCTCTTTAACTTATATGTGTAAAACAGATTCTGGAGCTGGTGTTACCAGGAGTTTAATTAGCTCTGGGTGGGACAGGGATTCATTTAATGCGCAGCTGCAACTAGCAGTGTGTGTGTCTCAGTGCATGGAGAGACGGTGTGTGGAATACAGAAACTCCTGTGTTTGGGAGAAAAAGTCTGTCAGTGGGACAGGATTCCATGGATGAACTTTCACGGTTTCCTTGGAGGAAACCATCTCAGCTTGGAGGACTCTCTAAATACCCAAGTAAGGCTCAGTGGGGCGGACTTTTATTCGTTTCCTCTGAACTGATTTTGGCTGGATGCCTGCAACCTTTTTGTTTCTATTTTTGTGACTGGATTGCTGTCTGAAATTAAAAGCTGGCAATTTCTGAAGCGACTGCATGTAATTTGGTGTTACTACCTTTTGCCTTCAAACCAGCATCAATTCTCATAGGTACACTTGCACACAGTCAGGGATTTTGTAGGATTATAGTCAGCTGTATGATCAACCAATTATACCAAACAGGTGCTAATGATCATCAATGTCACAAGTAGGTTGAAACTTAGTTATGAACTGAAACAGAAACAGCTGTGTAGGAGGCTTAAAACTGGGTGAGGAACAGCCAAACTCTGCTACCAAGGTGAGGTTGTGAAAGACAGTTTCAGGTCATGGCAAGATTGAGCACAGCAACAAGACACAAGGTAGTTAAAGATTTCAAAATGTGCTGTTCAAGCTCTTTTGAAGAAGCACAAAGAAACGGGCAATGTTGAAGATCGTAGATGCAGTGGTCCGCCAAGGAAACTTAGTGCAACAGATGAAAGACACATCAAGCTTATTGCCCTTCGAAATCAGAAGATGTCCAGCAGTGCCATCAGCTCAGAACTGGCAGAAACCAGTGGGACCCAGGTACACCCATCTACCGGAGAAGTCTGGCCAGAAGTGGTCTTCATGGAAGAGTTGCAGCCAAAAAGCCATACCTCTGATGTGGGAACAAGGCCAAGCGACTAAAGTATGCACGAAAACATAGGAACTGGGGTGCAGAACAATGGCAGCAGGTGCTTTGGACTGAGGAGTCAAAATTTTAAATATTTGGCTGTAGCAGAAGGCAGTTTGTTTGTCGAAGGGCTGAAGAGCGGTACAATAACGAGTGTCTGCAGGCAACAGTGAAGCATGGTGGAGGTTCCTTGAACGTTTGGGACGGCGTTTCTGCAAATGGCGTTGGAGATTTGGTCAGGATTAATGGCGTTCTCAATGCTGAGAAATACAGGCAGATACTTATCCATCATGCAATACCATCAGGGAGGCGTATGATTGACCCCAAATATATTCTGCAGCAGGACAACGACCCCAAACATACAGCCAAAGTCATTAAGAACTATCTTCAGCGTAAAGAAGAACAAGAAGTACTGTAAGTCAGTGGTCCCCAACCCAGGCCCTCAGGGCCCACTAACAGGCCAGGTTTGCCAGATATCTGAAGCACAGCACAGGTGTTATGATTTGCTGCTCAGTGATTGCAGGATTCAGTCTGCATTTCCCCAAGGTGATCTGCAAAATCTGGCCTGTTAGTGGGCCCTGAGGACCAGGGTTGGGGACCACTGCTGTAAGTGATGGCAAGGCCCCCACAGAGCCCTGATCTCAACATCATCGAGTGTGTCTGGGATTACATGAAGAGACAGAAGGATGTGAGAAAGCTGACATCCACAGAAGATCTGTGCTTGGTTCTCCCAAGATGTTTGGAACAACCTACCAGCCGAATTCCTTCAAAAACTGTGTGCAAGTGTACCTAGAAGAATTGCTGCTGTTTTGAAGGCAAAGGGTGGTCACACCAAATATTGATTTGATTTAGATTTCTCTTTTGTTCATTCACTGCATTTTATTTTCATTGATGAACATAAATGTGTAACTTCCATGTGAAAGCATTCTTTGCTTACAGCATTTTTTCACACCTGCCTAAAACTTTTGCACAGTACTGTATATATATAAATCGCCAGAGTATAGCAGTACGTAGTGATACCTTTTTTATTGGACTAACGTTACATCAACTCATCACTCTCAGGAGCTGCATTGTAGGTGATGGGGCTCTATCACTCACAGCCGTCAATACTGCTGTATATGGAGTGATAAGCTTTGTATACAGGATGCTCGAATCACTCCCAGGCAAACAAAAAAGGTAGCCCGTGCCCCTAATTAAGGGGAAAAAATGGGCCATGACTGTCACGACTTACTCCTAGCTAAGCCAATCGTGAAGCGCGAAGGGAGTCTGCTTCCCCTAGCTGTTCCATCATCCTATAACCTCTGATCCAGGACCAGCACCTTACTTGCAATACCACAATACAAAAAGAAAGTGGCTCGATCCTCATTTTCCTACAGAGCACCGCATTTATGGAATAACCTCCCAGACACCATCAAATCTTCCCCCAGTCTTAAGTCACTCGAGCTCCTTACTAGCATACCTCGGTACAGAATGCACCTGTAAACATGTAACATAGTAACTATATTACTTACATATTTATTTTCCGTGTTAATCTGTGTATGTGTTTTGTTTTTAATATCTTGCATTTATTACTTTGTATTTCTGTAACAACTGTAAAATTTCAATGCTCTTGAACCCAGGACATACTTGAAAACGAGAGAAATCTCAATGTATCCTTCCTGGTAAAATCCTTTATAAATAAATAACAATAGAACGTACAAGGGGATACAGGTCCAAGCCTCTGGATTTACTAACTCTACCCGCGCAAAAGGGCCCCAAGTTATGCCAGCCTAACCCCCTTACACCGTACCCACCCTTCCGAATGTATACACTGCCACCACGAAAGTAATAGGGCACAAAACCCCAATTCAGGAGCCCAACCATATACAGCTAATAAATATATATATTTATTACACACACACCAAATGCTAAATATTACAGTAGCAATACCTAAGCGATTGCATTCAGAAGCATGAATTGATCTAGGAGCAAGACGGTACTGGTTTTTAAGTTTTAATGGAAAAAGATAAAATTCAAACTTTACAAAGTGCCAGGATCACATAAAAACAAACATACAAAATATACAAAAAGGTGCAAATACAGTTCTTGAAATAAAAGGGGACTGTCACGGTCCACCCCGTGTACCTGTCTTGCACACCTGGATCTTAGAACTTTGCCATGTATCCTTCTTTTCTTGGATTCCGTTCCAGGTTTTACCCAGGCTCTGCACCTGTACCAGGCTCCTGGAGATCCAGCCTGGGTCTTTCTTTTTTAGCCTTGGACTTCCAGCTGAGGCCTGTGTTTAAGCCTCCTTTAAAAGGCAGAGAGACCCAGCCAGCAGTGGGTCTGCATTGTTATCCTTGACTGAGGTCACTTGGTGGTGTGCTAACCTGCTCTTTCAGTACCAGCTTATCCTACGTATCCAGGACCCATCTGTCTACTCGTGGATTACAGTTGTTCATCACCCTCTGACCTTTTTGATCCAGGTACCACTGTCCTCCGTCCAGACTTCTTCTTGGTGGGCCCTGTCTGCAGTCTAGGACTGCACTACCCACAATCCACTGACTCTCCAAGAACTCTCCCTGGACTTTATTTGCAATTCCCTTTGTTCTTTTGCCTGCAGTTAAGGACCATTTGTTTTATTAAAGAATGTGCATTGTGTGATTCCTGTCTGGCCTCCCCTCTGTGTCGCCGCCTGCTGGGCTCATACCAGAACCGCACACGCCTCGTGACAGGGACTTACATAGAAAATCTAATTTGCGTAGATACTTCCATGGATATTTCCAGATTTCAGATGTCCCAGAAGGGTTCTTAGATGTTCACTCAACCCAGCGTTTTAGAGAAATACCCTGAGTTTTGGTTGAGCTTGCTATACAAAAAGCTGGCCCCTCACCCGCTTTCCCAACCATTTGGTTCCCAGATCAAGTTACCATTCAGTTCCAGCTGATCAGGATTGTAAACCAGTGGCCTGGCTTCAAACTCCATTGCAAACGCCAGAGGAAAAAACACCAATTTTGCGTTTAAAGTCTTGCATACTGCTTGCAGAAAAATGATGCCCATTTGTGACAATGACTGCTGTGAAATGGCTGCCAGACTGTATGGGTGGCTTTATGATGTACATTTTGTAAGGCCAGGATGGGGCAGAGACCTGGGGGAGTTTACTGGGACTGGCCTTGAGACTTTGACTATGGTCACTGGGGCAGCAGCTTATCTGGACTGTGTGGCCTTAAAACTTTGATTCAAGAAGTTCTTTGTCTAAGACAAAGGTCAGCAACCTTGGTTCCCTGATGTTTTGGGAACTACATTTCCCATGTGGCTTAGTCAGCCTAATGGGTGACTGAGCATCGTGGGAGATGTTGTTCCCAAAACATCAGGGAGCCAAGGTTGCTGGTTTAAAAAAAAACAAAAAAACAGTTTTCCTGTCCATAATTACCACAGCGTGAATCAAAAAAAACCCCAAAAAACCAACACACACACCCCCCCTGTCATTTCTACTTAAGGCAAGATGCAGCGCTTACGCTATAGCGAAGACAACTGAAGCCAGTCACACACAATGTGGTGCTTTTCAGTATATCTAACTGGTCTTTGTTCAGTCAGATCTTTTTATTAAAACTCAAACAAATAAGCAATGAGAGCGTTCCACAGACATGGTTCATTTCTGCCCCGCAACAAGAATGTGATAGATTACAGAGTTAAAATGGCGCGGATACATTTGCCATGTTGGAACTTACATTTAACCACATCTGGTTTACATTTTAACTTGGGAAAACCATAGCCTATCTGTATTAACCCCTTAAGGACGCAGGGGTGGCGCCCTTAAGGGGTTGATTTCGCCGGTGAGGCGTACAGGTACGCCTCACCAATTTTGAGCCCTCGCTGCAGCCGGCGTGCAGTGCGCGTCATTGGCTGCAGGGGACGGCTTGATTGATTTCAGGCTGTCCCTCTGCAGCCAATGATGCGCGCCAAGGGTCAGTGCGCGCAGGCTTCAGGGAGGGGCCGAGGCAGTCCAATTGAAGACAGCAGGGCGTACATGTACACCCCGCATCTTCAAAGCCCACCCGCCGCCAGGACGTCAATGCCGCAGGACATTCCATAACGGGTTAAAACACGCTTGCAAAATTAAATGGGACATATTAACTAAGGTATATAGATTTGAATCACAATATTTATATATTCATACAGAAAAGCTACCGTATTTTTCACTCCATAATACGCACTCCCCCCCCCCCCGAAAAAAGTGGGGGGAAAAGTGTGTGCGTCTTATGGAGCGAATACTGCACGTTGCAGTGTTCGGCTCCCTGCGAGCGTCTGAAGCTATGGAGCTTCGGCGCTCACCTGGGGCAACCATGTCACCAGCTGAGTTCTCACGAGATCACGGCTGGTCACATGGCTCCCCCAGGCGAGTATCCAAGCTCCATGCCATGCCGCCAGACGCTCAGAGGGAGCAGAACACACGGCGGAGGCAGGAGGGGAGTTGGGGCCTGGGGGCAGTATCCATGAGAGTTGCTGGGGTAGTATATCCATGAGAGGAGCTTGGGCATTATCCATTATTACACTATTTGATTCAGAATATTTTTTTTTCCTGTTTTCCTCCTCTAAAAACTCTTATGGTCAGGTGCATCTTATGGAGCGAAAAATACAGTAATTATTTATTTTCATTGCTGACCCCTGGTCTAAGGGCTCTGGGGGAGTTACCTGGACTGGATGGGTGGCCTTAAGACTTATCTTGTGTAGGGTCAGGATTGGTGCAAGTACCTCGGGATGGTTATCCAGACTAGGGATGAGCCGAACACCCGAGTTCGGTTCGTATTCGAACCCGAACTTTCCAAATGTTCGAACCCGACCTCGAACTCAATACAAGTCAATGGGGCTGAAAATTCAGTTTTTTAGAGTGCCCTCCAAGAAATATATGCTAGATATTTGCCATAAAAAGGTGTATGGGGGTCCGGGTAGTGCCCTGGGGACAGGAAACAAGGACAAAAAGTAAAAAAGTTTTTAAAAGGGACAGTGAGTTTTCCATGAAATAAGGGTTGAAAATAAAAACGAAAAATTCCTTCAAATATCGTGCCTAGGAGGTCTCCATAACCTGCCCATGAAGTGGCGGATTTCTAGGATGTATAGAAATATGTAAAAACCAAAAAATGACGGTAAATGCTTTTCCTTTAATCTATCCATAAACAACTGCTTGGGGCGGCAGTCTATATGAAAAGAGACATTTTCGGACACGCAGAAAAAGTTTAGTGATTGTTTGGCTAAATTATTGTGAAACTTAGGTGCTTTAAAATTGGTCCTTTAGCGTCCAACAGTGCCGTCACACCGTAACCCCTCTGAGGATATGAATCTGATACAGGCGACGCGTCAGTGGCAGTGCACACAAATATTGTGCTTTTGGTGCCAGACTGCCAGCAAGTACTACCATACAGTAACCCCTCTGTAGTATTGTGGAAGAGTGCAGGGTTGGACCCTGCGGTTCAAAAAATTTAAATGATATAGATGTGGCACAGGCGTCATTGCAGCCAAATATTGTGCCTTTCATGGCAGCAAGTGCCTTCACACTGTAACCCTTTTGTGGTATTGTGGAAGAGTTCAGTGCTGGAGGTTTTGTGAATGCGGAAGACATACCCGATCTATTCTGTTACGTCAGCATCAGGGGATTGATAGCTGCTCATCCAGGACGGATTCATTTTCATAAATGTCATCCGGTCTACAGAGTCGGTGGACAGACGCACTCTTTTGTCTGTGACAAAACCTCCAGCGGCACTGAACATCCTTTCAGAAAGCACGCTAGATGAAGGGCAACCTAGTAGCTGCATAGCATATTGGCTAAGTTCTGGCCAGTGATCCAATATCAACACCCAGTGGATCATCTGCTGGAAAGGTATCCAGGTCTGCCCTTGCCCCTAGGTAGTCCTGCACCATATGGTGAAGACGCTGGCAATGGATGCCTACATTTGACGTCCCTGGGCGTCATGGACTAAAAAAAGTTTAAAAATGCATCAGTCAAGCGGCCTCGGCCTTCACCGCTCTTCCTCTGATCATCCGCAGCCTCAGAAGCACGTGTGTCATCATTTGGTAACCTACCAGTGCCTGGAAAGGTGTTACACAAGTGTCGCTTTAGAGCGTCCAAGTTTTTTCATCCTGTGCTCCCTCTGTGCAGGCAGGATGAGCTCTGCAACTTTACCCTTGTATCGTGGATCAAGAAGGGTTGCCAACCAGTAATGATCCCTCTCCTTGATAGCACGAATCCTGGGGTCCTTTAGCAGGCTTTGCATCATTAGGGAGCCCATGCAGCGTAGGTTGGAGGTGGCATTAGCTTCCGAGTCTTCCTGGTCACTGAGGATGACCCCATCGTGCACTTCCTCCTCCCAGCCACACACTATCCCTTGTGTTTCTGGGCACACGAAACCCTCCCTTGAGGAATCCCCACCTTCAATGCCCCCACTACTTAAATATTCCTCCTCCTGTCTGATCTGACTAGGACCCGCTGGAATGCTGTCTGCGGAAAGACTGGGGCCTTGAGAGCAAGGGAAGGCCTCCTCTTCCTCCCGCTGCTCTGCCTCTAGAGCCACATCTATAATTCCCTGCAGAGTGTGCTCCAGCAGGAACACTAAAGGAATTGTGTCACTGATGCATGCACTGTCCCTGCTCACCATCCTCGTTGCCGCCTCAAATGGTGACAGTACAGTGCATACATCCATCCTTGATCATCAGCCACTGCGGGGGGGGGGAAACCAAGTTGACCTGAACCTGTCTGTCACGTGGCGTGTGCGGGTCAGGTGAGAGCCCAGCAGGCGGCGACACAGAGGGAAGGCCAGACAGGAATCACACAAAGAATAAGTTTAATGAAACTTAAATAGGCCTTGGCAGCAGGCACTGAATGAATAAAGAAATATATAAAGTCCCAGGAGAGTTCTTGGATGGAGAGTAAGGATAGTGGACTATGCAGTCCCAGACTGCAGACAGGGTCCACTAGGAATAAATCCAGATAGCTGAAAGTGGTACCTTGAGAGCAAAAGGTCAGAGACGGTGGTAATCACTTGAAATCCACAGGTAGAGATCGCTGAGAGTCCCTTGCACAGGCAGAGGTATCCAGAAACAACAAGGTAGACAGATGGATTTAGCAGGAGCAGGTTTGCACACATCCAGATGACCTCAGTCAGGGAGCACAATAATGCAGAACCACTGCTGGTTCAGTCTCTCTGCCTTTTAAGGAGGTTGAATCATAGATGGGCCTCAGCTGGAACTCCTAGGCTGGATGGGAAAACCCAGGCTGGATCTCTAGGAGCCTGGACATGGCACTGGGCTGAGGTAAACCCCGGATTGGAACACAATACAAAAACATTGCAGGACAAAGGCTGTTAGGACCAGGCTGTGCAATATAGGTACCCCGGGTGGACTGTGACAGTACCCCTCCCCCCCCCGACGGGTGCCCTCCAAGCACTGAGGCTGGAACAGGGGATGAAGCACAAATCACCACCCTCCAACGTACCCAGAGTCTTGATTGCCATAAATGTCACCATAAGCACGTAGGGCCCTCTTGAAATGTGGCAGGTTTTCTTTTCGGACCAACGTGCCATTGGATGCCCAGACGCAGCCCTCGGGAGCAAGACGTACAATGGGTGATGGACCCTTGGCAAAGTTCGGTAGGCCAGCGCCCTTGGCAAAGACCGGCTGGGCAGTGGCTGTAGCGAGGCTCAGTGGGACTGCACTCCTGGCAAGGCTCGAGGGGGCAGCGCCCTTGGCGATGACCGGTGCAGCAGCGACCTCTCGAGATCCTGCGGGACGCGCAGGGCAGCGACACCTCGAGATCCTGCGGGACGCGCAGGGCAGCAACACCTCGAGATCCTGCGGGACGCGCAGGGCAGCGACACCTCGAGATCCTGCGGGACGCGCAGGGCAGCGACACCTCGAGATCCTGCGGGACGCGCAGGGCATCGACACCAAGATCCTGCGGGACGCGCAGGGCGCGACACCTCGAGATCCTGCGGGACGCGCAGGGCAGCGACACCTCGAGATCCTGCGGGACGCGCAGGGCAGCGACACCTCCAGATCCTGCGGGAACGCGCAGGGCAGCAGCGACACCTCGAGAGTCTGCGACGTGCAGGGCAGCGACACCTCGAGAGTCTGCGACGTGCAGGGCAGCGACACCTCGAGAGTCTGCGACGTGCAGGGCAGCGACACCGCGAGAGTCTGCGACGTGCAGGGCAGCGACACCTCGAGAGTCTGCGAGAGGGCAGCGACACCTCGAGAGTCTGCGACGTGCAGGCAGCGACACCTCGAGAGTCTGCGACGTGCAGGGCAGCGACACCGAGAGTCTGCGACGTGTAGGGCAGCGACACCTCGAGAGTCTGCGACGTGCAGGGCAGCGACACCTCGAGAGTCTGCGACGTGCAGGGCAGCGACACCTCGAGAGTCTGCGACGTGCAGGGCAGCGACACCTCGAGAGTCTGCGGGTTGCAGGGCAGCGACCTCTTTAATCAGTGTCAAAGCAACCTCCATGGGCATATAAGGCTCCAAATCTGTGGGCAAGGTAGGTTCCATGTCCATGGGTTCAACGTCAGCAGGCTCAGATGGCGGGGTCTCCAAGTAATCAGAGAGGGAGTCATCCTCTGTACTCTCCAAATCAGAGAAGGTTTCCCTAAATTCAGGTCTCTTAGATCTGGGTACCAGAGTGTGGCGAGACTTGCCAACTGTGGTTGCCTGGCGAGGCCTAGCAGGAGCAGAGACTGGGCTAGGCTTGGCTGTGGGCTGGCGAAGCTTGACAGCAGCTTGGCGAGACTTGGCAGGATTAGAGACTGGGCAAGACTTGGCTGTGACCTGGCGAGGCTTGATAGGGTGCTGTCGAGCTTTAGCAATTGGAGTGCTCTTGGACATTGATGGCAAGGACTCAGCAGGTAATGCCTTTTTGCTGTTGGCATGCACAGACACAGGAGGAGCAACCATTTGAGAAGCAAGAGTAACAGGGTTGACTCTGGTCTGTGCAGGGGATGGCTTGGGTGGGCGCACAGGGCACGCAGATATGAAATGTGAGCCCGCACTACAATAGAAACACAGTCCCAAAGACCTCCTCCTGGAGCGTTCCTCCTCAGACAAGGGTCTCCTGCAGCCAGATATAGAAGTAGAAGAGCGCACCTTAGGTGAGGTGCCCCTTAATCCTTGCAGCACTTTAAGCAACATAGAGTCCAGTTGCTGCAGGAAGTTCTCCACAGCCATTTTCATGGATGCCACCACCGCCTGTATCACCGCAGACTCGTAATAAGATGGGTTCTGCATTGGGTCACGTGGCGTGTGCGGGTCAGGTGAGAGCCCAGCAGGCGGCGACACAGAGGGGAGGCCAGACAGGAATCACACAAAGAATAAGTTTAATGAAACTTAAATAGGCCTTGGCAGCAGGCACTGAATGAATAAAGAAATATAAAGTCCCAGGAGAGTTGTTGGATGGAGAGTCAGGATAGGGGACTATGCAGTCTCAGACTGCAGACAGGGTCCACTAGGAATAAATCCAGATAGCTGAAAGTGGTACCTTGAGAGCAAAAGGTCAGAGACGGTGGTAATCACTTGAAATCCACAGGTAGAGATCGCTGAGAGTCCCTTGCACAGGCAGAGGTATCCAGAAACAACAAGGTAGACAGATGGATTTAGCAGGAGCAGGTTTGCACACATCCAGATGCCCTCAGTCAGGGAGCACAATAATGCAGAACCACAGCTGGTTCAGTCTCTCTGCCTTTTAAGGAGGTTGAATCATAGATGGGCCTCAGCTGGAACTCCTAGGCTGGATGGGAAAACCCAGGCTGGATCTCTAGGAGCCTGGACATGGCACTGGGCTGAGGTAAACCCCGGATTGGAACCCAATACAAAAACATTGCAGGACAAAGGCTGTTAGGACCAGGCTGTGCAATATAGGTACCCCGGGTGGACTGTGACACTGTCCTTGTGCCATACTCACAGAGGTACTCGTTGATGGCCCTCTGCTGCTTGTGTAGACGCTGCAGCATTGCTAATGTCGAATTCCACCTGGTGGGCATGTCACAGATCAGACGGTTTGTGGGAAGGTGGAATTCTCTTTGAATTTCTGCCAGGCGAACGCTTGCTGGGAATGACCGTCTGAAGTGGCTGCAGACTTTTCTGGCCTGGCTGAGAAGCTCTGCCAGCCCTGGGTACTTGGTTAGGAAACGCTGTACCACTAGATTTAGGACGTGTGCTAGGCATGGTACATGCGTCAATTTACCCTTGCGTAGGGCGGAGAGAAGGTTGCTGCCATTATCAGACGATCATTCCCAGCTGCAGCTGGCGTGGTGTTAACCATCTCTGCACCTGGCCCTGCAGAGCTGACAGAATTTCTGGGCTGGTGTGGCTCCTGTCCCCTAAACAAATCAGCTCCAGCACAGTATGGCTTCTTTTTGCTTGAGCCATTGCATAGACCCTGTCAGAAGTTGGTTTAACTGCCACTTCGCCAGAGACAGAGGAGGAAGAGGGAGAGGTGGTGGTGGTGGAGCAGACAGACCTCATACAAGCAGCTTTCTGGAGGCGTGGTGGATGAACAAGCTCCAGCACAGAGCCCAGTCTTGGATCCCTCCCAGCTGCAATCAGAGTTACCCAGTGTGCCATGAAGGAAATGTAACGGCCCTCTCCATGCTTGCTGGACCACGTGTCTAAAGTCACATGCACCTTGCTGCTGACTGCCTTTCCCAATGACTGGATAACATTGTCTTCCACGTGCTGGTATAGTGCTGGAATGGCCGTGAAAAGAAATGGTGTTTTGGAACCTGCCACTGTGGTTCAGCAAATTCACGGAAGGGAGCAGAGTCCACCAGCTGGAAAGGCAGCAGCTGCAATGCGAGTAATTTTGCTAAGCTGGCATTTAGACGCTGTGCTTGGGGATGGTTGGGACTATATTTTTTCTTACGCTGCAGCAGCTGCGGCAACGTAATCTGACTGCGTAAATCTTCAGCTGATGGGATGCTGTCACATTGTGAGGAAGGACCTGGTACATACATTACTGTAGCATCATCCCTGTCAGTGGAGGTTGTAGGCAATGACATGGCAGGACATAGAGGGGGGGGTAGAGACAGATGAGGAGGACTTACGCAAAGTTTTGCGCCAACGGGATGTGTGGCAGGAGGTCATATTTCGCCTCAAGCACTTGGTACCCAAGTGTCCGGTGTCTTTCACATGCTTAAGCCTCATCTGACAGATTACAAATAGCAACGTTGGGGTCTGCTGCACATTTCTTAAAGAACTCCCAGCAGACAGCAGAGTTCCTGCTTGTGTGCTCTGAGACAACAGCGCTCTGCACTGGAGCAGCTCTGACATCTGATGCCTTGGACTGGCTAATGCTACGGTTGGTCATAGAGGATGTTGTGCCTCGTGTTTGCTGTGCCTCCTCCTCCCCCTCCTCACTTGATTCCTCCGTTCGATCTGGAACCCAGGTGGAGTCAGTGACCTCATCATCAATGTCATCTTCAGCCCCTATCTCCTCGTCACTGGAGCCAACTTGGCAGTATGCTGCAGCTGCAACATGAGTGCCAGTTAATTGTGTGTCATCACTGGCACCCCCTTCCTCTAGGTTGATTATACTCCCTTCCTCAACCTCAGAGATTGAATTAGAGCACTGTAGTTGCTGCGCATCCTCAAGCAGCATGTCACTGTCATTGTAGTCAAACAATTCAGCTGACTCCGTGTGTGATAGTGAGGCTACGGCAGGAATAGCTGTGGATATGGAGACTGCATTAGATGCT